>OX940800.1:11434710-12034710 GCA_954870605.1 Acer campestre
ACAATTAAGAATGGTGGCTGTGTAAGTGTCATGTCAAAATAAAATTGAGCGAAATTGGGCGGGGACCAAAATATCATTTCTCGCCCCAAAATTAATTGAGTTTTAAAATCAAATCTCATCCCCACCCCATACCCCAATTAACATGTACCAAACCCATTCCAAATGGGGTGGGTCCCTGCGAAGTCCCGTGCCCATAGGGATTTTCGACATCCCTAATACTGTATGAGGGATTTTTTTTTTTTTTTTTTTTTTTTTTTTTTTTTTTTTAAGAAATATGAGGAATTGTTCTTATATGGTCATGTCAACTTATGAAGGAAAATTCAATAGAGTGGGCTAAGGAAAGGAGCATGCACCATAAAATTAGCTCGCTAAGAGCTAAGTCCTTGAAGTTTGAAGGAAATTGTTAAAATGTTACATTTTTTTTTTTTTTTTGGTTGAAAATTTTGACCAACTAGTTAACATGTTACATGTTAATGGTGAAAATAATAAATAAAATAATTATATATTCATTTAAAATATGGACATTATTTTCCTCATGACATTCACACGTTTCAATATTAGAAATAAAAAAAATAAAAAATAAAAAATCTTCCTTATTTTCTTTTGTTTGGATTTTGTCTAATACTAAACGCTTTCCTTTAAGATATTTAAAAAATAATAATAAATATTAAAATAATTATATGATTTAAATATTTAATTTTAGAGCAAATAGCATATTTAGTATTTTACCCTTCATCATCTCAAATATTTAACTATTTAACGTTATTGAAAGAGTGAAATAATTAACTGAACCCTATTGTTAATTATAAACCAAATCCATAATTGTTTTCGAACTAATTCAATAAATTCAGGATTAGTGGACAGGATTTTATAATCCCTTGATATTCCCCTCACTTGGCAACCGTACGTAAACCATTCGTCTGATATATTGTATTACCAGCATTACGATAGATTTCAAGACTTATCCAAAGCACTTGCTCCACAGCTCCAATGACTCCATGTACATTTTCTAGTATTTCAACTTTAATATTTTGGTACTAAGTATAATGATGAGATCAAAAAAAAAATCTACAAGGTTGAACAACTGATACCTTGTGGCTTTTGAGCATAATTAACTTAAGTACTTAACTAACCCACATTATCCCTATCAACCCCAAACATCTTTGGGTTGTTGTCCCACTTTGAATTTAGATTACCAAATCCAGTCACAAACTATAATACTTCATGTCAAGATTTTAAGTAACAATTACAAAAGATCCCACAATTATCTTAGCTTTATTTAACATATACTGTTTAAGTAAACACAGCCCTTTCTTTAATTATTATTATTATTATTATTTTGCAATACTACAATTTACAAGAAAGATTGAATAATTTCTGATATCGAATGGTCGGGTTCAGAGGGTGACGGGGATTTGTCGAGATAAAACAGTATATATATACGGTCCGAATATACTAGGTGAAAGGAATTATTCAGTACCACATGTTCTTAAAGTTGTGATAAATTCTTTAAAGAAGAAGTCAAGAAGAGTAGTTGATTCCTATCCAATATCCATATAATCTTACACTAGAAATAGTTTATTAGTCAAAGGAAGGCTCTCGTGTGTGTGGACAAGTTTGATTATAGTTTTGGAGTGTGTTTAGTTTGTATGTATGTGGCTTTGTTGACTCTAATATACTTTAAAGACATCAAGAGAAATTCAGTTAAACGCACTTGTCTAACTGCAAGTGACATTCACATTGGTGTGGTTGGTGAGTGTTGTGTTTTGGGGGCTTTATATTGATTAATATAATATTGGTTTTCGAATTAAAAATTATATATTATTTATCGCAAGTCACGGTAACGGATTTAGTTCAACCACTTAAACATAACCCTCCACCACTTGCAAGTCCCTTTGATGATGCTTATGTTTCTGATTGCGACCCATTCAATTCCGATTTTATCTTGATTAACATTTGCCTACTTCAATATTGACAGGTTATATTATTTTACACAGTCAATGATCTTAACAAAATCAACCACGATAAACGTACATTGTTCGGAATGCAATATACACTCACTACTAGATAAGGATCTCCTAAATATATATAAGTCTATAAATGAAAGAAGAAGTACGTAATCACTTTCCCCTTCAAAAAAAAAATACGTAATCACTTTACTAATAGTGGATGTGTTAATTAATTATGTTTAGTTTCTAAATCATGTTGATATGAGGTGTCTACGAACTTAATACTTGTCGTTATCATTACATATGTAATCACATTTTGAGTCAAAATTAAGTCAAACAAAAAGGGTGTGACTATAACTAGTAATAATTAATGAAGCTATTTGGAGATTAAGAACTTCTTATGTAGGATTAATAATATTGAAAGAGTCCAAGTTCAATTAGACAATTAATTAACAAGTGTATAATTAAGGATAAACATACCAAAATCCGGCGATGAATATGATAATTAGCACATTGTAACTTTTAGACACTAGCAGTTTTTGGATTGATATGCATATGCCCATTCTCACCTTTTTGGTCTTGGAGACTCCAAACCACAACATGTAACAAGTTGATCCAATCATGTTGTTTGCCTAGACAGATACAAACACTTAATTGTCATATTACACTTTAATTATATTGATAATTTTGTCGTTCGAGTTGTTATTACCGTAAGTGATATAAATATATATATATATATTATATTGGCAATTTCTCAATATAAATAGAGTCATTTATATATTTTCCTCTTACACTTAAACCCGGGGTTCGACTCTCCTTCCTCCCTCCCCCTTTATGGATAATTAAAGAATGAGATTTTGAATATAAATTCATATTGATTCACTTATTTGGGCAAACAAATAGTTTTTTTTAAAAAAAAAATTATATATATAATACTTCTCCAATAAGAACTGTCCCGACTTTATAATTTCAAGACGTTCAACCACAGCTACACATTCACAGTGGGTCCACAGCCCCAAATAACAAATACACACACCCAATACGAAACATTCACAGTAGGTCAACAACCCCACATTAACAAATACCCACACCCAATACGAATGTGTGGATCTGATTGAACGTCCTTAACTTATAATTTCAGAACATCCTTACTAGAGAACCACCATATATATATATATATGTTATAATGGGGTTTTTGCCCAAACAAAAAATATATTAAAATTTTCTTTAAGAAAAATTTTGTAATACCCAATATTATATTTTACTATATTGATTCCAAATAAAATTTTCTTGACTCAACCCCTAATGACAACATTGATAAAATTTAGACAAAATAATATTGGTCTAATGGTAAACCTCTCACACCTACATCATGAGATCGTGGGTTCGAGTCCTCTCCATCCCCCCAAAAAAACCCTAAATTTATGTAATATTTATAAATAAATAAATAATTGAATATAAAATTAAAAAAAAAAATTTAAAAAAAAAAAAAAAAAAAAAAAAAAAAAAAAAAAAAAACATTGATAACAATTCATATAGCATTAAAACATAATGATGTGATATTTACAAGCAGGGGGCGAAGCCAAAAAATTTTGTTTGGTACAACCAATATAGTAAAATATAATATTTTAGGTAGGTCAAAGTGAAAATTTACATCTCTCCCCTTCCAAAAGGCTTAAATAAACCCCATAAATACACCGGATCCATTTTCGGATTTAAGTTATGGAAGAAAATGAAAAATAAACTCTCCCTGAAATCTTTCCTTTCTGGTTGGCCAGTAGAGAAATTTCTCCCCCAACACTTCTCCTTGCAAACCAGAACATCCCTAAAGACCTTTTTCAAACACGTTGAAATCTACTTGACTCCCTTCACCGCCAAGGGAGTCAGTCTCACTCTCTATTTCTCTCTCTAACTCCCTTCTTTTTACTCCTTAGCACGGAATTATTGTATACTGTACAAAAAAAATAGCTAAGGAATTAACTTTATAATGTTACTGTGTACAAAGAAAAAATATATATATATATATAATTATATAATTTAGCCTGGACCATAAATATTTTCTGGATCCGTCCCTTTACAGGAGGCATAAGTATAGCACATCCAATAGCATTATAGTTTTTTGCCCTCTTTTGGTAGGATAAACAGGACATTTTGATAGTTATAATTAGGAGTGAAAAAACTCATCATCTCATGTTGATAATTTGATCACATTGTTGCTGCATGCGCACATTATGATCATATATAAATCAAAATGTTAATTAAGATAGTTATTATTAAAAATAAAAATAAAAAAATCATAAAAAAGGGAAGGCAAAAACACACCATGTTTTGGAAATTTGAAATCAGAATTCAGATAGGCTCATAAAAGACATGGCAAGTGGGACCAATTGATGAGGCCGTATTGGACAAGAAGGTGGCCATTATTGCACTGATTCTCGCATGCTAATGTTAACGTGGAAGGCTTGCCATTTAATTTTTAGGCTAATTGGCACATATACCTCCTGAACTATACATGAATTTGCACCTTGCCCCCTGAACTTTTTTTTTTACCATTAAACCCTCTGAACTCTTATAATTTAGCAATTGTTGAAGGAATTTGCTCCCTCACCAGGGGGTAGATTCCTTCAGCGATTGCCAATTTACGAGAGTTCAGGGGGTTTAGTGCCCAAAAAAAAAGTTTAGAGGGCACAGTTTAACTTTTTGAAGAGTTCAGGGAGCATCTGTGCTAATTAACCTAATTTTTAAGGCTTCTCGTGGGAGTTGGGACCATTTTTTTTTTTTTTAATATTACATTAGTGTGGTATTTGGGGAGAGACAGACTCTAGCCCACAACCTCGTGAGACTTATTAAGAGGTCTAAATATATAACTATGCAGCTATTTATTTTAATTATTATTTTTTACTCTACTATTTCATAATTTGATACTTACAAATTAGAGAAAAAAAAAAAGTGCTATTTTAGCCTATTAACTCATAAATAAATTTAAATATATCAATATTTCTAAAGTTTTATTACTGTGTTGTGGTCGACTGGTCTCTATCATAGCATGGTGGTAACCACATCTTTTAATAAAGTTGAGGTCCCGAATTCAAATCCTCGAGTTGACCTGAAAAATTCTAATAATAACCCAAAAATAGAAATATAATCTTATACTAATGGCGAATAAAATAGAAATGAATCACGTTTCATAAGAAATTAAAAAAAGGAAATGAAACTTGATTTCTTAGATGAGGAAGAGGAATTAAGTTCATTTTCCTAATTCACGTGTAAGATTCACATAAATTAATTCCCAAATAATTTTAGTAAACACATTAATTACTAATTATGAAATAAGTTCTCCTTTTCTCTCGTTAGTATTTTTGACAATTAAATGCAAGCGATTGAGCTTTAAAAAGAATATTAAAAAAATAAAATAAAATAAATTGTAATTAATTAATTGTTCCCGCGACAAGAAGCTGTATCGTTGACCGTACGGACATGGGAGTTGTTTAAATAATCCCTTGTTAAGTCTTAAGATTAAAAAGACGTTTAATAGGAAATACCAAAAGTACCCTCATAAGGCTGCAAATTGTTACTATGATTAGTGGGTTCGTTAATGCCCCTGAGCCCTGATGAGGCCCACTTTTGAAGCGTCAGTTACGGCAAAAATCTCGAGCGCTGAGAAACAATGGCCCTGATTCGATCAAGAATGATGAGTCGATTAATATTACGTTTAACGGTTAGGATTAAAAAAAAAAAAACTAGGATTAAGTTTGTATAAATATAGCAAAAATTCCAAATAACGCTGCAGCTGGAAGCCTGGAATTGTGTTTGCTTGCATTGGGTTTTTGCTAAGAATAACCAACCTTTGAAGATATACCAATTTTAAAGAGCCTCCTTTTTTTCTCCATTAAAAACTTTTTTATCTCTTGGTTTCATTTCCCTTTTGTCTCCCTCTTCTCTTCTCTTCTCCCTCCTCTGTCTGAGAGGGACCCTTTTCATTTTATCATGTAAATGAAGAATTTCAGACCTTTTTATCCAATACTACTTTGTAGGTTTCTAGCAGATTTTCATTTCTCAGAAACTATTGGATAGAATGGCAGTAAAGGGTATGTTTCTTTTTGTCTGTCTTCTGTTTGGCTCGAGAGAAAATTCCCAGAACAAATGGAATTTGAATTTGCTTTGTTTTATTTGAAATGGGTTTTTTTTTTCTTTTCCATATATAGTCTATGCAAGGAATCAAAACAGGAAATACGACATAAATATACCATATCATATCTGATACGGTATCGGGTAATATTTTAATTGGGTTTATTTTTTCTTTTATTGGTTTGTGAAGAGACAGGAGAAGAGGCCCAGGAGAAGCCATTAAAGGAAGGAAAACTTGAGCTTGGAAAGAGGGAGAAAACTCAGGATATGATATCACCAAGAGGAGTTTTAGAGATCCCAGTTCTAGGAACAGACTCCGATAGCAGTAGCAGCAACAGCAGTAGTTGCAGCAGCATCACAGAGAAACTCACCCCTGAAACAACAGCTGGAAATCGAGAGGGTAATAATAATTATTATGGTTTGCAATGGAAAAACATGATTGATGCCATTAAAAAGAAATCTGTCAGGAGATTCTCAGTTATTCCTCTGTTAACAAATTACGACCTTTCCAAGAAGAATCTTTGGAAGAAATTGGCTCGTGTTCAAAGCTCTGAGGATGAAGTTGATATTGAAATACCCTTCACTAGACCTTCATGGAAGAATTTTGAATATGCAGAGCTTGCTGCTGCCACTGATAATTTCAGTTCTGGTAACAATTCCAAATTTCCGCCTCTTTTTTCTTTTCTTTTTTTTATTATTTTAATGGAACTAGTCTAGTTTCCTGTTCATTTATATTTTTTCCTAATTTGAATGGAATACCATTGAAAAAGTGTTTAATTTATTAGATTATGCTAGACAAGATTGCTTGATTTAGCTTTTTTTTTCCTTTTGGTCACTTTCGCTAATATAAAAAAATAATAATAAAAAAAAAATTGAAAGGTCAGAACTCATATGATGAAGTCAATTGTTTGTGCTCTTCATGTAAACCTAGACATACCAATAACTTCAAAAGCTAGAGACTTTTAATGTCTCCTTGACTTTTCTGGGTTGTGTTGAATATTGAAAGATAAAACAGTTAGGATTTATCACTTATAGGCAACAGTATTTATTGAACAATTTTGATTACATTATTTCAAGGTTGTTCACACATTACATCAATCTGTACCATTTTCCTTGCCTAATTCTGAATCATATTTTGACAGAGAACTTGATTGGGAAAGGTGGGCATGCAGAAGTGTATAAAGGGTGTTTGTCGAATGGTCAACTTGTCGCGGTAAAGAGGCTAATAAAGGATGAGAAGGAAGAAGAAGATAGAGTCAGTAATTTCCTATCGGAGCTTGGAATCATTGCGCACATAAACCATCAGAATGCAGCTCGATTAATTGGGTTCAGTACAGAATCTGGTTTGCACCTTGTCCTCCAGTTTCTGCCAAACGGTAGCCTCGCTGCCTTGCTTCATGGTGATCTATCTATCTGTTCCTCGGTGTGATTTCAAACTTAAAATATGTTGTTGTCATATTTATATATTCATTTGATTCATGAGGAGATATTGTTTTTCAACACCTTTCAGGTTCAGCAGAGTGTCTAGAATGGAAGATAAGGTTTAAGATAGCGGTAGGAGTAGCGGATGGATTGCAGTATCTCCATCATGACTGTCACAGGCGCATAATTCACAGAGATATCACTGCTTCTAACATATTGCTCACAGAAGATTATGAAGCTCAGGTTTTTCTAAACCACCACTACTAACTTTCCTTTTCTGTGAAATTTACGTTTACCAAGCTTCTGATTATTGTCCATGACAAGCAGATTTCAGATTTTGGATTGGCTAAATGGCTTCCGGAAAACTGGCCACACCATGTTGTGTTTCCTATTGAAGGAACATTTGGGTACGTAGGCCTCCAAGTTCATCGATTTGATGTTATTAAAATATCTATTGCTGTCTGAAAAATTATGAATATATATTGATTGTTTATTTAAACCGTATTCAGATATTTGGCTCCAGAATATTTTATGCATGGAATTGCTGATGAAAAAACTGATGTATTCTCATTTGGGGTTTTACTACTGGAGATCATAACAGGTCGTCGCGCAGTTGATAATTCTCAACAAAGCCTTGTGATGTGGGTATGATTTGCTTTTGCTGAAACCTGATGACACATTTCTAAGTATATCATTAGAATCTTGTTTTAGATTTCTTGAAAACTTTCTGATTTGGTGGGATTGATGATTGATCACAGGCAAAACAGCTAGACACGAGTAATGTTAAAGAAATAGTAGATCCTCGGCTAGGAGACACATACGATCCCATTGAAATGGGACGTGCAACGTTGACGGCTTCATTGTGCATTCATCACTTGCCAACAATGCGGCCACACATGAATCAAGTAAGACAATTAACGTTACAGCATTCGTCACAATCCTGTCGAATTTCTAACAACACATACATGTTTGGATTGTTGTTGCAGGTAGTGAAGCTATTGAGGGGTGAGGATGGATATGCAGATTTAAAACACAAACCAAGTTCAAGAAGGACAGTGATTTTGGATGGTAATGATTTGCAAGATTACACATGTACAAACTATCTCAATGATCTGAATCGACATATGGAGCTTGTGTTGGAGTGATTTTTAACTTGGTTGATGTGCAATTCTTTAGGCTTTTTGCTGTTTCTTATTGTTGTTACCTTTTGTGTGTTTTATCGGCTCTGGCTCTGGCTCTGGCTCTGGCTCTGTACATATAAAAGGCTAGGATCTTTCTTTTAACTTCTTAAATATCATCTTATTACATGTGATTAAGGGAAAAAAAAAAAAAAAAAAAAAAAAAGAGTACAAAGGTTTTTCCTAAATATATACATAAGAAAACAAGAATCGAGCATGATTATACTGAAATTTCCATGAGCAAAATTGTCCGTTCTTACTTATATTCCACTTTTATTAAAGCTCCTGATTTGTTGCAGGAAGCGATATTTGCACCCCTAAAATAAAAAAGTATGTACACCTTGTAAAAGTACTTTTTTTTTTTTAATTTCAATATTATCTTAATTAAAAGGACTAAACAGTTTGCAAGTGCACCTACAAATTATCAATTAGATTACAATTATTTGTTTGATTTTCATATATACCATAAAACCCTTTCTATTTTTGTAAACCCTAACTTCTTTTCTAAATACTAATTTTTAAATACAAACTAGATTCATCCACGGAGGACTATAGTATCGGTCGAAAGATAATCATGAATTCGGAAAGTTTCCTAGAAATCTCACACTATTCTGAACCTCTACACCGTCAATTTTTTCTGCATCTGTGCAGCAGTGTGCACACACATTTTTTTTTTTTTTTTTTTTTTGATAATGGAAGAGCAAATTACAACAACAGGCACCCCACTGGAACAAGATCCAGCCATAAACTCTCCTTGACAGAGGAGAAGACAAATAAAGCGAGATTATGTGCCAAGGAAGTCCCTGAAATAGGGATGGCTTGACACTTACAAATTCCCACTTCGACAAACAAAGCCAAAATGTCTTTGACAATCAAACTACAGTCCCCAAAAGGAGGAGCATTACATAAGATCAGAGAAACAGCAGCAAACGAGGGAGAATCCAGAAGGGAGACTGACAAGCCATAGAATTTTGCCAACAAAAGCCACTCCCTAATAGCCAATAAATGCCCCAGCACCAAGGGGAAGGAGCCTATCCTCTGACTAGACCGGGCAAGTAAGACCTTGCCTTTCGAATCCCTGATAGCCACTCCTAACCCACACCTCCCCGAATTAGGACGCCTGATCAAGTCAGTATTGAGTTTTAGCTGGCCAGGGGGGGAGCTAACTAAGCCTGGGGAGAGCTATCATGGGGAGGAAAAGTATAGGGAGACAAGGTAGCACCTGTATTCAAAAATTCAGTTAACATATCCAAAGCTCTGGCCACCACCAACTTCGGAGCCTTCTCCTGACCACAATTAACCCAAGCATTGCGATTTTCCCAACTGGCCCAAGAAATCATACAGACCTTCCCAAAATCTCCAACCGAGGTCTGTGCAGCCATTGCTAGGAGAAGGTCCACAATTGGGAGATGCTTCAACCCTACTAAAATCTGACCAAAACTGGTGTGGCGCCAGATCATTTTAGCGACCTTGCAACCAAATAAAGAGTGGCCAATTGACTCAATAGCTGAAGAGCATCTAGAACAGACAGAGGAATCCACAATCTTTCTCTTCCAAAGATTATCCAGATATGGGAGGGCATTCAAACAAAGGCGCCATACAAAGTTTCTGACTTTTGGTGGGATGTTGAGTTTCCAAATCAAATTCCACCAGCTATTCATTTTTGACAAATTAGAGCTCGAATCCTGGACTCTCTCCTTAAGGGCCAACCAATACCCACTTTTCACCGTATATTCGCCACTCTTGTCATAATGCCAACACCAAGCATCTTTTCCCCCTTCACGACTGACAGGTATAGCTAGAATTGCCTCCTTATCCACAGGCAGCATCAATTGATCGATCTTAGCCACATTCCACCTTAAACAACTCCTATCCATCAGGTCAGCAACAGAAACATCGATACCTGGGTCATGAGTTACAGGCTTAAATGAGCTCGGGCGAGGTAACCACTTATCTTTGAAGACCCTGAGACTGTTGCCATCCCCCACAGACCACCGCAGCCCCTTCAATAACAGGTCTCTGCCCCATAAAAGGCTTCTCCACAGGTGAGAGCACCCCACCTTTGCCGAAGTAGAAGTAAACTCCAACGAAGAGAAATACTTGACTTTGAGAACCTGCGAGGCTAGAGAGTTCGGAGCCAAGATGATCCTCCACGCCTGCTTGGCCAGAAGAGCCTGATTGAATAGGGAGATATCCTTGAAGCCCAGACCTCCTCTACTTTTCGGAAGGCACAGGTTCTTCCAGCTTATCCAACTAACTTTCCTCTTTCCGTCCTTCGAACCCCACCAAAACTTGGAGGTCATAGCATTGAGGTCATTGCACAGTCCCGTCGGAATTTTGAACATGCTCATATAGTAGGTAGGCACTGCTTGCGCCACCACCTTAATGAGCACCTCTTTACCACCCGAGGGAAAAAAGGTTGCCATTCCAGCTCCTTAATTTCTTCCACACTCTCTCCTTGACATCATTAAACACCACCCTTTTATTCTTTCCAACCACCGAGGGCAGCCCGAGATAACAATCATGGGCATTGCCTCCCTTGATCTCTAGAATACTCAAGATCTCCAATTTGACCGCAGGTAAAACCTTAGGACTGAAAGTGATTTTGGATTTGCTTAGATTAATCTTCTGCCCAGAACCTTTTTCATAGATGTCTAGGATCTCTCGAATACGAAGGTTGCTCTCCCTGGAGGCTTTACCAAACAGAATACTGTCATCTGCGAAGAGAAGATGGCTGATAAGGGGGCTGCCTCTACAGCATCTGGTACCCAGCACCCTGCCATTCCTCTCTGAGTCTGAAATCAGCCCTGAAAAGGCCTCCGCACAGAGGAGAAAGAGATAAGGGGACAATGGGCACCCCTGCCTAAGGCCCCGCGAAGGAGAGATTGAGCACACAGATTTACCATTTAGCAGAATGGAAAGAGAGGAAGTAGAGATACACTCCATGACCAGACTGATCCAGCTGTCGGGAAAGCCCATCTTCTTCATTACAGCCGAGATAAATTTCCATTCGACTCGATCATAAGCTTTGCTCATGTCGAGTTTGACAGCCATTTGACCTTTCTTTTCTGACTTCTTACGACCTAGGGAGTGAAGAGTTTCGAAGGCAACCAGCACATTATCCAAAATAAGCCTTCCCGAGACAAAAGCCGACTGATTTAGGGAAATTATGTTCGGGAGGATCCCTTTCAACCTTGAGGCCATAGCTTTAGTAACAACTTTGTAGACAACACTACACAGAGATATAGGTCTGAAATCTTTTATCTCTTCAGGCCGGTTCACTTTAGGGATAAGAACAACATTTGTTTGATTGAATTCCCTAATGGAGGCTTCTCCGTTAAGAACACTCAGGCAGACACGTGTTACATCTACTCCAACCACATTCCACGATTTCTGAAAAAATAGAGCGTGGAAACCATCCGGGCCAGGGGCTTTGGAGGGGCTAAGGTTAAAGGCAGCCGCTTTAACCTCCTCGGCAGTGAAACAGCAACTGAGATCCTCCTTTTCCTCCTTTTCCCTAGTGGACAATCTAGCTTTAATGGCCTTAGAAGCATTTGTGCACTGAAAATCGAAAGGACAAGAAGATGAAAACAGGTCAGCAAAAAAAGTTTTTACCACTTTGGCAAGACCATCCTCAGAAGATTGCATCTCCCCACTCGAGTCTAACAGGCACGAAACCTGATTTTTCTTCCTCCGGATTGATGCCCGATTATGAAAAAACTTTGTGTTTCGGTCTCCCGCTTGGAGCCATTCTACTTTTGAGCGCAGTTTCCAGTAAACTTCCTCTCTGTCCAACAACCCTTCCAAAATCTTCTCCTTATCCCTAATCTCCCGCATTACTCCCGGTTTCCCACTCTTCCTATACAGGTCCTCAATCTCCCTATTCTTACCATCAATCTGTTTTTTCAAACTACCAAACCGGTTGGAACTCCACAAACTCAACTTTGCCGCGCACCTGGATAGCTTCTCCTTAAGATTAATCACCGAATCATCATTACCAAATTCCATCCATGCTGAACTGACAGTCGTGCTATAGTCTACTTCCTTTAACCAGAAGGGTTCAAACTTGAAACTTCTACAAATTCCTCTTTGAAACGGACTCGCCCCTACACAGCTGAGGAGAATAGGCCTATGATCAGAACTATTAAACCCTAGATTGGCGACAGTGGAATTTTCGAAATAATCCCGCCATCGGTTATTTGCCAAAAACCTATCCAATCTTTCCTGAATGTTATTAATCCCGTCTCTTCTGTTGTTCCACGTGAGCCGCGGGCCCGTATAGCCCAAATCAAAGAGATCACAGTCATCCACCGCTTGGCGGAAACTAATCATTCCTGACACAGACCTATTGGACCCGCCCACCTTATCTGACATACTCAAAAGCTCATTGAAGTCCCCTCCACACAACCAGGGAAGATTATCAATGCCCCTAAGCCGTCTCAACAAGTCCCATGAAGCCCATCTATTCCCCGGATTAGGCTCTCCGTAGAAGCCCGAAAATCTCCACCAGAACCCATCATCCATTCTTACCCTCGCATCAATGTGTCCCGGGGAGAACGAGAGAATACTCACCTCCACACTATCTTTCCAAAGTAACATGAGACCCCCACTGTTGCCTCTACTATCCACACAGAAACAACCAGGAAAACCCAAACCATTGCTGAACTTCCCATTTCTAACTCCATTGGACTTTGTTTCCGATAAGAACACTATGTCTGGGGAATGCTTTTTGAGCAACCTTCGCAAGGCCGCGAATGCGCGGGGATTCCCCAAACCCCGCACATTCCAACAAAGGCCTATCATTGCTCCCGGCGGGCCTGTTCAACAGACTCCACCGATACTGATTTGTTCTCACTCTGAGTTGAAACTTTCCCTCTCTTGGCCTCTCTGATCTCCTCATCCAAACCATCGAAAATCACCTTCCTCTTACACACTTGTCCTTCCCCCCCCAGACGAAGACTGTTCCAAATTCACAAGTTTTATTGTCGAACTAGAAAGGGTAGGTTTTGTCCTCTGAGGACTTTTCCCTTTCCTACTTCCTTTCACCAAACTACCTAGAATAGGGGGAGAATTTGAACCCTTCAACCCTTTCTTCGAAATCTTGCTCCCTGCCAACACCCTCTGAAGCGGACTAGAAATCTTTCCAACCATGTGGTGTTGTTGACCCTCGCGAGCTGATCTTTTCCATCTCCTTCCTGCTTTCTTTTTAGGTGTGGACTGAAGGTTTTGATTTTCTGTCTGCATTTGCATAGGTAAAGGATCTTCAGGTGAGTCTTGACTCTTTTTAACCGGGCTAGCTTCCTCAATAGAAGTCAGAGGGAACTCACTAATCAGAGCCCGATTTTTTATAGCCTGGTCCGAGTTAGAATCACAACACACTAGGCCCATTTCACTTGGGCTATCAGCCGACCCCTTTTCCAGCCCATCAACACACATCTCTTCAACAGATGAAGGCCCACCTAGAATTTTTTTGTCTAGGGTTTCCTGTTGATTCACCTTCCCACCTTTGTTCGTCGCCGCCGAAACACTTACTGAACTATCTGTAACATCCCTAGAACCTTGCTTGAAACTGACTGATCCATTCCCATCTTCTTCTCGCAACATCTCTTGGGATCTACTCTTATCCGAAGAACTGCCATAAGCTTGAGAACTATTCTTCGGCTTCCACTTTTCCACATTTTGAGCTTTCAGCCATGAACCAAATCTAGTAGGGGTACCATCCAAGGCTTGCTTTTGTGCCTCTTCATCTTGGCACTCTAGCAATACATGACCAATTCTACCACAGGCATAACAGAAATCCGGCAATCTTTCATACCTCAGACCTACCGTAGTTATCTCCTCCGACTTGCCCAGCTTCAGTCGGAGCCATCTCTTAAGCGGTTTCAAAATGTCCATCCTGACCTTAACTCTCATATACTTCCCCCAACACTCCCTTGATTCTACAGGGATCTCAACCACTTCCCCTAATTGTTCTGCCATCCACTTCGCGGTTCTACGATTCATACAAAGAATTGGTAAATCATGAATTTGTACCCAGAAATCAGCTCTATCGAATCGCAGATTTGAGATGCTTCCTGCACCTATAGGCTTTTCCAACACTATTAAGTTCTTCCCAAAGTGACAAGGGCTTCTCTGCCAAACTCTGTTCCGGTCCTCCTTCCTTAGGAAATAAAACATAAAAATATTTTCTCCTACCGTTTCCACCTCTACTTGGCCAAAAGGGAGTCAGATCTGTTCTATTAGCCCTTTGAAAGCTTCTCTGTTTACCTTCTTCCCCGCTAACACTTTCCCAACCAGACATTTATCAACATGACAGACTTTCATACAACTTGACAATATCTGATTCATTCATTCTAAGAAAACCTAATAAACTCACCTGATCTACACACCACAGAACACTCCTTCTGGTTACAGAAGACAAACAACCTAAGGGACACTGCTACTTTCACCCTTTGCTCTCAGAGAGAGAAAAAGAGGAGAGACAATTACTTACTTAGTTTTCACGTTTCCAGTGTGCACACACATTGTCAACACATACATAGCAAAAACACTGATTTTTTTGCTTTTACATGGCACACTGTATATGTCACGTGTGTTATCGGGCATTTCATTTGCTGCCATCGCCTCTTTGGCAGCAAAGGCAATTTGTCTTAATTTTTTATTTATTATTATTATATTATCTTCTTCTTCTTTTTTTTTTTCTTTTTTTTTTTGTTATTTTAATTTATCTCATGTAAGTAAAATTAGTTCAAAATCCTACTCCTTTTGATATAATTTATGTATTTAAGAACCCAAACTCATTTTGGTATAATTAATGTATTTAAAAGTTAGAATTTTTTTATTTTGTTTGAGAAACAAGAAATAAAATAACAAAATTTTAAATAATAATAAAATAGGTGTAGGTGGGGTGTAGTTACAAAAATACAATACAATAGAAATAAAGAGGGTATTTTTTTTTTCCATTAAATGGGTTTAATTACAAACTATTTTTTAAAAAATAAAAATAAAAATAAAAATAAAAATAAAATAAAAAACTAATGGGATGTGCTAATGATAGAGGTGTACATACGATTTTTTTTTTAAAATGGTGTAAATATCATCACTCTTTGCTACTAAAAAAAAAAAGAGCTCCTAATTTGAACAACTCTAGTAATCTTTTTCTCCGTACGAAACATTCCCGAAAAACCCCTATCCAGATTGGGATCCGAACCGTAATTCAAACCGGCCATCTAGCTCAACCCACCCATCAAAAGAACCGTGAGTTCAAGGTGAAAGTGAGTTTCTTACAACATTTCCAACTAGAGATGTCAAAAAGCCAAAATAGGGGAGGAGGTTCCCCATCCCAATCCCCATTCTCATTCCCCAACTCATTTTCCTCATCCCAATTCCCATCACCATCCGATGAAAATGTAATTAAGGGTTGGGAAAAGATCATTTTGCCCCCTAACCTTTACCCTATTAGAAAGGTGAGGACAATGTTTACTCATACTGGTCGGTCTTCCCCCTAAAATGGAACTAAAAAAAAAAAAACCTTCTATTTCCTTTTCCATCCATTTTGAGTTGACCATCAATCCTCATGGTCAAATGACTGTTTTATCCTTCAATTTACTCCAAAAAATGACCATTTAACCCTCTAAGATTAAATAAAAAAAAAATATTATAGAAAACAAAAACAAAAAATTAAAAAACACAATTGAAAAAAAAATGGATCTCCACCGTCCATCTTAGAGATGGATGGTGGAAATATCTGTTTTATTTTATTTTATTTTTATTTTATTTTTGAAACATAAATTAAAAATAACAAAAAATTTAAAATAAAATAAAAAAAAATCTAGTGGATCTCTTCCTAGGGGTGGGCAAAAAACCATTAAACCGAACCGAACCGGTCCAATCGGTTTTTTTCCGATTTTTTACTATTAACCGGTTCGGTTTGGTTCGGTTTGTTTTTTAAAAAAACCGGTATTTTCGGTTTGGTTTCCGGTTCTAGGGTTCAAACCGATGAACTGAACCGAGAACCAGTGTATATAAACAAAAATCCCTCTCTTTCTTTTGTTTATATTTCTCTCTCTATAATCTCCAGATCTTTTCTTTATGTAAGCTAAATTATTGCTTTCTACATCTGGGTTTATTTGCTATTTTCTTATTTCTCAATCATGTATACCCATTATAGTCATGGCTTCAATTTATCAAATTGCTCCTTTAAGACTCTCTGCTCTTGTATCGTTTATAAGCAATTTATTTATGTCAAGTCACTCACTTTTTATTAATGAAAATGTGGGCATTGCCGCATTGGTATACTCAAGTACTTGGTTTAATGAAAAAACATGTCATCATTTCTGGGTCATGTTGGTTTTGAAAATTTATCACATTTTACAAAGGTATACATGCTATGAAAATGTGCTAGGGATTTAATATGAAATGGTTTCTTCAATGTTCTCGGATAAGAATAGTATAATTTATATGTTTGGTTTATACTTCTTTATAGTGAACACTCAAAAAATTTCAAACCAGAAGATATGCAAGCTTGCATAGAGGGGAAAAATTGCATCGTTACAGGAGCAAATTCGGGTATTGGTTATGCTACAGTTGAAGGTCCAAAACCCAATAATTTGGCCCAAAACCGAACCAAACCGGTTCAATCGGTTTTTGATCGGTTCACACCTTTCAATTTTATCGGATCGGTTCACTTTTTCAAAAACCGGATATTATCGGTTTTTTATCAGTTCACTCGAAAAGTGAACGCCCACCCCTACTCTTCCCAATCTGTCTATCCATAAGAAATTGTTTTTAAAAAAAATAATGTAAATCTGGTCCATAACAACCAATCAACAATAACCCAAATTAAATATTAAATTTTCTTCTTGTTTATCATTAAAAACATCAATTAAATACAAAGAAATTAAACCGAGATCTAGAACATCTGGAAACCTAGGTTATTTTTCCCAAAATAGGAAACCCATGTTTTTTTTTTTAGAAAATAGGAAACCCAATCAAACAAAAAAGTCAAAGAAACAAATAAATAAATTTTCTTTTTTGGAAGATCTGGGTTCGATTTCGTTTGTTTTCTATTCGAACCCTACAAGCAAAAAACTATTCTTCAATGCTCAAAAAACATATCTATGTTTTTCCTTTTGATTCGAACCAAGTTTTGATTCAAACAAGATCTTGGTTCGTTTTGGTTTCAACCAGAACTTGCTTTCACCCCAAGAGATAGATAGAGGAAGAAGAGAGGGAAGATAGAGAGGAACACTCTTGCCGGTGGCCAAGAGAAGGATTTGACGAAGAGAAAACAAAGAGATTGATGAGAGAGAGAGAGAGAAGAGTGTTTTTGTTTTTAATTTTTAATTTTTTTAATTATTTGCTTTTACAATATTGCCCCTTTGATTATAATGGTCAATGTGATAGAAGGGGTATACTATATATTCTTTCCATTTCAAAGGGATTAACGGCTAATATGGGAAAATCATGATGTCCTCACATTTCTAATAGGATAAAAGTTAGGGGGCAAAATGATATTTTTCCCTTAAAGATTTATGGGGAGGAATCCCTGTCCCCCACCCTTTAACCTCGGTCTCCAATCTCTTGTTTGACTTAATTTGACTTGAAATTTAAAACAACCATTTAAATATAGAGGTACATATTAATCCAATCAAATTATACAAGTAGAATATTTAATCAAAAAGTAAATGTAAGTACTCATGTTATATTACATGATAAAGTTCAAATCCAACTTTGATCAAATGTTTAAATAAAGTAAATTTAAAAATTAATAAATAAATATTTTGTGGGAAATGGCCCCATCCCTATTTCTAATTTCTAGTGGCCGTTTTACCCCTAAATGGGTATGGAGCCCGTTGGGATATTGGGCAACTCTATTTCGAACCCAACTTACAAAGTAGAAATGGCCCCATCCCCATTTGCCATTTCTACTTTGTTCCCTACTTGTTCTTAGGAGTACTACTGTATTGACTTTTGTCAATTTCCCTATTATTTAAATCTAAATTTCCTAAATATTTAACTTACCGACAAACAATGACAATTGAACTTAGATCAGTCCCATCACAAATTCACCGATTTTGATTCTGTTCAGATTTCATGAAAACAATAGGTCTCACTGTGCAAAAATCTTGCAAATAGATTTACTTTCACCGACCAAACTGCATCCGAACAAGAGAATAAGGCAAAATTAACTCACAAGTCACAACATTGCAACCTTAGAAAATGATTTAAAAAAAAAAAAAAAAAAAAAATTATGCTACTAATTGAAGACCCCATTCAACAATTGTCTCATCTTATCATTTGAAGATAAGTTACTTAATTACAAAACCCAGCTTCCTACTCTGTAACCAGTACTTTATCCATCAAAACAAAAACGCCCTAACCTTTGCCAAAGGTTAAGAGCCTAAGATTTGGGTGACACAGTCAGATTCTAGCCCATCGGCACACACACCCGTACTCACTAGCCTGCCGATAACCAACCCCCCTGCTTCTTCTATTGTTAGCTAACCTGAATTGAAACTATGCTGATGAAGTTAAAAACTTAAAACTTCTTAATTGGTGTCACTTAGTTTAATTATATGATTGGTGAGGCCATATAAAAAACTCAGCTTGTTGCGGTGTCAACAGCGCCATCGGATTTGAAGTCGGGGTTGCCAAGGAGGAGTTGGAACCAGAAGAATCAGCAGCTGAGTTGAAGTTGGTAGTTTGAAAGTGGTGAAAGAGGTTTTGATGATAAAGAGCTGCTGCATCAGCATACGGGATTCCGCAAGGGATTGTGTTCAAGGGGTGATGAAGAGCAGCAAAGTTGATGCTGTTGCTACTGCTGCTACATTCCGGTTGTTGCTGCTCATGGTTGAGAAGAGCTGGTTTCTGTTCTGATTCCAGCGAGAGCTTCAACCGCTTAGCTGCCCCACCTATAGGTAGAGCACTCTTTGATATAGCTTCGACATCATATCGGTTCATCTCGAAATTGGTCACTGCATTCAGGCCGCGGAACTTGATGGCTGCTATATCATACGCCTCAGCTGCCTCCTCTTCAGTGGCTATCAATCACCATAATAAAAGATCAGATGATATAAATTAATAAACAATGCTCATATATAATTATAGATTATATGAATTTGAGGCATCATTATGAATTAACTTATATATACTTACCGAATGTCCCAAGGTATAGGTCTTTGTTTCCAGCAACACGGCCTATCCTTGCTTGCCAGCGACCCTGTTGATGGTGCCTTGTGACACCTCTGTATATGGAGGCTCCCCTCGAAAAACCGCTACTCTTCCTGTTAATTCGAAGGCAAAAACAACAGCTCACTTACTTAACTGCTCCTAGAATTAAAACAGAAAAAAAATTAACCGAAGATTGGTCTGCTTACCTCCTCAACGAGGCAATAAATTCTTGCTTGGTTACATTTTTCATGTCCTCCAATTCTTTTGTGTAATTTGATATCTGGAGAAACAAGAGGCACAGTGAGTAAGAAAGCAAATACATGCATTGGGCACGTAGCTTCTCATGCATAAACAAATTGAAAATCAATAAATTGAATAGAATTTTTGAATGTTATATAATATATTACAGGGAAGTTGGTGGTTGCAGTGGGACCCCAATATTTGAGAGCTGCCAAATCATAGGCCCTAGCTGCCTTATCTTCCTTGTCATATCCACCTGATCAATTACAAAATTCGAATATGCATGATTGAATGAGATTAAACAACATATACTATTTAGTATACTATTTACACTTTATCAAAATTTTGAAATTGGAATTTCAATCAGAGAAATGAATAATATCTTACCCAAGTACACTGAAGATGGGAAACATGAGTGACAGCCAAATCGCACATTACATGCAAAAAAGGCAAGTAATCATATCAACATTAGACAATTCGACGGTCAAAAAGTTCTGCATTGAAATGATTTTCTAAGCTAAGTACGTAAAAGCCAAAGTGAAGGATTAACAATGTGATTAGCATGTGATAGAACAAGAACAAGAGAGAGAATGTAGTCCCAGGAATAGTTTAAATCTCTTAGACAAGTGAGAGCAGAATCGAAACCTCAACTGGGTATTTTATTCACATAAATCCTAAGCACCGAAATCTGCAGTCGTTCGTTCCCATTTGTTCACATTGAAAAGGTATGCATATTCTTCTAATAACTCATATACAATATCTCAATTATCTTTAACAAAAGCTAACCTTAATCAAACCAAATAATAATTAATTGTTACGAACTAATATAATCATCTTTTCCAAAAATACCCTTGTAAAGTAAAAATAAAAAATAAAAATTGTTGAGGGTATGAATCAGAACTTTCACACAATGTCACATTGAAGCAGGAAACTATCAATAGAATTGGCAAAGAGAGCATGGGTAGTGGAGTGGGCATGCACTTTATTATGTTTTTGAAAATAGAGACTTTGAAATAGGTGCTTGTGGGGTGGTCAAACCTAGACTCTGTGTGATGTACACTACGTAGCTGAAAGCAAAAGCAAAAAGCAAAAGGCAGAGACTGATGAGATATCAGAGTCATTCATTGATGGACTGATGGTGGTGGTGATGTTGGTGGTGGTGGTGGTGGCGGTGGCGGTGGGGGTGGGTGGTCGTGTCAATAAACAAAACCTATGTAGTGGGTTTATTACAGGGCCCCGCTCAGGTGTGGGAAGTAAACAATGAACAAAATGGCGGCAGATCTGATCAAAATCAATCAATCATACCCTTTCAAATGAAAGAAAAAAGAAAGAAATGCTCAGAAAATTAAAATGAAAAAGTACAACAAATTGTACACATAAAATATACCATGGTGCGACATATATGATATATCTATCTCTCTGAAATGAAATCCCATTAAATGCCTTTTGAGTTTTTGAATGCATGCAAGTTTCTTTTCAGTGTGACAGTGAATCTATCTACTCATATATACTTCCAATCAAAAAAAAAAAAAAAAAAAAAAAATTATTGAGTGAGAAATGAGAAAAGAAAAAAGAAAACCTTGACGCCCTTTTCTAGCCTGACCCTCTCTTCTACAGCTGTTATCCCATAGATGCGCTTCATATCTACCCGTCCATCTGTGTCTGAATATCAATACAAAAGAGGTCAGTCAAGTCAGTCATCAGCACATTTCAGATTTCAGATTTCAGACATCAGACAAAAAAATGTAATTAATTAATAATAGAAAAAAGAAATTAATTAATTAATTACCGGGTGACTCCTCTGTAGATGGAAGTTCTTTGACCAAAAGTATCAGCAATCTTCTTAGAACAATTATCAGAATCATCAACTGAAACTATTGCCTTCTCATTACAACTCTGGTTTATAATTTTCACATTGCTGTTCGTGTTCACACCAAGTGACAACCCATTTGTAGTCGTCGTCGTAGTAGTAGTAGCAGTAGTACAATTAGAGAAACCAAACTCGTTCCCAGTTGACTCAATAGAGTGACCAGCAAACTCACCACCCAGTTGATGAGTCCTGGCTATGGAAGCCGAGTCATCAACTTCTGACCCCGAGTTTGTAGAAAAGGCTTGGAACCCAGTAATTGCTTTGAGATCTTGATGGTCATTGAAGTAAGCGGAGCCGTGATGGTCATAGATTTGAGTCAAGGATGAGTCTTGTGTCTCTGTTTGGCTATGAACTATCGACGAAGAATCGCCGAAAAAGTCTTCAAGTTTTGGTATTGGGTGAGTTTGGGTTTGTAAGTCGATAAAAGATGGTAAAATGGTTGAATCCGCCATTGATGTCTGTGATTCAAATTGTTTAACTTGATTGTTTTCTTCTTCTGTGAACAAGACTTGTGATTTCGGATTTGGCCACCCTGAAACAGACGAGTTGTCAAGTGTGAACAGATTTACATACTTGTTTGGCTTGTGAGAAAATTTATTAAACGACAGAAAACTCTCCTCTTTTTTTCCTTTTTATTTTTGTTCTTTTTGTAGTGTTAGAAATAAAGGGCAAAAATGAAAAACCCTTAAGAGTTGATAAATGGATTAGCTTTTGCAACTTTATGACTTAATTGAAGATTTGTTTCAAAATAATTGACAATAAAACATATAGATTCAAACATTAATTCATGTCTCTATCTAAAAGATGAAGAAATCTCATAAAGTAAGATAGATGTGGCCATGTGGGTGTGTTGTTTGAACATATATAAGCCGTAAAAGTTGAGTTTTTTTGTAACATTTTCTCGGCAAACAAACAGAAACAGGAACTTGAAAGACTAAACAAAACTAAGATGGATATTAAAAAGCCGTAAAGAAAATAAATACCATTAGCATAGAAGTTGTCGATGAAGTAGTGAGGAGAAGCAGCAGATTGAGAACCATCATAGGGCAGATACTGAGACTCAGATGATGATGATGACCTCAACATCTCCATTGGAGACAGCGAAAACGAAAGCCAGTTAGTCCCCGGAGCCATTACTTTTTTATATAAATAAACCGCCTTTGATTTCTTTGCTTTAAAGTTTAAACTGTAGAACATCAAACAAATAAAAACAAATTTATTCTCATGAAAAAAACAAAAAACAATAATGAAAAAAACTTAAATTCAAAACAAAAAAAAAAAATCCAGGAATCAAACTAAAGTCTACCTAAATAAAGACCCGTTACTTCAATATTGCTTCATTTTCGGTTACAAATACAAACAATGTGAGATACAAAATAAAAACAAACAAACAAACAAACAAACCCAGAAAGAGTTACTGTTCTGGAAAAACAATGCATGCAACACCACAACCAATAAGCAGTCTCTATGAATATCAGAGAAAAAGTGATTGTGTTGATAAGCACTCTTGTTTGATCAAAAAGAGAGAGAGAGAGAGAGAGAAGCAAGTTAACTTAATTAGAAACGTAAATAAGAAGCAGCTAAGTAGCAGTAATGAGAAGAGAAGAGAAGATAAAAGAAGAGAAGAGAAGAGAAGAGGAGAGGTTTCAGCTGGCAACCGGCGTGAAAGCAGAGTGGGTTAAAGATTTTAATTAAAAATGTTTAAGAGATTAAATAAGAATAAAAAGGGTTGATTGAGAGGGGGTCTGTGACTTTTTAGCTCTGCGCAGAAGAAAATTTGTCTGAAACAAAGTTGCGAAAGATCCGGGCTGGCGGAAAATTGGAGAATTTGTTTTTAGGGTTCTCTCTTTCTAGTTTATCTCTTCTTTTTTTTTTCAATTTTTACCATTATGTCCTCCTTTTTGTCTTTATTTGCTATTATTATTATTTTGAAAAATGAAAATTGAATTGTGGAGGTGAGATGTGATTTTTAATCACACTTGTCCTACATGCAGCATTCCACTTTTCCTACCATTGGGTGTTAGTAGGTAGCCATTTGACATGCAATCTGCTTATGTATCCACATTCAACTCCTCTTGCTACGCCAACATAGGCGTAGTTCAGCCATAAATGGATAAGTTTAGGGTTTGGACAAATGGCTCATAGATCAGCGATTTGAATCCTACTAATAGTGAAAGTTTTTAAAAAATATATGATCCCGAATTAATAGATATTATCAAAAAAAAAAAAATATTGTTTTGATTTTAAGCGTAACTCAGTTGGTAGATGGACGAGTTTAAGGTTTAGGTAAATGACTCTCAGATCTATGGATTGAGTCCTAACAATGACAAAGCTTTCAAAAAAAAAAAAATACATGGTTCCGAATTAATAGATATTATAATATATATATATAACTATAGTGCTTTGATCTAGATTTGTGTCCAAAATAAATTTCATTCTAAATGGGTTCATATTACACCCATTCGGCCATTCATCAATATAGTTATAAGACAATTAAGCGGTTATTTGATTGAAATCTAATGGTCAAAGCCACATTGTTTTGGTGGCCGGAGATCATAATCTATAAATTTGTAATGAATGTGAAAAGACATCTCATGAGTATTTGATTTCAGTAATTCACAGTAAAAAATTACTAAAAAGAATTCTAATGTACGTGTGAAAAAGAAAAAAAAAAATTGCTATATAATTAAAAAATCATTCTTCATTTTTGTTGTTGGTGACTTACTGACTTATAATTGACAAAATATTCATTATATCATTATCGCCTCATGATTCACATAATAATTTTAAATCAAATATCATGTTTTTGTTTTCTTATAATTCTTACAGAAGCTATTAAATAGCATTACTTATTTGGAAATTTTTATTTTGATTTAATTGTAAGCAATTAATTATGAAGAAGGTGTTCATGTGTCGGCTTTGATTAGTCATTTAGTTGAAACAAGGTCGCATATATTGTGGATTTATTAATAATATATGTAGAAGTACTTTTTTTTTCCCCAAAATTGAACAAGTTAATTTAATTACTTTACTTTTAACAATTGTAATCCGTGGATTACAGCAAATGGTAAAAAAGTTGCAACGTTCATTTCGTACCCTGAAACAAGAAAAGTAAAATTTTGAACCGAAACTGTCTCTAGCAAAGAGATAGGATTAGATTATTTATTTTGATGGAATACTGTTTATTGTTTCAATATGAAAAGCCATTATTATAGAAAGAGTTATAACACATGAACTCTTAGTAGAGATAGTAGTGAACCTCCCTTTCACAATGGTGGTGAGAGGGTCAGGTTCCATTATACGTATTTTACAAGTATGTGTAGAGAGTTTTCTCACTGTTTATGAGAGTAGTTATATGGACCGCACGTGTATGTCTGATCTTAATTAGCAAATCCCGGCAAACAGATTGTAATGTGTGGGGAGTTTTCTCCTGATCTGTGAGAGTAATTATTTAGACCGCACATGTATATTATCTAATTTTGACAGGTTCCAACAGTCTTATTGTAATAATTGTAATACTTAAAAAAAATAATGGGTTATTGATATTAGCCCATGAACTTTATGCAAGTTTGCATTTTACCCCTTAAACTTTTTTTTTTTAGGCATTAAACCCTTTTAACTTTTATTATTGGCAAACAGTTTGGTTTATTGTCCCCTGGACATCTGTTTGTGGGGGCATCTACAGTCAAGTTTTGCCAATAAATGAAAGTTTAGGAGATTTAATGCTTAAAAAAAATTCAAGTGATAAAATGCAAACTTACATAAAGTTTAGAGGGGATTAGTACCATAACCCAATAAATAAATAAATAAATAAAATAAAAAATAAAAAACCTTTCTTCATTTAACTAAAGTCTAAACCTAGATGAATCTAGTATTTTTATTATATAATTACCATTCTTTACCTGAAAATTATTATTTAAAAATTATAAATATAGGTGCTGCTTATTCATTCAACAGTTCCTAACATTTACTGTGAGAGAGTCTTGACATTTTTTATACCAACAATTCAACGGCATCAAAATTGAAGGGATCGGGGGCCAATTTTAAAAGTTGATAAACTTTTAATAGAAAATTGTAAATAACATAACAAGTAGGATCAAATTTTTAAAAAAATACAAATATCAATATATCAAACAAAATAATTTTTATATTTTTATATTTTTCGGGGGAGTAATATAAAAAATATGTTTAAATATCCCAATATCTTGAGGACAATAGGGATAGTTACGATATTTTCACTAAAATTTCCAAATAATTGAAATCCTATCATTATTTAAAAAAAAAATGATAATGATATTTACTTTGTAATTAAAATGGTAATAAAAGAACAGTGTAGTATTAGTTACAGTATTACCCATTTGGTGTAAAAAAAAAAAAAAAAACAGTTGAGTGCACAGTAAAGTTAACTGGTTAAAGGAATTTTCTCTGACCCGAAAAAAGTTAAAGAGAAGTAGTTTGCTATCAAATAAAAAAAATGGAGAAGCGGAGAGCAGAGACCAATTAGCGAGAAAAAAGGAAACAGTAAGAGCGAGGAAAAGGGTTGATTAGTGTGTAAAAATGGATGCAATCCAGCAATTAATTAAGCGAAAATCCGTATAAAGTTGCGCATGTAAATCCCTCGTATTCTACCACTTGTGAGTTGTGTGTCTACACACCCCCCTATACATTTATTACTATATCTCTTTTTTACTCTCTCTCCTGCCTATATTAGCACGACAACTCCTACGTTTTTCCGGTTGTTTTTTTTAAAAAAAAAAAAAAAAAAAGATATTGACAATTAACTATCGATCAAAAACCACATTCGGAGGGGTTGACCACCGACCACCTTCCAAAGATGACTACCTAAATAACACTTAATTATCATTCGTAACTAGATAAATACCCCCCACACTCACACTGATGTTTACAACACGATAATAAGATATAAGTAAACCTATTAATACCATTTAGAAAGGTATATCTTCGTAAGAATTCCCATTTACTAAAAACCCTCGACACTTGCATTGACTTCTTAGTATTCTCATGGTAAGTACTGATTTGAGCATAGAGAGTGTTCGACAACTACCCCCGTTGATACCTTAACCGTTTGTTATTATTCTATTTCCAGAGGACTCCAGATGTAACCTCTAAAGACCTTCTCTCGAAAGAAAGGAATTGTAGAACCTCAAGTGACTCCAGATGCATCCTCCAAAGACTATCCCCCGAAAGATATTAACCAACTACCAATAGGCCTTATCTTTATCCTTCACGGTTAATATTGTCAAGAGTTTGTTCCCTTTTTTTTCCTCCAAACAAGTGTTTGTTTAAAAATAGGGTAGGAAAAAAAATACTAAGAGAGGATCCTAAATCCTAGCTAGTGTAGTTAGTAATTCGTAAAGTTTTTTATTTATTTATTTATTTATTGATACAATTAATATGGTTAATTTCGTGATTATAAGAGGAGGTTTTGACTTTTTTTTTTTATTTTTAAAAAATATGATATTGGTCAAGTCAAAGATCTACCGAGACTTTATGAGATCAACTGTAGGGATGTAACCTACGGGATTCAACCTCGAGGAACTAGAATAAATTTATTTAAGTGGACCTTATAATTTTTTTTTTTAAGAAAAAAAATAGAAAAAACAAAGCTACACGTACCTCATGAGGGGGCATAATCAGCATTGACCCTCAAAGTGCATAGAATAAAATAACAGAATATATTTCTTTTTTGAATTATGTCCTGTACAAAATAAAATAAAAAGTTATAAAAAAAAGCACCAAAATGTGTTAAAAATGCAGCAACACAATAAACCTAATTTACACCACAGAAATCCTATTCTATAAGAGTACCAACAAAAGATTTATTCTCAACAACATAAGCACAACTAATATAGAGCTCAATCGTATCTCTTATTTTGTAATTATCTAAAAATGTTTTGAAGATCGAGTTGCTATGTTTGATTAATCCTGCAAGTCTGTTACAAGTCTCATTTGGTTTGGAAAAAAAAAAAAAAAAAAAAAAGTATACATATAAAACCGGATTTTTTTGAAAATTCAAAGTACAGTGTAATTATTATGAAAATTCCAAGGTTGACTAGGACAGGTTTGGTGAGATACGGAAATGTCTTTCCACACGGAGAAATGAGAAACTTGAAACTTCTTCTATTATGGAGATAATTAAGGAGAAGTACGCTGAAATGCTTGAAATATATGTGGATATATATTGTTAGGTTTTGACTTGTATTCCTAAGCGAACTAAATGTAAACCAAAATCCAAATGAGACTTAACTGATGTGGAGCTTCCTGGAGACGTGGGATACGTTTGGAAGTTGAATGGTGGTGTTTAAAGGAGATTGAAGATTGAAGATTGAAGATTGAAGATTGAAGAAGAACTGAAGAAGCGTAATCTGGCAGGTACCGCTGCGCAGGACCGCGGCATAGGCAAGTGCTTAGGCAACAGCACATGGGGCGGTAAAGTCCAGAGGATCAGGCGCAGCACAGGACCGCGGCGTAGGCAGGTGCCTAAGCCGCGGCACATGGAGCGGTCATGAGCAAAAATTGTTTCGTGGTGTTGGAAGCGGGGTGCACACCGTAACCTATACGGCGGAGACAATGTATTGCTGAGATCGGGAATATTGCGTAGAATAGGAAAAGGTATTCTTCTAGAAGTTCTTGTGCTTGAAGGAAAAGAATTTACTCCCTACAAGAAGACTTGTCATAAAAGGAAATAGTATTTATGTGGAACAAATAAGTCTTGTACGTTTAGGAGTAGGATTTCCTTTTATCTTAAACTATCTGTAACTAATATAAATAGTCCTAATATTTATGTTATTAGGGCCAATTTGGTATTGCTGTAACTTTTATAATAATCACTGTTAGCTGTGCTGAAGGAATAATCAGCTGTGAAGTTAATCAGCAAATGTTTGGTTAATTATACGTTTAAAACTATTGTATAGCTCAAAAACAGTATACGTATGTTTGGTAATTTTATTTCAAAAGTGCTGAAATTAGTTACAATACTAAAATAGACATGATTTTAGAATCTTATTTTATTTTTTTCATTAATTATATATATGAAATCAATATTTAAGTAGAATATTTAAATTAGAAAAAAAAAATCCATAAGAATAATAAAAATATTTTTTAAAGGTTTTATAAATCAAATCAATATTTAATTAGAATCTTTAATTTGAAGATTAAATAAGGTATATAAATGAGTTTAATTTGATTTCATTAGGATAATAATGATATTTTAAAAGATTCATTAAATGCTAAAATAGATTATTCCATAATCACTTTTAAAAAGTAACCCCTCACCTACTTCTCAAAATCACGGTCAAAACTTGCAAGATTATGAATTAATCACTTTTGGAAGTTTTACCAAACATTATTTTATGTAAAAATTATAAAATAAGTTGAGTAAAAATTATAAAATAAGTTGATTTTAACTTCTCAAAAGCAATATCAAACTGACCCTTAGATTTAAGGCTGTGGAGCAAAAAAGAGCATCATGTAAACATCAGAGAGTGTGAGTGAGATCCGGGGAGACCCAAGGGAATATCCTAGGAGGGATCCAAGGGAATATCAGTGGATCTAGTTATAGATTCGTGGGTGATATTTAGGGGAGACCTAGGGGAAATTGTGGGATTCTTGGTGAGGATCTTGTGAGTGGAGTTTGGGGTTAGGTGTGAGAGAGAATCCTGGAGTATATGGTTGTAACAATTTATCATATAGTGGAACTTTCTCTGTCGTCCTGACGGCCCGTGGTTTTTTACCCGTTTTGGGTTTTTCCACGTATATCTTGTATTGTGATTGTTTTATTCTCTCTCATCTATTTTTCTGCTTATTGACGTTATTATTTGCTATGAGTTATGGGCATATATTAGGCACGGCGATTTTGCGTTCATCGGTTTATAGAGGATTATCCCCAACATATATTACATGTTATTTTGTAGAAGAATTGCATGTATAGTCTTAATCAATCTGTCCCTACTGAATCGATAAATATATGGGGAATGGGGTGAGGGCACGAAGAATTTAAAGGAAGGATGGAGACTTACATTGATTATTAACAGAAAGGCAGGACAATTAATTATTAAAAATTGTAACAAATTGTGCATGTAACATGAAGATTCAAGATTGAAGAGATATGCTGTGCATTTATATTAATACTCACAACTCACGCGCACACACGTAGTTTCTACTCATTTGTTGAGATATCGGTGCTACGAGCTGGCCTGCCCTACAATACGCAAAGCCAAATCTAGGTTTGTTTTTTACGTTTTTTTTTTTTTTTTTGTTTTTCTCTGTTTGTTTTACTTTTCATTTTCATTTTTTCTTTTTTCTTTTTAATATTTTATAATATCAATGGTTTATTGGAACCCGTGTAAAGTGCTGAAATAACCTTATCTTGTTTTTAAATCTACTTCTATAATCGAAAGAAGTTGTCTCTAACATTATGAGAGATCTCCTCAAACTTATTACAGTTTAATTTATAGATAATGATTAGACAATATATACAAGACGTCAAAAAGGTTTTAATTTTGATGGATTTGATTGAGAGCATAAATTAGGGATAGGCATTTATCTCTGGATATTCAAATCCCCCCATCCCCACACCCCATCCCCATTTAGAGGGATATTTTTGAGGGAAAATAGGGAAATAGGAAGGGATGGGGTTAGAGATGGGGATAGGGATGAGGAGACCTCTCCCTATTTCCCTAGCTATTTCCCTATTTTTCCCACATCCTCATTTCCCTAAATCTTATATAATGCAATATATTATTATTATTATTATTATTATTATGAGAGAACAATTTTATATTTCATTTGAATTTGTAATGGATTTTATTTTGTATTTGTATTTGAATTTGTAATGAATTGTTTTATTTATTTATTATTATTATGTAATTTTTAGTAAAATAGGGAAATGGAGAAACAGAGGAACGGAAAAAACGAAAAAACAAAGATAAACGGAGAAACCGGGGAAATGGGGATGGGTACGGGGATACCTCCACCCCGAAACTCCCACGTCCCTATTTTTTTCAAATAGGAAAATAGGGAGGGGGGGTTAACCTATATCCATCCACATTTCCCCAATACCCATCCCTAATGTAAATTTCCAGCCACCAAAACAATGTTGAGCCTTTAACGGCCACTTCTCATTTTGTTAATGTATTATAACCTATACCGTTTATTATAGGAGTCATTCTCTAGTCGGTGTACAATGTTACAAAATGCGTACATAGAGTTCTATTATACAAATATCGAAATATTTGTATACGTTACATGTTATCATAGTCACATTACAAATTATTACGATACAAATCAAAAACATTCTTACATTAATGTTACATACTTACTGATTTAGTATCTTAAAATTTCCATCTAAAATGACATTGAAGTTGATTCATAATTAAGGGCATGATTACCACTTGTTGATATTATAATCATTAATGATTAATTGAAGTAGTATTTAGATGAGTGAAGAGGAAGGCAGTACGCGAAGTTGGTTTTTGATTAAAAATTAGAATTATAAGATGGAGATTAATGGTCATCCATCCAATCCAACTTTTTTTTTTTTTTTTTTTGAATTACAACAACAACTGCCGGGACCTAGCGAGATCAGACTCTACAAGCGCGCCCGGAATACTACTCCCACTATCGGGGAGAGGGAACAAATGGAAATACAACTCTCACCACGGAGAGAGGGCTAGCTCCACAGAATCGGGAGACGGCACCCACACTTTGGGAGTTAAAGGCCAAAGGTGGGACAATAGAAATATATACATACACTCCAAGGTGTTGAACCTTGGTGGTGAAACCTCCCTTGGGAGGCTCCAACCACCAAGGCAAGAGGCCTTGTGTTCCAATCCAACTTTACTTGTAATTATATCCTTTAACTGCGCGCATGTGACATCACACGTGCTGATCGAGAAACTAAAAATTATACTATTTAGAGATTGCATATAAGCTAAGATTCAACACATTATCTAAAGTCTCCTTTCTAGTCTACAATTCCTCCTACTCAGCTACCAATGATGAACCACGTGGAATACACGTGGCACTGCATGATACCATTTGAAAATGGAAACACCCAAATCTTCAATAACATATGTAGAAATGTAGAATATACACCCTTGTATTTTTGACCAAAATTTTAACATTTCCACTGCGTCCACCTACCATTATAGACTATGAGAATTTATATAAATTTAAAAGAAATCAACTACGTACAAAGGTAATTCAAAATATATATTTTATTTTCAAATAAAATTATTTAATAAGTGACCACCTTGTACATGTGCGGTGCAAAGTGTTGACTATTTTATAAAAAAAATTCTCACATTTATAGAAAATTTATGATGTGACAAATCTGTACAAAATTTATTTTTGTTCAACTAGGAACATTAAAGGCTTAGTCTTCGATATATATAGTACATACGCGAGATACATTAATATTACAACCTTATATATTTTAGGAAAAATTTTAAGTCAGCATGTGTACCTTGCCCCGGTGCGTCCTACTATTATAGATTATGATAATTTTCTCTGAATATATATTTTAAATGGTTAATTGCATTAACTTATCCTTAATTTATTAAATCTAGCATAATTTCAAAAATAAGCCATAAATTAACACAAAAAACCATTGTTATCAAGTCAATCCGTCAACTTTAATGGTTGATTAATCTTGACCCTTAGAAAGTAAAATATACCTTTAATTATCACATTATCTCAAATATAAAATATTTTTTAATTAAAAATTGAAAAATCAAAATTGAAAAAAATAATAATAATATATCGACAGTGTATCTCCACCATCGAAGGAAACAAAAGATTTTTGACGATCTCATCCTACTGAAAGATATCATCGCCAAGATCAGCCTTCTACAGTTAGTAGAGAAGGCTCCTCCGTAAACTAAGGATATTTCCACGAACAAATTATCTTGTTTTTTAAATTGATTTTTCACTTTTTAATTTAAAAATATTTTATTTTGGATGATGTATTGAGGGTATATTTGGTTTTCCACAGATCAATGTTAGTCAACCGTTAAAGTTAACAGATTGACTTGGTGGCAATGAGTGTTTGTGTTAATTTAATGAATCTTTTTGAAATCTTATTAGATTCAATAAAGTAAGGGTAAGTTAATGTAATTAACCCTGTTTTAAAAGATGGCAATTAAAATTATATATTGTTGTCATATCGGTTGAAATTAAAACTAGTCATATATAGTGATTTTGTACATACAAACTATGAAATTTTGTTATAAATAAAATCAAACTAATCTGTAGTAGAGCTGACCACGGTTCGGTTAAACCGTCAGTTTTGTCCACGGTTTAGAAGGTTTAACCGGAACCGGATTGGCCAAACCAGAACCAAAACCGTCGGTTTGGAAACCGGTGGTTCTGGTTCCTGTTCTGGTTCGGTTCGGTTCCGGTTCCGGTTCCGGTTTCGGTTTGGGTTTCCTCCAAACCGTCCGAAACCGACGGTTTAATCGCCCAAAACCGACGGTTTATAAAAAAAAAAAAAAAAATTTAAAAATCAACCAATAAAAAGTTGCCACGTGGCACTTTTTTGATTTTTTTTTTTTGAAAAATCAAAACCGTACCCAAACTGCCGGTTTTGAAACCGGAACCGTCAAACCGACGGTTTGAAACCAGTAATAAATCGGTTTTTCCGGTTTCGGTTTCGGTTTTAGGTGGCCTAAATCCGAAACCGACGGTTTGAAACCGAAACCGGAACCAAACCGAATCGGTGCCACCTCTAATCTATAGTATGATTAAGTAAACGCTAATGTACTGTAACTCAAACTGTGTGATCCAGTTAGTCAAAATAGATAACAACACCTCATACATGCATACGAAATGTGGAGTTTTGTTTTTGTTAGTGCATTAGAGGTGGGAGAAAAACTTGAATGGAACGTGACAATGAGACCGTCTAATAAATGTGTATCACATAAGACTTTAAAATATATTTTTACTCTCCCAATATATATACATATGGCATATATCTATTGGACAATCTCATTGTCACGTCAATGAAACCGCCCCATACAAGTTTTTCTCTAGAGGCGGAGAAGTTAACAAAAATTTATAATATAAGTGTTTAGATTCGGAGAAATGGGTCCTAATCATCGTTCTTATCTTGGCTTCTTTCGCTTTTTTTATGTCTTCAAAAACAAAAACTCGTGTAATCACTGCCTTTTGACCTTTGACTGGGAAGCACGTGCGCAGCATCTTTTATTTATCGGTGATTTCGGTGACGCACGTGCATTCTCTGTCCCGACAAATTAATATATTATCATAATCATGTCTTCTTAGTTAATTAGTTTTACTTTACTTTTCTTCCCTCTCTGTCCACAACCCAACTATTTAGTATTATTTACCTTTTCTTCATTTTTCAATTTTTTTTACATCTTTCTCCTTATTTAATTAATTTAATTTCTGGAATCAAGCGATGAAACTTCTAGCTTTGGACCCTAGCACTAGGGATTTTGGTCCTCAATGTTTTTAAAAAGGAAATAGTTTTCAATTTTTGTAAGAGTAAATAAAACCAAAACTCGTTGAGGTTCGTTTTTTTTTTTTTTACGTCCATGAACAATTTAATTTAAAAAAATCCTCTGTCTTTAGTGAAATTTATTCAAAATTCACGGATAGAGAGATTTTTTTTGTCTTTTTATCCATTTTTTAATATTTTATTTTAAAACAATAGAAATTTAAAAATGAAAAATGAATGAAAAAAAAATACGAAAACAAATGAATATAAAATGATGTGGAAATGGTCCTCGCTGCAATTTTACTCTCATAGATATACATTATAGGCATATTTATAGTACATTAATATACATCACCACACTTTTGTTATGTATATTATTATAATCGAAGTTATGTTATTTACATGACAAAAATTGTGGTAATATTTATTAGTATACTGTAAATATACCTACAATGTATGCTCATGAGAGAAACTCATCATCACTAATGGAGATTCTGACAATGGGTTCTCGATCAACTCCATCAGTCTACACCTTGTAGTTTATTTATTTATTTATTTTTTATAGATTTTGTAGAAATGTTTTATTTTACTTTTTTGAATTAAGGTTAATTTGGTAATTTTAATTATTATATCAGAGGTATTTTTTTTAACGGTCAAACTTGATAACAGTTAAGTTTAACGGAGTTTAACTAACAAACATGCAATTAACTAACAAACATGCAATCATCTGTTTTGGATAAATTTATTTCTGCATATAAAAAGAAACCAAACCTCGGGGGAGTTTTAGTGTTATTTGCATCTCTTTCAATTTAATAACTGTGTACAACTTTAAAATGAGAGCAAATTAAATCAAAATCCCTTAGGTTTTGCTCTTTTTAAATTTAATTTAATTTAATTAGAAGTGCCCACCCTCTAAATTGAGATCACTTATCACTATAACTGTTTGTAGCATAGGTTTAACTCGATATATTTTTCCAAAAGTATATCAACACATTATATTTAAAACATGTATCTTGTTACTATATGATCTAGACAAATCAAACCTTCTGTGAGAATATAATGCGACAACAAACATACAGTACACCACAATGAAATGCACAATTTCATCATTATTTAAATAAAAAACGATGTCTCTTGTTATTGTGCATGAATTGTAATGTACGGGTGTATTCAATTTGGATTTCATAAGACTTTTTTAAGTAGATAACTTTTGTAGAGTTTATGAACTTTTAAAGACTCTGCAGAATTATGTAAAACTTTTATAGATTTTCATAGACTTCATTTTAAAATCTTTTATAGATATTTTTAGACTTTCATTGACTTCTAAATATAATATATACTTTATTATAACAAAATCATATTTCCTAGGTCAATAAAAATATTTTCTCAAACAAATAAAAAATAAAATTATCATCGATGTCTATAAAATTTGATGAAAGCATTCATTTGTATATACGTGATTTAAAATTTTAAAATTTTTATTTATTATATTTTTCATCATAAAGACAATTATACATCTAAAAGTTTTTATAATTAGTCAAAGTATGTATGTAAAATGTAATCAAAAAGGTTAATTTTATTTGTTTTTTATAATTAATATATAGTTAGTCAAATTTTTATTTGTTTTTTTTTTATAATTAATCAAAATATTATAATTTTTTTAAGTATAAAAGTAGTAAACCGAAAATAATATTAATATTTACATGTATCTATAATAGTGTGACAATGAATATAAAATTCTACCCATAATTAATTTAAGTTACCAAGACAAAACCTAAAAGTCACACATATTGTTGAACAAAACTTATGCTAAAAAGTGGCTAGTTTGATATTGACCGTATTAACATAGAGTCTCGTACAAAACTTTAATTATGGCGCGGCTGATTAATGGGTTTTGTCTTTTATTACTTTTAATTAACAAAAATAAACTTCGTATGGTTTATTTAAATGTTGTTTAGTTGCTTTGAAAATGGAAGTAAAAAAAAAAATGAAATATTTCGTCTTTAATTACATGGTCGGTGGAGAATTGTCTTATTTTATATTATATATATATCACTAATGTTTTTATATATATATTTTTTATAATGTTTGTTAATTGTAAAAGTAATTTATTTTATTTTATTTTTGAAATTTGTTAAGAATGAGTATGCTCTTATTTAATAGAACATATGTTTTGTGGTTGATGTTTTTTTAACGTGTTTTATGTTTTTCTTTTATTAAAGTGAAAGTATTTCTATTTTTGTAAAAAAAAAAGTATTTCAAAGTATTTGGTATGAATACAAGACAAATTTTGAGATTTGACATAACTAAAAGTATTAAAAATCATTAATATTTTAAATACCTTCTAACTTTCATATTCTTAAAAAGTGTTAATCGAATACCTCAGGACTTTTATAGACATTTAAAAAGTCTTTAGAAGTCTATATTGAATACTCATGACTTTTATAGAGTCTTTAAACGTCTACATTGGATACACCTAAACTTTTAAATTTCATAAAAATCATTAAAAGACTTTTGAAATCCCAGTTGAATACACCCCCTAAAATCAAATACAGTGCCAAAATATGAACTCATGCTTATGAGAATAAATAATTTAATTTAATGAGTTAATTTAATATTGCTTAAGGGATATTTACAAAAAATGAGATAAATTAGGACAAAATATTTGAGAAGTCAATTTTTTTTTTTTAAAGACAAAAATTAACTGTAATTAGATAATTTTTTAATGTAATTAATTATTTTGACACGATGAAGAAATATATACTATTTTATACTAAAAAGAAAAAGAAAAGTTTATTTTTGCATATTAGAAAAAGATCTAAATAAATAAATAAATAATCAACTTAGGAGCATTTAGTAATTTGATGAGTTAATTCTTTGAGTCAGGAACAATATCTAAGATTGATAAGAAAGGAATCTTCTATTCCCATGGAATAGATTGAGAAATGTGTTCATCAAAGGAAAAGATAACGTAAGTCAATGATTTCGAATTTCAAGAGACATGGTATCTTACAGCTCCGACAATATTTGCAAAGTTAGTTTACATGATTCTATCAAATCCAGTCATGCAAAGAATGCACAAATATTGGAAATCAAAAATAAAATAAAAAAGAAATAATCAACAATATCTTTTTTTTAAAAAAAAATTATTTATTTTTTATTTTTTTAACTAAGCATTTTATTTTTAAGAATTATACCATTACATTAAATCATGTATTTCTAAGGAAGTGGGAGACTCGAATCCGTAACCTTGTAGTGTAGGTGTGAGGGATTTATCACCGGATCAACCTTATCTAAGTAAGTATGACCTTATGTTAAATTTCTCACACTCATCAAATCAATGAGGCACTTTTTTTTTTTTATCAAAATAAAATCAATGATGTTGTTTCTCCTAATTCCGAAATTTTATACTTCAAAAAGAAAAAGAAATAAATTTTTACTTACAAATATCTCCCTTCCTCCCATCGAAAACACATAAGAAAGTGAAAGGTAGTCTATAAAGCTATATTGATTCACACAAACAATGTACTACGAAATCACCCAGATCCTCATTTTGGGTGGGAGGGGTCCTACAAGTTCCCTAAAAATGAAGATGAGAAAGGTGAGTTAAAAGCACAAAAACAAATCACATACAGTATGGTGTTAGTTAGGCCCATTTTATCTAAGGGCAGTCTTGACTTTTAAATAGATAAAATAGACATAATTTGATTTTTTTTTAAAACAGCATGTAATTTAAAAACCGAAAAACCGGTGGGCTACTGGGCTCTCTCAGTAAAGGGTTGATGTAAATTAGAGTGATGTCTGTGGTTGTGCCGTGGGAGGCAGTGGAGCGTGATGCACTAGAAGAATGTCGATGCTTAAATGTGAATTAGCGTCATCATTTCTAAATGTAACTTGGTGGTAAAGGCGCGGTTCATTCGATCTAGTGCCACAGCATATGGTATGGTATTTCGAAAAGAAAGAAAAAAGTGAATGTGCATCATAATATGTAGTACAATAATGTTACTTTACTTAAATTTTGTGTCTAAATTTGGTGCACAAATGATGTGACATCACTATAATCCATTAATTTAAATTGTATTATATTTACATAATTTAACTGAATAAATTAAGGTGCTGCCACATCATTACATCATTTAGACACTAAATTTGAGTATAGTAGTATTACTCTGTGTAGTAATTAGAGATAGACATTTATCCCTGGATACCCAAACCCCTACTTCCCCATCATCATTTGGGGGGAAATAGGTGGGGATGAGGATGATTTTCATCCCAAAATTGAAATGGGGATGAGGATGGGGAAGGTCCTCCCATCCTCATTTCCCCCACAAATGTATTGAAATGGGGATGAGGGGAGGTCCCCCATTTCCCCCCTTTCCCCAAACCTTATGTATATATACATATTTTTTTCCTTAATATTTTTTATTCTTTCTATTTTTAATATTTTTGTATTTATTTGTATTTGAATTCGTAATGGATTGGTTTTTTTTTTTTTTTAATTTTTTTTTTTAAAAAAATATGTAAATTTTAATAAAACAGGGGAAATAGGGAAACAATGAAAACGGGGAAATAGAGATGGAGATAGGGATACCTTCCTCCAAAACTCCCCTATCCCCATTTTCCCCTAATGGTGAAATAGAGATGGGGATGGGGGGACCTATATCCATCCCCATTTCCCCATGTCCATCCCTAGTAATATGCTACCAATCAATCATCAATCACTCAATCCAGGCCTGAAATTTTGAAGTAGCAAAACAGTCAAATGGAGTCCATGAAGATTGGGCTTAAGTTTTTTACAATTTGAAAAATCTGGTCCATCAAAAAAGCCCAATAAATGTGGTTGGAAAAACAAAAATTAATAAATTGGAGGTGCGGGGAATCGAACCCCGTGCCTCTCGCATGCGAAGCGAGCGCTCTACCATATGAGCTACACCCCCATGTTGATTTTGTATCTCTATATATCCTATAAGTAGTGTAATATAGGATCATTCCCAGCTATTTTGATTCTTGAATGCTGATTTAATTTATTAAACTTACCCTTCAGAAATTAGCTATTGGAAACTTATCTATAAATCAAAAACAACCAATGCGAATAGCGAGACACGACACGTTTCAAACATTCAACCTTTTAGGATGATGTAGTTTTGTCTTGTTCTGCTAAGCTAGTTTGTTGGTTAGTCAACTCCTAATTGTCTAATTTCGTTAGAAAAATCTTTTGATTATGGTCGTGATTTACAAGAAGAAAATGGTAATTGACTTTGAAAGTCTTTAACGACTTTAAGAAATGAAAACTCTTGTAAATTAACACGCTTTCAAACAAGATAAAGTTGACCCATTTGTACGCCTTTCACTCTTATACCTGTGAAATTGTGGATTCGAGTTTTGTCCCTTCTCGTGAAACAAAGAATTAATGATAAAAGTTTAAAACAAAAAAGAAAAAAACAAAAAACGCGGTTTCGAAAGCTTAAACAATACAAATTGAAAAGGTCCATAGATTATGAGCAGAGTTAGAAATTATCGGTTATGGGATTAATTTTGCATGTCACATTATTATTTTTTTTTTATTATTATTTTTTTATAGAATCACCGTTATCTTATGGGATAAATAGTTTTGCACCTGAAACGTCCACGACAAGTTATTGAGCATCTTATTTACCTATTGGGGGCAGTGTTAGTCCTAGTCCTACGTCATTATGCCAGAATAATACCACTAAAAATCCTTTCTAAGTCTCTATCTATCAAGTATTCAAGCATATCAAGGTCCGTGGGGGAGACAATTTCCAAGCTTGTCTACACTCATTTACTCTTCCTGATTGGCTTTCAGTCCAAACCATGCCGTCCTACTTTATAATCAAATAAAAAACAACAACATCAAGCCAAATTAAGTCACCTTTTGGAAACTTCGTCTAACAAACCTTTGAAAAAACAATTCAATTCATGACAATTTTTCCATGCTCGACCCGCTTGAACACGCACGCTTTATATATAAATTTTCAAATCGTCTCTGCTTATAAATCAAGATTAGGTATTGACTCAAAAGCCAAAAGTTTTAATTAAGCTCTTGTAATTTTGCAAAATGGAGGATGATCAAGTGGAGAAAGTGTATGTTGCTGTTGGCAACGACCTCCAAGATGGATTCAAAACTCTTGATTGGACACTCAGAAAATGGTCTTTTACTCCCATGAATACGATCTCCATAGTCATTCTTCATGTTTCCTATAATATCTCCAAGGATTTTGTTTACACCCCATGTAAGTTATTATTATTAATAATTACTTAGTTTTCTTCTTCTTCTTCTTCTTCTTCTGTTTAATTACTTAAATTTGTTTTTGTTTTAGTTGGCAAGCTTCCTGCTAGTTCTGTGAGTGATGAGAAACTGCAAGTTCTCAGGAAATATGAAGAAAAGAAGATAGACAAGTTGCTTTCCAAGTACAAAGCTTTTTGTGGCAAGGTTTGCTGATTTTTTTTTGTTTATTTATTTTAATTAATTTCCATTAATAATGTTGTTATAAGATTGACAAGGTTGTTTTTTTTTTTTTAAATGTTTTATAGGTAAAAGCTGAGATACTAAAAGTTGAAAAATATGATGAACCAATTCATAAGTTGATGTTAGATTTGATATCAGGACTTAGAATAACAAAACTGGTTATGGGAATTACTTTCATGAAGTCTTCAACATGGTATGCTTAATTTCTCCAACAACATTAATTAATTACTGCTATATAATTGATTGATATTAATTATTTTCACATATTCCTGCTATTAATTAATCATGATCAGGAAATCAAAAAGCGCAATCAGTGGATTATTTTTTATCCATCAAAACAAGCCTGATTTTTGTGAATTCTTCATACTCTGTGGTGGGAAATTGGTTTTCTTGAATGAAGGAATAGTGGAGGATGATCAAGGAACCACACTTGCTAAAATGAGAGATAAGGCTAATTTCAGGACTTGGCTAGCTAGTCTGTTCACTGATAATAATAATAACTCACTGGGAAGAAATTCCGGTCGCTCCTCGAAAGATCTTCACTCACCTGATTCACTCAATCAATATCAATGGCAAAGTGAAGAGATTGAAAACTATTTCCAGCTTTTGTTGTCTTCAAATTTGAACCAAGAAAACTTTGAATTGGAAGATGATCATCATTTGCAGACTACTACTAGTCCAGTAGAGCCAGATTTACCGGAAAAATCGGATTCTAATATGGTAAGCTATCTTCTTATTATCAAAGATAGTTCAGTGTTAGTAATTTAATCAATCGGTAGCAATCGAAGGAAAATCCTGTACCTGAAAATTTTCGATTGTAATTTACTTACACTAGAATAATTACAATGATTTTCTAACAAATGCCAAATTTTGGTATATAATTGTAGAGTGTTGCAGAAAAAACTGAATATCTGAGAAGTAAAATGAGTGAAGCTCGGGAGATGATCCAGTTGAGGAGAAAAGAAGCTAAAGCTCATGCCGAAGGATATACAAAAGCTGAATGGGCTATCTGTTTATCCAATACCCGGGTAACTTTTAATAATTCATAATTAGATGGATTTCAATCGATACAAATTATCAGGCACCGGATACCATACGTGTTTTTTTTTGTGCGGGATTTGAATCCACAACGTTTTTCGTGGAATCGGGATTCCTCATATGATTGGCATACTAATTGAGAATGAAAATATATATATAGGCTGAGCAACTTGAAGTTCTAATAAAGGAAGAGATCAGAAGCCGTATAGAGACGCAAAACATTTTGGATTCGGAGAAAGAGCAACTACACGAACTGATAAGAGATTTGGAAGATAGACAGAGCAGACTGAATTCATTGGCACAACTCCAATCGGAGCTATCCAACGAACTCCAACAGTCAACAATGGCCAAACGACATGCAGAGGCCGAATTGGAGAAATCAGTGATCACGAGAGCAGACATGGTGAAGGAGATCGACGAGTTCAGACGGCAACGAGACGTTCTTAATCGCAGAATTGATTTTTGTAAAGAAAAAGACGCGATCGGGTTGGTTACCAGATCCATCGAGTTGATAAGCTGCGGTTACAGAGAGTACAAGGCGGAGGATATTAGATTGGCCACTGATGATTTCTCTCAACGGTTGAGATTGAAGTCCGGAGGAGATTGGACTAATGTGTATCGAGGACGACTTCATTATGCCACTGTTGCTGTCAAATTGCTCCACCCTATTCATGGACATTTCCAATCCAAGGTAATATACAAGTTACAAACCTTTTCAAGTCATTTCTCAACGTTAACATACTCATAGCCGAAACCGGCTTCTTCAAATTTGGAGGGTCGGGAGCGCCATGCATATAGTGTTTGATCTTGATTGATTTATCAGACCTAAAACAATCTATTTATTTATATTTTGTAGGTGAGGTTGCTTAGCGACATTCGACACCCACATTTGGTTGCGATGATGGGTTTCTGCTCGGAGCTAAAATGCATAGTTTTGGAGTACATGCACAATGGTAATTTAAGAGACATTTTATTTACTTCTTCTAGAAATTACAGAAAATACAACCGGGCCCTTACGTGGCCTGACCGGATCCGCATTGCTCACGAAGTTTGCTCGGGCCTGAGCTTCATGCACTCAGCTGAACCCAGGCCTCTTGTTCACGGTCACCTCGTGCCATCGAACATCCTCCTGGATCGCAACCTCGTTGCTAAAATTAGTGGGTTTGGGCTCGCTAGAACCCACGATCAATCCGATGTCAGATCGGATATTAGGGCATTCGGGGTAGTGTTGTTGAATCTTTTAACGGGGAGGAACTGGGCCGGGCTTGTTGAAGAGGCGATGGCGTTGGATCGTACAGCTCTGGTTGGAGTTTTGGATGAGATGGCAGGAGAATGGCCATTGGATTTGGCAGAGGAGCTTGCTGGGATAGCAATGAAGTGTTTGTCAGTTAATGAGGAGCCCAATAATAACTTGAGAATTGCAAACATTATGGTAGAGCTTGAAATGTTGAAGAAAAAAGTTGATGATATTAAAATAGATAGAGGAGATGGTGAAGTGGTGAGTGATAGATGTGCGAAAGAAGAAGAGGATTCAAGTGATGTTCCAAGTGTATTCCTCTGCCCCATATTTCAGGTTAGTGTCTAAATCTCGTAATAAGATTCATAAATACGGCTTTTTAGTCAAAAATTAAGAGCCAATATTGTTTTTGGAGAGCTTCTCCTTACAATCCACAAATTATCTATTTACACTCCAATTTTTATTATTAATGACAATTTTAACCTAAACTAAAATTACTAATCAAGACAAAAAATTTTAAAGACACTCCAAACTAATTAAATTATTAAAAAAAGAAATTTTTTCTCCTGAATCATTAGATTAAATATTACATATTAAACTTTCTCTCATAAATCTATTATTACCATATTAACCACTCTCCCCTAATTACTATCTCTCCATTTAAAAAAATAAATAAAAAATCATATCTCCATACTTTCTCAATTAATAGTTAAAGAAAAAAAAAACTTATGAATATTTTTGGTTTTTTATACTAACATATGTATATATTAAAAAGTCAATTTCCAAAAAAATAAAAATAAATAAAATAAATAAAATAAAATAAATCTGAAAACTTGATTTGTTACAACTAGATTCAATTAAACTCATAATTTCTAAGACTAATGAAAAAATTAAAAACAAGATACTTTTTTTTTTTTTAACCGTTAGTCTTACTTTAGAAGGAATAGAGATAGAAAATTAGAAATATGTATTATATGAGAAAGAGTTTAATATGGTAATTAAAAAATTAGAAGAGAGTGTTTAATATGTAATATTTAATCTAATGATTTATGAAAGAGAATTTCTTTTTTTAATGAATTAATTCAAAAAAGATCACTCCTCGAATGAATCCAAAGGCTACGATGGTTCGTCCTAACTTTTATTAAAATAAAATTGAGTCTTTAATTATAAATTTATTTTTTAAAATAGAGTATCTTAAGAACAGGAGTGTTAAAAGATAAAAAAGGATAATATTGAAATAAAAGGAAGTGTCTTTATAATTTTTTAAAATTTAAATTTTGAGAATGGGGTATCTTTAGAAAAGAAGTGTAAAAAGAAAAATTGAATTATCAAAAGAAGCTCTCTTGTTTTTGTCCAACATTATCATTTTTATTGTTTTTATCTAATAATTGGTTGTGAAGACAATAATGCCCCTCATTATTTTATTTACATCTTCTCCCTCCTTTTCTCTCCAGAGCATTTTCTTTTCTTCTTTCTCTTTCTTCCTTCTTTCTCTCTTAAATCTCTTCTTTCACTCTCTCTCTCTCTCCACCGGATCTCACGCCTCTCCCCTCTCTCCACTACAAAATTTTTTTGCAACCCAAATCTCCTTTCCAGATATCCTCTCTCATGCCTCTCTCCTCTTTAATCCAAGCATTTTTTTTGTTCCTCTTCTCTCTCCTTCGGTTTCCAAATTTTTTAAAAAGATTTTAGTTTTTTTTTTTTAAAAAAAAATTGATAGATTTAAAAAAGGTTTGGATTTGAGTCTTGGTTATTGATTTTAAGGGTGGTTATGGTTGTGCTTAAATTTGGGTATTGTTTAAAATTTTTTCCAGATTTTTTTAAAAAATTTCAGGTTTTTTCAAAAGATTTCAAATTTCGTTAGTTAAATTTTTTTCCAGATTTTTTTTTTAAAAAAATTTTCTAGATTTTTTTTTATAATTTTGAAAATTTTCTAAATTTAAAAAAGGTTTGGATTTAAGTGTTAGCTATTGATTTTAAGGGTGGTTGTGATTGTGCTTAAGTTTGGGTATTATTTGTTTTAAAAAATTTCAGATTTTGTTTTGTTTAAAAAAATTTCAAATTTTGAAAAAAAAATTCAGGTTTTTTTTTTTTTTTTTTTTGAAAAAATTCCAGATTTTTTTAAAAAATTTCAGATTATGTTTATTAAATTTTTTTTCCAGATTATTTATCATTTAATTTTTTTTTCCAGATATATTTTTTTAAATTTCAGTTTTTTTTTATTATTTTAAAAAATTTCCAGATTTAAAAAAGGTTTGGATTTGAGTGTTAATGGTTGTGGTTGTGCTTAAGTTTGGGTATTGTTTGTTTACAAAATTTCCAGATTTTGTTTTGTTTAAATTTTTTTCCAAATTTTTAAAATTTTTTCCATATTTTGTTTTGTTTAAAAATTCTAGATTTTTTTTTTTAAAAATTCAGATTATGTTTGTTAATTTTTTTTTTCTCTAGATTTTGTTCAATTAAACACACCAGACCACCAATTAAACACACCACGTCAACCCAAATAAACACACTAGGACTGACCAATTAAACACACCGGATGTAAATTAATTAAACACACTAAGACTGACCAATTAAACACACAAGGTGTAAACTAATTAAACACACCAGGCCACCGATTAAATACACCAGACCACCAATTAAACATACCACAGCAACCCAATTAAACACAACAGGATTGACCAATTAAACACACACGGTGTACACCAATTAAACACACCAGGATAACTCAATTAAACACACCAGACCACTAATTAAACATACCACGACAACCCAATTAAACACATCAGGGCTGACCAATTAAACATACCAGGTGTAAACCAATTAAACACACCAGACTAATTAAACACATCAGATGTAAATCAATTAAACATATCAGGGCATACCAATTAAATAGCACCAGGCCACCAATTAAACACATCTGGGGAAAAAAACAAGAAGATGGAGGTCTGGGGAGAAGAAGAAAAAGAAAAAAAAAAGAATTATTTTTTTATAAAGGGCAATCTTGTCCAAAAAGTGGATATTTTTACAAAAGCAATAAAAATGATAATCTTGGATAAAAACAATAAACCCACTAATTTTTTTGACTAGTTTAAAGTTCTCCCATTGATAAATGTATTTTTGATATGTAATTTACATGGTTACAGGAAGTAATGAAAAATCCACACGTGGCAGCGGACGGATTTTCGTACGAGGTAGAGGCAATAGAGGAATGGCTAGGGATGGGGCATGATACATCACCAATGACAAACTTGAGGCTCAAGCATAAATCCCTCACCCCTAATCACACGCTTCGTTCACTCATTCTAGACTGGGAAAGTAAGAGATCAAATCTCCCTTCTTAAATTACCTTATACAACAAACAATGTTTCGGTTTATGTATATAAAATCTAACCTAAATTTCTGCAATTTCGTGTTATAAGAAATTGGTATGTATAATCTACTATATCCATTTTTTTCACCTGAGTTATTTGATCTTCAAGCTTCACCGCCGCCCTCTTCTCATCTTCTTCCCCAACAAAATAACCGTGAACATTTTCTTGGAAGGGAATAATCTTCCTGCATAGATGTATCAGTTGCCATGTCTTCAGCACGAGACCATATGTACACCCCTCGTTCTTGTCGGCTGCCTGGGACAGTGTTCTCTAGTACAAGTGCCACCAAGAGTGTCACCACCATGTTCATAGACATGAGTGCATTTATCGCAAAATCAAGCTGACACATTCATTTAGAAAAAAAAAATACACAGAGATTAGTTCTCTATCAAGAGAAAAACGAGAAATAAATTTTGCAAAATCAAATCATTGATAATAAACTCGTATGAATTCTTATGCTTGAACATGGGAAAATTTATGCATGTAAAACATGAGTTAACAAAAAAAAGGGATAAAAACTTACTTGTTCACTACCAGAGTGCATTGGTCCATTTGATGCAGCTGAAAAAGGAACAAAATAACTCGGCAGTATCAAACTGGATTCGGGTTGGTACTGTTGAAAGTAGGCAGGGATGGACAAACCAAGAAATAAAGAAACACCAACTATTGTTATGTTCCTGAAACTTGCGGATTGTGTATACTGCAAAGTTGAAAGACCCATTGCCACGACAAGGGCCCACATGAAGCATAGTATGGCAGCAGCCAAAGCTTGTGGTATAGAAGCAAGAATGGCACCAATTTTTCCTATCAAATACAATTGAGCAATTAAAAAGTATTTAGCCCACACATGAGACATAATGCAACATATCCTAACACATTCAGTAACCGGCACGCCGTATGCATACATGCATTATTCAGCATTGGATTAACGGTGAATATAAATTGAAGGAGTATTTGTTCTCATGCTTGGTTTTTAAGATGATAGGGTGCTTTACCTATGGACGAGAAGAGAATCATGAAAATTGCTCCAAGTTCCACAGCCCTTCGACTTGCCACCTTTGTTATGTTTATGGTATGCACATTTTCTGTCAAGGTTGTTGACCCAGTACCCGAACCCCAAAGTCCAGCCAATATACTGCAAAATCCCTCCAATGCAATTCCTCTGCTGACAATTCCTGGAGTTGGAGGTTTTGAATTGACTAGCAAAGATGTAGTGTGATATGTTCCAACCTGCATTAATTGTGATACAATTAGCATCAATCCCGTTGGCTATTCCATTCTCTCCCAGAGTCTTTTTATAGTAAACATTAAAATTCTAGGACAGGAACATTGTAGATGATGAAATCTTCCCAAAACAAACCTTTTCACATAAACAAAATCAAAGGAGAGCATATTATACAGTTCTTTTGGTGCATTTGAGTCATAAGCTACTAACCGAATCCACTGTTGCAACCAGTGACACAATGATCATAATCATGGAGGTCCTTAAGTTGAAGATAGGGATGCCCCATTGCAGAGGGTAGGGAATTCTGACCCATGCAGCAGTTCTCCATGCACTGGAAACATCAGTTCTGCAATGCTTCATGGTATATGCATGCTTTACACATGCATTGGCTAACATATTTGAACTAGGTATATCGGGGCTGCAACCTTTGTAGTCATAAGCTCCACCAGCAGTCAAGAAGAATGCATATATCCATACGATCATAATGCTCAGGGGAACCTGTAATGATTGAACAAATGGTTGCAAACCACATTTAATAATCAATGAACTTCATGAGTATTCTTATTCTCAACAACCAAAAGCCCCAAAATAAAATGGTTGTGTTCCCCTAGTCATGGTTTTAGTTGCCCTCATTTTCCATGAATATGAACATGGAAAACTTTCCATGGGAAAAATGCTGCCAGATTTTCTCAATCAAACTTCAGGGATGTAACTATATCAAGGGTAGGTTATGGCTCTTTCTCTTATGGGGAAGACAGGCAAGGGGTAGAATAGTGTATCTCAACATGAAGGATAATTTGGTCATCAAAACCAAACGAGGACCTTTATGCAGTTAATGTTTAATAAGAATCAAAATAGTGAAAGGTAAGATACATATCAAGGGTAGGTTATGGCTCTTTCTCTTATGGGGAAGACAGGCAAGGGGTAGAATAGTGTATCTCAACATGAAGGATAATTTGGTCATCAAAACCAAACGAGGACCTTTATGCAGTTAATGTTTAATAAGAATCAAAATAGTGAAAGGTAAGATACATACCGCATAAATTCGAAACAGACGATGTCCAAAGATAGATACTCCTCTTAGGTACTGGGAAAAATTTTTAAAAAAAAATCAATATTAAGTTTATTGCTTCATTTGTAATAGTATCTAAATAAGAGTCCAAAAAAAAAAAAAAAATGGACTAGGAATTCTTCTGCATTTAGAAATAGATCTATAAAATGCATAGGCCTGCTCAATACCAGAAACTCTTATGTCCAGTAGCTTATCTGCTCATGAAGTCACTTACCAGGGTGAATAGAAGAACCAACAATATCTGAGGAATGCTAATTTCCACACAGCTACCCGCTTGAGGAAAACCATAGCTAAAAAATGCTAAACCTACTGCGGCAACAGTTGGTGCAACCACAACAGGATTAATCAATCTGCAGCACAACAATATGCAGCAACAAAAGAATTAATATAATAGTTATTCCAACTTACACCTGAAAATTCTCAAAGGCTTGTAAAATACTTGACATGTTGCAGACTTGTAATATTTCAGTACACAGTAGCTAAAGAATATGAAGATCTTCTTTTCCACAGAAACATTGATTTGATATGATTCATATGAATTTATTGGACTTTGAAAATTTTGGCAACTTGCTCAAGTCATACAAAATTTCCAAAAGAAATTCAAATCGAAGGTAGTATTCTGCAAGAGAATTTTTCTTAAAAATAGCATCATACAACATCAAAATTGGATTAGCAATCGATAAATAGAATCAAAACAACAAACTTAGAAGTAGATACAATTGTATTCATGTAACCACTGAATTTTGCATAAGATAGACTGACACTCAGCAAAAACACATTTTGGATAAAAAAAAAATAACCATTAAAAATTTAGTACTAGCTCAAGAAAGATATTACAAGCACCTCTTTAACTACCTTAGCAAAAGAGACATTAAACCACTAAATCCCAATATGCTTTGGAATATTGAACCAACAATTATCGCTCCTTGCAATTCCCTCATAATATGCCTAAATTTCTGCAGTAGAGTAAGCATGCATCAATATAGAAACTAAGAAGATCAATAAAGAAATCAGTAAAATACTATTCATGAACGGCATTGTTTATATTTATTATAAAGCATCATTGTATTCATCTCCAAATTTCATTATTGTACAGAGTTTAACTGTTTAACACTAAAAATTAGCTGAAACTTTAAATTCCTATCAGTTATAGCAGACGTTATTATAGTTCAATACGTATTATACTTTTTCATGGTTTGGGAATATCAATGGCCTTTTTTATGATGGTCATTGAATTCAAAATTGATTGGTGTATATATATATATATATAAAAGCAGCTGAACTTACATGCTCTGTGAGATTCCGATACTCCCGAGAATTTATGATAACTAGTGCTGGAGCCAAATACACAAAAGAGCTTCCTTGAACTAATGGAAGTCGGGTACCAAAGTAGGAATGCAATATCGTTGTAATGCCGGTAAGCAGGAGCATTGTAGAAATTACTGTGGCAGTATCTTTCTGTCATCATTCAGGTAGAAATGAATAGATAAATAACGGTCAACTTCCTTCTCGAGATGTATTAGACAATAAAGAATCCAAAAGAGAAGATTCTTACATCTTTTCCACCCATGGCAGGTACAATAATTAAGGGGATGAATATGACTGAACCAGCCAAAGATAAGAAGTGCTGCAGACCGTAATACATAAGTGGTGCTGCAGTAATATAACAATCAGATACGAGGAAGAAGCACTGAACATCTCACTAGTTGAGTAAGCATAAATTAAGTGAATCAAGAGTTATGAACTTGTATGATAATATGCAAGTTATTTAGTGATTTTGTAAGTTAAAAGATGAAGGAAGTTATTAATGCAAAAGGTAGTAACCATTTCCTAAAACCATTTTGTTTCGCCTTAATGATGAGGTTATTTGAGTTCATCTTATGCTTGCCTTTTAATTCATATCCATAGTACTTTCTTTACATAAATAAGAAAACGTCACAATTCTAGATTCGACCTATATATAAGTCTCACGGTTCAAATCATGAGCTAATTCGAAAACCACTAGAGGTATAACACATTTTCGAATTAGCTCTTTAATCCAATCTTGTAGGAGCACAAATCCATAGAGCCACACCACCAACAAGAGACAAGCACTGCACCATGAGTAAAACAAAAGTATAACTCACACGTTTGTTAAAGTGACCACGACCCAGGGTCATTATCATTTTGTAGCAGGTCCCATCACTCCATATAAAGACAGGAGAGAAAGGGAGAAAAAGTGGCTAGGGTTTCATTAAAAAAGTTCACCCTTTGTACTTCATACTTGTATTTTTTTTTATTTAATGAAACTCTAGCCACCCTTTCTCTATTTTCTCTCCTCTCTTTGGCTCTTTGATTTGCATTGAGTAGGACCGTAGAATCAAACACTATAAATAGGTGGCCATATTGTAACAATGGGGGAGCTGAAAATTGGGGTTTCTTATATTCTCTGTAAAACAAAAGTGTGACTCACACTTTTGGCGCCATCCGTGGGAATTCGAAAGCAAAAGACATTGCCAAGGTTTTCATTGACAAAAGTTTTACACAGAATAAAAAAAACTTGAGTAAGGAAAAATGATAGCAAGAAGAAATAATTCCAAGGCCGCTGACCCAGTAGCACCAGGGCATTCATCTGCAAGAGAACAATCACCATGTTGATTCCCCAAAATATATGGTCACCCATTTATAGTGTTTGATTCTATAGTCCTCACTTATATGGTGCTTACTCAAGTTTCTTGACCAGGACTCAAGGTTTCTTTTTTGTGTAAAATTTGAGTCCCGGTCATGGTGCCGGTACTCATCTTTTGTTGATGACATGACTCTATGAATTTGTGCTCCTACAAATCTGATTTCCCAGAAGAACTAATGAATAACGAAAGATTAAGAAATTTTTCTCTTCACCAACATCTACATTCATAACATGCCCTAAGTCACTGGTTTAATTATACTTCCATGTCTGCCTTTCTTCCTACCATATAAAATTTGGCATTTCAGTTTAATTTACCACACTAGCACTTAATAAAACAGTAAACACAATCCCATAAACAGAAACATATAATCAACATTAGATTAAATGCATATATGTGAGAGACTAACCGTAACCAGGATTATCCCTCAGTCCGATTCTCATTTCTGATTGTCCACCCCAACCTCCATGAGCAGCCTCCTCACCACCAGGATACATATCAATTTGCACATCTCTTTCAAATATTTTTTCATCCTTTTTATGTTGAATGTCATTAACAACCGGAACTTCATTTCTACCACCATTCACAGCTTCATTTCTGGTTCCATTCACATGAGCAACCCCATTGTCATTCAACCTCTCATCTACTTTGTCCACCAAAACAGGTTCATTTCTGATTCTCCCAGGTCCATCTCTAAAATTGTCTTTCCTCCTCACTTCATGCCCAGAACTTGAATCCGGTTCGATTTCCGACCCTCTGGGTGGTTTGGTCCGGCCCAGAATCGGATCTATTTCAATCTTAGGTGATGACCCTCCTCCTCTATTGTGTTCAATACCCCTCTCCACATCAAAACCAGAACTATCAAACTTGTTACTAACACTACCTGTAGATGTTTCTCCAGAGATATTAGTCGAGACAAAACCAGTTTTTTTAGCCCAAGATCGCAACTCTCTGGGGTTAAAATGATCGGTTCTTGGCACGAAAGGCTCGATCTTGGGAAACATAGAGCCTAGTCTGGTCTTGGTATGACCCTTCTGCGTCATGTGCTTCTCAACTGAATCCGAGCTCGACCCACCTTCCATTTCAACTTTTCGACAAATGGGAATCAACTTTTCCAAGAATATGAACCTCAACAAGCGTAGTAGTCAGCTAGAAGTCTAGAACCACCATAAAATGCTCAAAAAAAGGGAAATAGAAAAAGTAAAGAGAAAGAGAAGGGGAGTAGAAGTAAAGCAAGAGTGAGGTGTCAATCAGCCAATAAGCATTTATTTGCTTGGGATTGTGATAATGGTGGGTGGTGTGGAATGTGGATACTGAGAGAGAGAGAGAGAGTGAGCTTGGGATTTCAGGCATCTATTCTTTTTTCTTATTACATTACCGCTCGCCAGTTGCTCTCTCAGTCCACTGTGCTGTAACTTTCGTGAGAGTGAAATGACGGGACTACCCTTTTTGTGGCCGTTGATACTAGAAGCTTTCTTGTCACGGTGGGGGCAATGCAGAAGACGACACAATTTGAAAACTCAACTTCCGTTGATACCAGAAGCTTTTTTGATCTACTTTTACGATTTTGTCTTTTCTTTTCGAGTTTTACTAAAAAAAGCAATGAGTGAGAGATTTCTTAAGTTTCAAGTTTTCCATCTTAGTAGATGAAATGAATTTAAATCATATGAGATTTGGGGAAGAGAATATATTCGAATCCACATCCTCACGATGTATGTATGTGCGAGGGACTTAGGGCTAAACCACTAAACTAGCATCTCAACGATACATATACTCTTAATCTAAGAATCGTAAATACATTCAAATCTCCACCAGTGGATTAAGAGCACAGCAGTAGTTGAGACATAAAAGTCAATAAATTAAGACATAAATTTAAGTTTGTTTAACTCGACACATATAATATATCTAATTGATACTAATATCAAAATAGCTTTATGTTATCCAATCGTTTTTTAAATTGCCACCTAGGGGAGGAGTCAGGAGTGTGAGGTTCAAAGGTGGATGGGATAATAGAGAAGCCAAGTGGCCCAAGTGCTTGTGATGAACTGATGATAATGATAATAATTAAATTAATGACTAGAATGGGATGGGTCCCAAAAGAATTGATTAGGAAAAGAAAGTCTCTCAAAGTCAGGATTATTCATCTGGACTTTTGAGCTCTAACCAGTAATTTTTAACGACTTCAGTTGATACAAACAATTTGCTTTGTATATTCAACATAAAGAGATAAGATTCATAATAAGTGTCTCAACTTTGCTTCTTTATCAAACTACTGCTTTAAGATGGTGATAGGCAAAAGGTAAATTTTACTGTTAATTACTGTGATTTTACTCGATAGTTGTAGTGTTTAAAAAAATTTTAAATTTTATTTATTGGTATATTTCATTGAACTTATCATCTAGAAAAAGGCTCAAATCAAAATTCATATAAATTAATGTGATTTCATTAAGATCCTTACCGAAATTAAAATAAGGGATCATTTGTGAGAGACTCACTGTATATATAAAACAAAACAAATAAAGACATTACATATCAAAGGAATAATTATTCATTATCTATAAAGTGTCATGCAATTTTATCTATATGTATAAGCATTTTTTTTTTTCTTTATGCCATTTAAAACTATAACAGAATCATTCATGTAGTTTTTTTTTTTTTTTTTGGGTTCCTTTATGCCCTATAAAACTATAAAACAATAACAGGGTATTATCCATATGGTCCTAATAAAAATTTCTCAACCAACCTAACAATATTCTTAGTTTTTTTCTTTCTTTGAGTTGGTTAAAATTTCAGAATAAATCTAATTTGAAAAACACATATAACAAAGACAAATAAATTACAAAAAAAAAAATAAAAAAAAAGTTACCGGTAATAGTTTCCGGAAGAGCAACTGAAAAGATTATGGCAATGATAATTGACGGCTTATGTTATCAAGAGCATCTCCAACCCAAGCACCAATTTCCAATTTGTTGCAAAGTTTCCTCTCCAACCAGGCGGCAAAGAGCTGCGCTATTTTGCAGCAGGGCAAGCACCTGTGCTTGATCAAGCATAGTGTTGACGGCGATTTTTGGATTAAGTAAAATCAACTACGCGTCCAACAAGTTTGTGTGAAATGATAAGCGAACTACAAAACAATAAATAAGAATCAATCGCACAAGACAGAATTTACGTGGAAAACCACGTTTGCCGGAGATGGCGAGAAACAATTGCACTATGAATACTTGGGGTTACACACTCAATCTCTATCTCACTTCCAACGTATATCTGCGTTAGTTTTTACAATGGTGTTTTAAGGTCAATTTATACGTGCATTGAACCCTAATTCTTGAAGTACAAGTAAGGAAAGATGTCGAAGTTTAATAGGACTCTAACTTGTAGGAGTCGTCTTCATCTTCTTTTCTGTTTCGTGTCTTTTGTGCATTAAATGAATTAGATCCCTTATCGGATTTGGACTCTGGTGTCTATAAGGAAATTTGTTCCCTTGTTGAAGTATACTTCAAGGCGACTTGTTTGAGTAAGAATCTTCTTTTGCATGTTTGAATTGTGATTGCTTTTAACTTAACGTCTCCCACGTGTCATTTAACTGATCGACTACCTGTTTCGACTAGATTGTTTCCACCCGATCGGCTACTTAATCCTGACCGGATGTCTTGAGGTCATTCTGACTTGGTTCACTCTGTTCACCCCGACTAGGTCTCTCTCATCTGACTGTTTGGACAAACCTAATTAGGTCCTTTGAGTTTATTTATTAGTCAACTAGGGTTGGTATTTCATCTTTAGCATCGATGACACAACATTCTCGATTTCTGTATTTTCTGGTAAAAATGCTGACTCGGCAGTCTCTCGAATTTTACTAATAACACACATGTTGAAGAAATAGCGTAGGTGCTGCATTTCCTTAATATTTTTTTAGTCCCTAAATTTGTACTTATTCACGGATTGAGTTGCATCCCTCCTAAATATGTCAAATCAGCCATGAAAGGTACCAAGAAAAAGCTTGTTTTGAAGTTAAAGTTGCATGTATGATATATTAAAACTGGACTTTGATGTGATCAAATCAAATATACTGGAACACCAACACATCAAATGGAAAACATGAGAAACAAATTAAAACCCACTTTAGAATCCGATTGAACACATCAAATAGTAAATAAAGTTAACATTTTGTAATCTCACTAGAGACAGAATTTGAGTGATAGAGAAGGAGTTTTCACCTGGGATTGAAAACAAATTGAAGTAAAAACAATCGTCGTAAATCACTGTGAGTTTCTGATGTAGAGAAAAGTTACAGTCGAGCTTGAATTGAATGGCCCAAAATTTAGATCATCAACTTGCCGACAAGGCTAATTCCTTCCAGAAAATACCTCTTGGACAATACTTTTCGAAAATGGAATTTAGGCTAGTCCCTAAATTTTTTTTAGTTAATTAAATATAATTTCTTAATTTACTATTTTTTTTAATATCTTAACTTATCATTATATTATATTAATTAAGGGGTGAAATGTTAATTGTTGAGAAATAATAAAAAAGATAATATTTAGGGAATATTCTTTTTAGAGTGATATTTTGGTGCAATGAGTTGGAGATGGAAAAAAAAAAAAAAAATTGGTGTGATGGATTGGAGATGGTCTAACAGAGACAATCAATAATGAACGTGCTTGAAATAAAATTGATTTTTATGAAATTGAACCTAAGATATAATTGTCTTTATGTTAAATCATTTGAGATAATTTAGTTGTTTTTACATCTGAAGACTGAACAGTCCTGTATTTTTTTTAAAAACTGAATAGGGACTAAAAACTGAAATTGAATGATATGTTTGTTGTTTGTTTTTTATTTTTTATTTTTCTCACATCTAAATATAATGTCAACATGTTTGTTTTTAAAGATAAAATTGTTTGAAAACAAATGATTTGACATTTATATCCTTACTATTAATTGATATGTATTTTGATTTGATACGGTACAAACATCTAAATAAAAATAAGTATACAAATACTAAACCATTTTTATTTAATATTGATAAGATATTATTTAATGTTAAGATATGATAAATAATGATATTGAAAAGGTTTTGATTTTGTGTAACAAAAAAAAAAAAAAATGAAGGTTCAAAAATGAAGTTGAAAGTGACAATATGATTAAAGGTTTTTTTTTTTTTAATTATTATTTTATTTTGTTTATAGTTATTTATCATTAATAATATGTCAAAAGAAAGAAATTTGTATAAAATAAAATCATGGTAATATTGGAAATAATTATCATTGGAAGAATAATCTTGGAAGTAAATATTTTAAATGCAATATAGTGATTTAAAATTAAGTGAAAAAAAATCGAGATATTTTTCTTTTTATTTTAAGTTATTTTGGGGTATTTTTTTAGTTATTTGACCACACAGAAAAATAAACAAAACAACTTAACAAGTTGACTTCAAACCCACCCTTTAGTCTTTAAAAAGATTCATTAATTTTGACATCAATTTTTTCATAAGTAATCCCTACCAACTTTTTAAAATTACTACCAAATCAATTCTCAAATAATCATTTATAGAAATTTTACCAAACATTTTTTTTTTTGGTACCAAAATTATTAACAAATACAATACCAAATGAGGCTGTAGTATGATAACTCACATCAAGCTTAAATAATTACACATTCAAAAAAAATTATGATGAAAAACTTTATTACTAATAATATCACTTAAGATGTGGGCATATAACAATTCAGACCTAAGACATTGTTAGGCTAAATAGACACACCATTTACCATTAAACCACATTGGGCAGCGGTGGTCAATCAAGACGTTACACGTATCATTTGAGTAAAATGACTTATGTTCTAAATTGCATAATTGATCCAAGGTTCACATATAAAATGAAAAACTTTTGTTATGCTATATAAACTTTATGTTTAAACTTTACATAGATACTTTTCTAACTTCATATGGTAGCATCCAAATCACAAATTAATAATGTGACTCAAAAGACAAAAAAGAACACCTTAAAAGATAAATAATGAATGTAAATGCATAAAACATTACTTTTGCAAATCAATTATTGGGCTCCATAACTCCATTTTCTTCTCGTAAACTTAAAGCATCAAATTCATAATCTTACCGTTTGAAAAATCACTCACAAAAACTGAAATCTAAGATGCTCCCATTAGAAAACACAAATCCAACAATTCTAATGTATAAAACCTCACTTAAAACTATTGAAATCCACCACTATAACAATTACTGTACGGGTACTAAACAGTGTGTAGATAACTTAAAATCATTTGGCATAAAAGGGCAAATCTTCTACTTGTTTCATGGTCTTCTGGTAATTGTATTTTCATTTAGGACTTTGTATACTACCAAAATTTTCAAGATAGAAATAAAATAAAAAAACCTCACATTATGTCATTTGATAATCATGCCACATGGCATCAAGTGTGTAGTTCTCTCATGAATAGACGAAGTCCATGAACAGCAAAAGGCCGGATTGGAAAGTGTGGTTCTCTTTCGATGAATATAAGAACAAGGAAGCACCAAGGCAGATTGGAAAGTATGATTCGCTTTCGAGGAGATAAGAACAAGGAAGCACCGGCCATGACAAGCATTGGTTGGAAGAAGAGAGCGGAGCTTTTAGTATGCAAAAGGAGGTCGAGCCTCTTGAAGGATTCCCCTAGGGGTTCTGGTCGGACCAAGATCTGATAGTGTTGGCTTCTCGAAAAGATACTTCAATGGGTCCATCCTGGACAAAGGCCAAACTTGGTAGAGCTAGCATGTAGTGTCCAAGTTTGGCTACCAAGCCAAACTCTACTTCCTTGAGATACAAGTATATAGCCAGAGGAGGCTGGCCTCCCCCAGACACAGGAAGAGGCCGGTTGGCTTCCTCTCAATTGAAGGGAGGAGGTTGGCCTCCTCTAAATTTGGAGCCAAAAAGACAAAAAACAAACAAACAAACAAATTCAAGAGTCTTAAGTACTTATTTAAAATAAGTACTATTAAGACTTAGAAAATAAAAGAAACCCCACCTAAGTCTCTGCGTGGCCTAGACAAGCGAAAGGCATGCCTTTTCAAGCGAAGCCTTTTCAAGCGAAGAGTATCTAGACTCAACCTAGATTCTTTTCTTTTCTTTTCTTTTCTTTTTTTCTCTTCCTTGACCTATTTTGCTAGTTCCAATACAACTTATAATTTATGCACTATGAAGATAATCAGGCATGGCATATCTAAATTCATTTGTTCCAAAAATTTACTGATTGAAATTTAACAAATGAAGTGAGATATATATATATATATATTATAATTCATTTACAAAAGTAACATCCATGAAAGTGAAACACAAATCAATCTGTTATCTAAATTGTAATTTGTAAAGACTCTACAGTTCACAAAGATTTAGATTCCAAGCTTACCTATATGATGCCATAAAACTGAGTCGATTTTTGAAAACAACCCAGCTCTGACAAAAATGTTATAATCTATCCAGCAAATATCTTCTACACGTTCAAATAATTTGCAAAACAAAATGAGCATGCTCATAAAATGATGGAGGATGGGAGGGAGATTGGATGCAGGTTAATCGAACTTAAATGTAGAACTCAAAATTGTGCACAAGCTGTTAAGTAGTGTTCAGATTTTTCCACCCTGCTTAGAACATAAATTGAAACACTGCAATTATATTCCGATACCAAGGATTTGCTATCCTCTAAAGGTTAATTAGTTTCAGCTAACTAGCCTAACTTGGCATCAACATAATCATATATTTTCCAATAGCTTGCTTGTGAGAGTCAGAGAACTAACTATAAATAATTTTTGTGTTCAAAGATTAACACATACCATATTGTGGATGGTTATAAATTTCTTCTGTAATTGAATACCCCGTCCCGCATTCCTACTCCAATATGAACAATCACTTTAGGTAAAACCACTCTATCTACTAGAGAAATTACTTCAAAGTAAAGTTCTCCAGCACTAATAAGTACTTACATATTCTATAATGAATCTAAACCTCATCAATCTTAGTAATTTTCAACTGTTTTGGAGTATCAGACATTCATATTAATTTTAATAACAAAGAATGAAAAAAATTCTCTCGAGTGACAAGTAATTACAATGACATCAATACTATTACAAAAATAATACATACATATGCATACTCAACAGCCTAGGCCCTACAACCGTAAACACTAGAGTCAACAGTGGAAATTTCTTTTCAAGATTCATGGACACATGCAAACCTCAAATTCCTTTCAATGTTATAGTTCGGGTTGCATTCTGGACGCCACAGCCACCCAAAATGAAATGTTGTACGATGGGTAAAACACAATATTACCAATACCTGTCTCTTAAAGTTTTAGGATTCCACAAGCGTTTCTCTCCTTACACTGAAGTCTTATTCAATACAATGTTCATATAAGAGTTAACATGTAAAACACACATTTTGACAATGAAGCAATCTGCTTTATCTATAATCCAATTTAAGGAAATTAAAACCCCTATAAGGCTATAATTGAGATCAAGTCAATGAATTTCTTGCAATTAAATTATCAAATCAGTAAATACTTTCCCTAGTTGCTTCACATTCTTTCAATCCAATCTAATCAAAATACAAATCCCATTTGATAGTTCAATTAACCACTTGAACTGATCAAATTAACTTAGCAAGCAACAAATTTATACCAAAGATTACTCAACTTTTAACAGTTAGTATATACAAAAAATAAAAATAATAAAAAGATGGATCAGCAAACACATGAAGAAAACTAAACTCTTTATGCCACTAATAGCAATTTCGCATATCTATAAAGTAGTACAAACACCACAAAAACAACATTAACGACATGATTTTTTTTTTTTTCTCAAAAAAAAAAAAAAAAAAAACCTATAAACAGGGGTTGGTAAATTCACCGGCAAGAGAATCCTATATTCGCTGAATGGAAGCGAAAAGCTGCTGGACTTGTTCTTGCTGCTCGCGAAACCGCCGTTTAAGGTAGGTCTCGAGGATTTCCATGACGGACATGAATCGTTTCATTTCCTCGAGGCGGCGGCTGAGCTCGGCCTCTCGAGCCCTGGCTCGCTCGAGCCGCGCCTCTGTCTCCACCAGCCGCCCCCGCAGGTCCTCCACTACCAAAGCATTGATGACTGGTGACCGGCGATTACCGGAGGACGTTAACGGGTCGGGTGAGAGGGATCGTTGATTACCGTAACACATGACTCCCGATTTTTATTTTTTTAATGATCAAATGGCAAACGGTTTAGGAGTGTGAGTTTTTTTTTTTTTTTTTTTTAATAATTTAGGAGTGTGAGTTATTTATTTATCACTAATAATCGATGATTGTTGTCGGCTGATTAATCTGGACCGTTTGATCTGAAAATTAATTGTTAGGGTTAAAAACATTTACTGTGCCTGAATTTTGAGTTAATTACAGTAGACGAGAACATTTGCGTTAATGTACACAAACTTCCTCTACTTTTAACTTGGATCCCTTATAATAAGTTAATAACTAGCTGTGAAATGGTATTTTTTAACTTTCCAATGAAATATAAAGGGAAATTATCACTCTCCCCCCTATAGTTTGCTGTATTCTCCAGTCTACCTCTTTAGTTTCAAAATTCTTCAACTTTCCCCCTCCCATGCCTATTTTTATATGGTGAGATTGATGTATTTGTGCATGGGAGGGGGAAATTGGAGAATTTTGAATCTAGAGGGGGGAGACTGGAGAATACGAAAAACTACAGGGGGAGAATGATAATTTCCCAAATATAAATTGAATAAGAATTTAAAAAAAAACATAAATATATATTAAAAAACTCAATTATATAGTTTTTTCTTAATTTTTTTTTTCATTAATTTCAAAAAAGCTTGATCCAAAATTTTTTTTCTTCATAAATTTATTAAATTATTATTATTTTTTAATGTATTTTTATTTCAAAAATTGATAAATGTTTGGGTATTTCGATCTTTTTATAAGTTAATCAAAGTCAACATAGTTTTTTTTTGTTAGCTTTCATTAATGACATGGGAGTTTATGTATATTAAGAAAAACCTAACCACAAGGTGGTTGGCTGCCTTGGTGGTCCAAGGCTTGGGATTAAATACCTAAGTCATTGATTCTACTCCTAGCAATTATATTATGGCTAGCCCTTACAGCATTTAGCTTAGCACATTTATCTCATACTCTGATTTTTATTGTTTGGAAACTTTTATTTCATATATTTTTTCCTAATAGTAATTGTTTTAGCAAGTGCATACTTTGGGGCCGTTTGGTATGGGGGCATCTTGGCATGGGAATGCTCTAGAATGAGAATCTCAGAGCATTCCCATGTTTGGTAGAAGGTTTACGTTTTTAGATTCCCGGGAAAGTGAATCTCATAGGAATCACATTACCCTCCAATGGGGTAATGTGATTCCCCTCCCAACAGGTGGGTTTCAGATGCCCCTCCATCTGATTCCCATCGTGGGACTCATTATATAAATTTTTTTTAAAAAAAATCTAACCTAGCAAACATCACATTGTTGCTCACCTCTCATTCTCATCCTCACACAGCTTGTTGCCCTCCCTATCCATCAAACCCACCGGACTCCGTCAAACTCGCCGTCTTTTCTCTCCGTCGAACCTTCTCTCTCTATTAAACAACTGATCTCTCTTGTTTTTCGCACTTGCTCTGAAGGCTAAACCGCTTTCTTCTTCGATAGATCTCTAATCAAAGGTATGTTACGTTTTTCCTTTGATGGGTTTTTGTTAGATTTTGCGGTTTCTGTTGTTGTTTTTATTTTTTATTTTTTATTTTAATTTTTCAATTGAGGTGCTTGTTCTAGGGTTTTTCAATGCACAATCGTTGTAAAATTCTATTTTTGGGTTAATTTTCTTCATTGGTGTTGTTAGATTTCCACTGTCTATTGTTAAAGATCCTTGCTTTAGCTTGTCAATAACTGTTTGCTGTTATTATTTGTTCCATTTTTTGTCAGTCGATTTCACTCTAAGAAAATGCTGGAAATCTCCACATACTGAGCACCCAAGACACCAATTCTTGCATCTTAGTGGGTCTCTAGAACAGCCTATGGGGTTTGAGCTTATTATAATTCTTGAACAATTCTTTCGCAGGTTTGATCCTTGTAAAATTCTATGTTTTAATGTCATAGCTTGTTTTAATATATAGGCATATAGCTTGACTTTGATGTAATTTGAACAGTTTTGATTTTAGTTATGTTATTTGAATTTATTGTTGATTTGTGGTGCGAAGCAAGGAATACTTTTTTACTGTTTTTTTTTTTTTTTTGTAAACAAAGGTCTGTTTCTTTCAGCTTTTGGAGAAACTTTGGCCACAACACCATCGTCCCCCAACCCACTTATATGGAGAATCTTTTTCAAGTAAAAAAAGAGTCAAAACTTCTCATCACTAGAGATATATTATAGGTCACAGAAGTTCACTACTAATCCAACAACCTAAAGGGAAGGTATACAAGAGAGAGAGAGAGAGAGAGAGAGAGAGAGAGAGAGAGGCATTACACTAGGTTGAATGGTACACTACACAGGGACAGAAAAAGAGGGGTTTTCCACTTAAGGGCAATTGGGGTTTTTACCAGGGCCTCCATAATAAAAGTAATGGCTCCAATCCCCATTCTTGCCTGTTTGAACATCATAGCAGTTGGATTGCTCAATAAAGGTACCAATGCCTTTAGGGGCCTTGAGGTTATTAGAGCCATCAACAACTTGTATATTTCTAAAATAACTAGCTTTTCCAAACCCTTCTTCAGGAAAATGACCGCTTCCAATCTGAGTTGATGTGTGTTGACCATCTGGTTCTCCACCTCACCTCCTCATTCTCAAGTGTTTGTTAACCTAAAATCATTTGAACACCCATAAACCCCTTTTTTTTTTCCTCTCAACAAGAGTTCTCAACTACTTGTAATTGAGTTTTGTATTTCTTTGATTCAACTACTTGTAATTTTAGGTTATAATGTTATATAAGATTGTTCCACTATTCTATCAAAGATCTATACTTTAGCTTGTCATAGTTGTTAATTTATATTGTGCTTTGTTGTATAATTAAGAGGCTTTTGATTTCAATTGCTTTGGAAAGCTTTTGAGTGAGATAAGAGAGAGAATTTGAAGCTGTTTATTTTTATTTTTCTAGTTTTTGCTATTCTTGGAGGTAATTTCAAGAGTTTTGTTGTTGCTTGTTTGCACTAGGGTGCTAGTTTTTGCGGTGTCTTTGTCTTGTTTCTGTGTGTTGGGGTTTTTGCCTTAAAGCTTGTAGTTTGTAAATGTGAATTGAACAAGAAATAAAAGAAGTAGTTTATTCATTCAAATTGTCTCATACATTTATTTATATCATGTGTACATAACATCCAAGATTACTGGATGTAATTTCTAACTGAGTATATGAGTGTCATATATAGAGGTATTCAGTTTGAGATGAGCAATCTAAAGAGTCCGTAGATAGCAAATAGAGTTGGATACTTTATATATGGCTAATCTACAGCTGTGGTCCGTTCTGTAATGTACGATGGTCTTAACCTAGACTATTCATATGGTGATATGAGAATGGGGGCACCTTATATGATATGATCATATAGGACTGGGCCATGATTTATATGAATCTCTCACCAAGATCCGTTACAAGCTGAGATTCATATATATTAACAAATGATGGCTATATATGGGTGATCTTAATCTTGAGTGTTTTATCGACTCCTTCAAGTTAGATCGTGGTTTTTGATATACCATGGGTGAGATCGGAGTTGCATTCCCTGTCAATAACTCTGTATGTTGGAATCACGGTTTGGCTTATGGCTGGGAAGGTTTGCAGACAATAGTGGAATCCACTCCTTCTTGTGAGAAGTAGATAGTAATTCCCTTAATGATTGATTCGGGGCTTGAACAATATGAGCACTCTCCTAATTCCGTAAGGAATGTAGGATTTATTGTTCATTAGAGAATCAATGGTACTTAATGAAAAGATATAATTAAAGGGGTATAACGGACATTATGACCCAGCTAATTTTGAACTATTTGTGAAGGATCATACCATATATAATAGCTATATCAATGGACACCAAGAGTTATTGGTTTATGTAAAAAGGTCTACAGTTGAGAGAGTGCAACTTCGGGTTTTTAGTGGAATAACACCAAAGTTAATAATCATGAAATATTAATTAAAGAGTTTAATTAATTATTTCTAAGGATTATTGAAGCTCAAAATACTGTGGGTCCATTAGGTCCTCTTGCTAGCCCGATCGATTTAGGTAACAAGGGTCACAGATGATTAATTGGATTGTCTAATTAATTATGTTACGAAAGTGACACATATTTATTTGGGAATTAATTGAATAATGAGATTATTTAATTAATGAATATTAGTGATTAAATTAATTAAATAATAAAATTATTTAATTATGCGATTAATCATTAGTTGGAGGATGTTGATTCATATTTGTGTTTGAATGAAGATAAGATAATTTGATTATTTTATTTTTATTAAATTAAATATCAAATTTGAATTTAAAAAGGTTTAAATTCAAAGTTGGATTAATTTATTAAAGTTATTAGTTAAAAATATATATGAGATATGTTTTAGAAAACTGATGAAATATCAACATATGCAAAATTGACTTACACGTTGATCAACAAAAAGAGAGAGAAACACAACAGGGGTGCGGCAACCAAAAGAAAAAAAAAATAAAAGAAAAAAAAGTTTTTTGTTTTTGTTTTTTTTTTGTTCTTGTTTTTAATATATAGGGTGGTCGAATTCTCCTGGAAACAAAACAAGGGTTGTTTTGTGTTCTTCTCTTCTACCTCCATACAAGTTCCTGAATACCGTGATGCATCCACACATCGTTACCAGTTGCGGGAGATAGCGAGGAAGATCAAGTGGTTCAAATCAGGAGCAGATCGTATTAAAGTGAAGGAGCCTACAAATGTTGGTATGAAATAGATTCTTCTCTTTTATATATTTCGATTTCGATTTCGATTTCTTGCTTTTACTGTTCCGAAAAATAGGTCCTAGGGTTACTAATTGCAGTATTTCTTTATGATTTTTTTTTTTTTTTTTTTAAAGTTCCTTCCGCTGCGCGATCGGTAAACCGGGGTCCCAACACTGTGTTTTTGCTGTAGGCATGCCTCTGTGGCTTTTTTTTGGGGGTTATTGTTTTCTGATCTTTGGATGTTTTTGTGCTGTTTGTTTCAGCTATCAATAAATTGCTTTTCAAAAAAAATAATAATTCAAGAGCTTTGGAAATGGTGAGAGAGTGGATTAATTGAGTTTTTCTTAGAATGGTCATATGTACATAATAAATTGCTCACTTTGTGTTATACAATAATAATGCCACATGCTTTTGTTTGGTGGAATTTTATGCTTATCAAATATGTGTTTGCTTGGTTAAGACAGTGCATTTCAATTGGGATTTGTTTTGTTTGCTCATTGGTAGAAACTTGTACGTGCAGATATGGCTCGTCTTCCTTTGGCTGCAAAGAAAAGAATTATTGCAAATTTGATTCAATACATGGAGATCTTAAATAAGATGAGAATGTTTTTCATTTTCCTAATATGTATTATCATGAGTAGGAGACGCTTAAGTAAAAAGAAAAATTGGGGTGAAACTTCATTATATAGGCATCACATACGTCAACTAAAGTATCACTGAATGATATATGAGAGTGACTTAGCATGCATAAAGAGCATTCGTATGGATAGAAAAGCTTTTTCCATTTTATGTTATCACCTTAGAACTGTTGGGGGTTTGAAGGGGACAAAAAATATGGATGTTGAAGAAATGGTAGCTATATTTTTACATATTATATCTCATGATATTAAGAAAAGAATTATGAGACATCAATTTGCACGTTTTGGTGAAACTGTTAGTAGACAATTCAATGTAGTCTTAAATGCTATATTACGTCTCCATGAGTTATTACTAAAAAAACCAGAGACAGTTCTTGGAGATTCAACTGATAGTAGGTGGAAATGGTTTAAGAATTGCTTAGGAGCACTAGATGGAACGTACATTAAAGTAAATGTCGTAGCATCGGATAGACCTAGGTATCGGACTAGAAAGAATGAAATTGCTACTAATGTGTTAGGTGTGGTCTCACAAGATATGTAGTTTATTTATGTTTTGCCTGGATGGGAGGGTTCAACTGCAGACTCTAGAGTTTTATGAGATGTCATATCTAGAACGAATGGGTTTAAAGTTCCACAAGGTGGAATTTTATCCTCTTGCATGAATGATAAAACTTACTATGAGTTATTGCTCACAAATTTTTAATTAATTTGTATGATATTACTATCTATGCGATGCTGGGTATCTAAATGGTGAAGGTTTCTTAACATCGTATAGAGGACAACGCTACCATTTGAATGATTGGACACTCCCACCTAATACGCCTCAGGAGTAGGGATGACAACTAGACCCAGACCCGTGAGACCTGAATCGCATGGGTCGGGTATGGGTCCTCATATTCGAGTTGCGGGTCGGGTATGGGTCTAAACTAAAGGACCCGATTCGGGTTCGGGTCCGGGTCCGGGTCTGGGTCTTGCCAAATACCCAGACCTGAACCCGTGGACTCGACTATTTAAAAACGACATCGTTTTTCATAGACATGGTATATAATGAACAATCCCTAATTCTAATTTCCTCTTCACTTCTTCCTTGCCGCAATCATTTCCCCAGACCACTTCTCAGTTCTCACTTTTCAAAGTCTTCTTCTATTCACAAAGTCATTGATATATTTTCTTTGTTGCCTCACATTCAAATTGCTGCAGATTTTTAGCTCTCTACTCACTCACTGGTTTAATTTCTTCAATGTCCTTTTACTTTTCTGGAATTTCACTCACTGATTTAATTTTCTTTATTTGTTTTTTGATTCCACTCCAATGGTGATGGTGCTTTTATGATTTGGCTAGTTGATTTGTTTTTGGTATATATTGATTTGATTGTTGTTTAGTTGATTGATTTAGGTTTGCTTATGTTTTTTGGTGGTGTTGGTTGAGTTCATCGGTGCTTTTGTGTGATTGATTTTAATTTGGTGTTTCTAGTTTTCTTATCTGGGTTTGTTTTAGATCTTTTAAAAATACATTATTAAAGATGCTAGAATCTGGATCCATGTGAACAAGAGAGTGATGAACTGATGATCGAGCATTCAAACTCTGTTTTATATTTTATTTTGAGTTGATCTGATCATAAGATGAACATTAGATAATCTGATCTTCATTTTGAGTGGTTCTAAGTTCTAACATTTTTATGAAATGAAAAATACAAGACAAATTCAACAACTCCATTTTTTTTTCTTTCTTAAATTACTAATTTTAATTTTTGCGGATCCTTGGGTCTACGGTTCCACAGGTCCTCGGGGCGGGTCCGGGTCTAGTCTAGACTCGAACCCGAACCTGTGAATTTTCATGGGTCTGGGTCCAATATTTTTTAATGGGTCTGGGTTTGGGTCTAGTAGGACCAGACCCGACCCGACCGAACTCATTGCCATCCCTACTCAGGTGTTTTTTAACATGAAATACTTATCAGCGAGGAAAAAACATGAAATACTTATCAGCAAGGAATATAATAGAGAGATCATTTGGATTGTTGAAGGGACGATGGGCAATTCTTAGAGGTCGGTCATACTACCCTGTCAAAATACAATGTTGTATTATTTTGGCGTGTTGCCTTCTTCATAACTTGATTAGAAGAGAAATGCCTATAGATCCTTTAGAACATGTTGTATTTGAGGAGAGTGACAATGATAATGAAGATGATGACATAAACAGTGATTGTTACACTCACATTGAAACATCAAATGTTTGGACCACTTGGAGGGACAATTTGGCAAGAGAAATGTTTGAGCAATGCCAAGGAAATCGACATTCATAGATGTTATATCTATAGAGTTGTAAATTTAACTTGTTGTATTATTAAGTTTGAACTCTATTGCTTATGACAATTTTTTTTTTTTTTTTTAATGATAAATCTTGTGATGACAATTATTTATCATATGATAAATCTTATTATTTTTTGGTTGCACAGTAACTGTTGTTGTTGAAGAAAATGTGAAAATAAATAATCTTAACTTAAAATTCCAAATTATGAAAAAATTGATTGGAGATATTCATTTATTTGGAAAAATATTTTTAGATTATACATATCGTTTGGTTGTCATAATAAGATGATAAAAATAATTGTCATAATAAGATTTGTCATGTTATGACATTTTGGTTGAATGAAAATGTGTGATGTTCTTCAAAAGAAAAAAAAAAAAAAAAAAAAAAAAGATTCCCATGTCAAACCAAACACTCCCCGATGTCAATTTATTTTTCTCTTTAGGTAGGCACTATTACTAATTTACTTTCTTGAATCTTCAACTTCCATTATATATTAATTTCTTGGAATCTGAAATTTAATTATTAGCAAAAGAAAGAAAAGGGATAAAAAGGGTGGAGGGTAAAGGGAGAAGTATATTAATTTCTTGGAATCTGAAATTTAATTATAATCAAAAGAAAGAAAAGGGAGAAGAATATAGGGAAATATTCATTAATGGAACATTAAAACTATCGTAACCTTTTTATTGGATTAAATATTTTAAGAGTATTTAGTGCAACATCATTATTTACTTCTTGATCTGTGACTTCATGCTCGAATTTATATTTGATAGGATAATGTGCCTTTTGACCTGTGCATTGTTCTTCTCGCACTCTATTTCCTCAGCCAACTTCCGCGGTTTAGGTCGTTAAAGCGAAAAGCGTAACATATCACGGATATCATGAGTGTGTTTACTGCCAAGTTCCGCGGTTCAATCCGTTAAAGAGCAAAGCGTAAGAACAAAAGATGTATCGCGTAAACTGGAACCAGAAACTTCGTCAATAACATCGCACAGGTCAAAAGGCGCATTATTCTATGGGATATAAATGCGATCAGGAAGTCGCAGATAAACAAGTAAATGATGATGTTGCACTGAATGTGTCTTTTATTTGGGTCTGAAGTATTGCGAATGCTTCGTGTTGTTCGTTTTTGTTGTGGTTGCCCATTATTATAGGGAAGAAAATAATTGTGAAAATGAATGATTAATCCTATTTTAACCAGAGGGTTCACTCAATATTGTTTTGTAATTTCATTTAATTTTTCCATCCATTCGTCCCATAAAGGGTTATGGTGCGACAATATGTTAGCAATTGAAATGGCCAAAAATCTTGTCCAGGATTAGTTGTACTATTTAGTTCATTTTTATTTTGCTTAAATCGTGTTAGTTAAGCTTTAGTATTATATTGATGTTTTTGGTAGCTGCGCCAATTACTTGGAGTAGGGGTTGAGGTCTGGTAGAGTGCCAGTTTATTGTTGCACTATGTCCATCGGATGAAAATGTACTATGTGATCTAATGGTTGGACTTGCCCCTGTATTTATCTATGCGAAGACTTAAGCTCATTAAGTTGATCAAGCACAATATGCTTCACATTGTTGTCGGTAGGTGTTCGCAGCAGCTCTAATTGCAGTGGGTCCAGATGAAAGACAAACAAGCGTTCCAGCACGGTATCCAACAAAGATATAATAATCTTTGTAGTGCATCAACCAAAGGCTGATCACCTTGTGGAAGCTTATATGGGTGGCGATGCTCCTAACCTTTTGACCTATGCATTGTTATTGTCGCATCTAGAAACTCTGGCTACAATGATAGTAGTTGCAGTATCAAGAAACTTAAGGTCACAGATCCAACAAAGATATAATAATCTTTGTAGTGCATCAACCAAAGGCTGATCACCCTGTGGAAGCTTATATGGGTGGCGATGCTCCAAACCTTTTGACCTATGCGTTGTTATTATCGCATCTAGAAACTCAGGCTGCAATGATAGTAGTTGTAGTATCAAGAAACTTAAGGTCTCATATCTATGCTAGAGATTTGATAAGAACAATTTTGAAGATAAACACCCCACATTTCATTTATCACCGGCTTTTCATCCAAATTTGGACATGACAAAAGCCAGTTCCCTGTCAAAACCAAGTATATGTACATGCTGAAAAGATCACAACCAGTTATTCTCGCACTCTATTCTCACACTCATATAACCAGTTCTCTGTCAAAACCAAGTGTATGTACATCCTGAAAATATCATAATTTTTTTCTTTCGCGTTGACAAAACCAAGTATATGTACATCCTGTCAATCGTCAATGACCTACTCAATGTGCTCTTGTCCGTATAACATTAGACCGAGTTTCTTCTAATATCTCTTAACTTTTGACTAATCTCTGTGGTTTCAGGCTGGTCACTTGCTCCTTACGAAGGTGAGTCGATTTATATGCATGATAACTTTGATCAGATAGGCCTTGTATTAATCCGTGACTAAATTCTCGCATTTTGATTCTAGAGAATAATGCGACTATAATCCCACACTCTATTTCCAGAGCATTGTAAACATAATAAACCCTTGGAAGTTCATATTTTCTAAATTTTTGATAGGTATTTGACTGTTTTGTATTTATAGGTCAATCCTATGTAGGTTGAAAATTGGATAAAATTTTAATATGTGGGGTAGAGGTGTAAATTGTTTGAAATTTGCTTTATTATGTAAATAGAGGGTATGTTTATGCAATTAACCTTATATTTATAGAAATGTATTACTTTTGGAAGCCACGTCAGTATCTGACTTTTGAAGAAATAGTAACTACTATATTTAAATATACTCTCAACTAGTCGTTCAGACTCTTCGTCTTTGCAAACGCACGCCTCTTTCTCTTCTTCTTCTTCTTAGAACAAAGTTGTAACAGACACTTGACTTGGAAGAAACTGACGTTCTGTTCAAGTTGCTCACTACGCAGACGGTGTTCAGGTTAGCAAGGCATTTTTTTCCTTTAAAATTGCTTATTTAATCGCTTGAAATCGTTGCATGGAGATGTTAAAGCGGCTTGGTGGTGTTAGTTTGTGTCTGGTGTGTGATTAGGCTTGTTGCATGGAAATGTTAAAGCAATTTGGGGTGTTAGTTTGTGTGATTGGGTTTTTTAAAAATTGGGGTTTTTGTGATTAAGAAAGAGCATATAACATGTAATTGAACTGTATTTTACCCTATTAATTTTTTTTCCCTTTAAAATTACTTATTTAATCGCTTGAGATCGTTGTATGGAGAAACGATGCGACAACTTCGAAGAAGCCAGCCATTGCCTTCTTCAATGGTTATGAATGTGGAGAATATGTTGGATTCATTGTCGTTGAATCCAGATGAGAGTGCACAGAATGAGAAGCGTCAACCTGCGAAACAACCAGAGGAGGAACCAGTAGAGGTGATGCTGTTTATCTTGTATTTGTTTTTGGTTACTCATTTTAAAGAACTTTATAGTTGCTTTTGGGATACACGAAAATATTGTTGTTGAGTTCAAGTTAAGCACCTTACCCTATTGTTTTATGACATTTAAACTGTTAATAATTGATTTCAGGAAGAAGTTCATGAACCCTTTGTCCCTCTTACAAAGGAGGAAGGGTATGAGGTTGAATGTGCATTTGCTGCTTCTAATTGGTATGATATCGTTTCCTTTGCTAGCTGTTTGGTCAGTGCTGATACTACAATTTAATTGGGGCTTACCCTTGTAGGGGGAAGGTCTTGGTCACTCATTCAGGGGCAGATATTAAAATTACAGGGAAACTTTTGCAGTTTCTTAGACCTAACATGTGGTTGAATGATGTGGTATTCTTATGTAGAAAGAGATTTGTTAATTCATTCAATTGTTATGGTTGATAGGGGGTTAAGTCGTAGGTACACAATTAGTTTTGTTTCTCATATTCGTGTGCATTTTCTAGGTGATAAATGTGTACCTTGAGTTGCTGAAAGAAAGGGAAGAGAGAGAGCCACTAAAGTTTTTGAAATGCTATTTCTTCAACACATTTTTTTACAATAAGGTCAATACTTTTGCTCTTGTAGTTTTGATCGATTTTAATGTCAATTTTGTATCTTTTGAATGATTAATGGAGTTATAAACATGCATTTCATATATTTGATTAAAGATTGCTTCAATTCAGTTCAATGAAACCTTTTGAACTATATCCTTGATATTTTCCTCAATTGGAAGTTTTGATTTGGTAGAAAACTAACACATGCTAATCATATGTATCACTTTGTCATCAATCAAGTCCAATTGAAATTCTTGACATTTGCTAATGTCGATGCTCCTTGTTTTATCTCCTTGCTAATGTCGAAGGATATGGAAAAGGATTGATCATATTTATGGTGGTAATATCCGCACTCTTTTTGCTGTTAGTATTAATGCATTTGTCTTTTTATTTGATATTAATGTCCAGTTAGCCGGGGGGAACCAAAAAAATAATTTAAATTCTGTGAAGAGACGGACAAACAAGAAGAAGTTGGGATACACTCTCAATGACTGTGACAAAGTAGAGTTTTTGTTCACCTTTTTTATTTTGTCATCATACTTTTAGCTTGATTGAATTTGCACTTATCTCTGAATTGGTCCATCTTTTGGGTCAAATATTTGTCCCTATCCACCACTGGATACATTGGTGTTTGGCGATTATTAATAAAATGGATAAAAAGTTTCAATATCTTGATTCGCTCAAAGGAACGGATAGAAAAGTGCTGAATAACTTGGTATGCAACTCTCGATTATTGCATTGTCTTGCTAATATGAAAGTTATATTTGGTCATTCAGCTGCTACAGAATTGGCTAATGTTGAGCTCTTGTGTGTGTGCTAGGCTAAATATTATGTAGAAGAAGTGAAGGACAAGAGTGGAAAAGATCTTGACATAAGTGATTGGGAACATGAATATGTTGAAGACCTTCCTGAATAGTCAAATGAGTGTGTATAATTATTGTTTTCATTGGAGCACCTTTCATTGCCAAAGAGCCTTGCTTTCTATATGTTTCTATCTAATTGTTGATATTTTCTTACTAATTTCCTTCCTCCGGATAGGTATGACTGTGGTATGTTTATATTAAAGTATATAGACTTTTATAGCAGAGGTCTAGAGCTTTGTTTTGACCAGGTAAGGCATGTGGAACTTGGTTCTATCTGACATTCCCATGAATCTAACACAATAATCCCATATATAACCAAACACAAGTGTACAGATTTCCCAGGAATCACATTAGTTTGATTACCCAATACCAAACGGCCCCTTTATCTCAAACTCTAATTTTTATTACTTTGAAACTTTAATTTTTTTTTCCTAACCCTAATTGTTTTTAGCAAGTACATACTTATTAATAACTTCGCACCCTTTAAAAAAAAAACGAAATTTATGTAATATTTCGAAAATAAATAAATAAACATCACTCACTAGCGATGTGGGATGTGACATGGATAAGGATCCTCTGCTGAACCTTGTTTGTGCTGAACCATGCTAAACATTTTATGATCCATCGCCACGTGGCCTTAATGAAAACATGTGATCATGATTTTCTGCTGAACCTTGTTTGTGCTGAACCATGCTAAACATTTTATGATCCATCGCCACGTGGCCTTAATGAAATCATGTGATCATGATTTTTTTTTTATCCCTCATAGTATAGGTAAAACCAGAGTACTTAAAATCGATAGATATACCGAAATATCCACAGATATATCCGTATTTTGGAGGGACCGATATCGAAACAAGCAAATATCCAATATCCTGCAGAATATCCGGCCGATTTCGAAATATCCGTTAAAATCTCCCGATATTCCCGAAATTTCATGAATTTTACCCCGAAAATCCAGGGATATTTTGCATATTATTAAAATAATTTTTTTAATCCTAAACAATTAAATTATTGTTAAAATAATTTAGCTTGAAAATTATTTTAGAAGAAGCATTACCAAATTTATAAAAATTTTCAACATAATAGTCAATAGTAAAATTATTGAGGACTTGAAGTAAAATTGAATGAAGAACCAAAGAGTGGACATGTAAAATATGTAAAATTTTGTGAAAGCAATATGAAAAAAATAAAATTGTTTGTGACTCAAATGTGTAAAACTAATTCCAAATAGTATTAAATATGTACCAATCAATTTATAAATATATAGAATTGATTTTTTTTGTAACTTTGTGCCGACATTCCAAATAAAAGAATCTCAAAATTATTTGTGTAAAACGTGTAAAAATAATCAAATTGTTTCTTTTGAGTTTTGAGTAGAGAATCTAAAGAAACTCAAATATTTTTATCAAAAAATAAAATAAAAAATAAATAAGAACATAATTATTTGGTAGAATTTTGAAAAATAGTATATTGGGGATAATTCGGATCTTCTGATACATAATGTCTATGCGCAATTAGACACTGAAGCTGCAGGAATTGCTAATTTTGGAAATAAGGTAAAAAGTTACAATTTACAACCAATTTTATAATTTCAGTATTATTAATTCTTTGCATGTGAGTATTGTGTCATATACTCATATTATTATATATTATATACATATTGATCTCATGAATGTAGCTCACATACTTTAAGGATGAAAGGAAAAGTTTTGGTGAACGAGCAGCCATTGCAGCTAGAAGCAAAATGCAACCAGGTATATAACTTTTATTACAAAAATTTACATAATAATAATAAATAATAATATCATTGAAATAATATTCATACTTATAATACTTAATAATTTTTATTACAGCTGATTGGTGGGTAATGTATGGAAACTGTGCTCCATCATTGAGTGCAATAGCAGTTCGCATACTATCACAAACATCATCATCTTCTGCATGTGAAATAAATTGGTTCACATTTGCTTTAATCCACACAAAACAAAGGAACCGTCTTGCCTATTTTAAGCTTAAACAACTTGTTTATTGTTATTATAATATGAAATTGAAACTTAAGGATATGACAGCTGAAAAAGATAAAGTAAATGAAACTGATTTTATGGATCTACTTCAAGTAGCTGCTGAAGCAGGAGACGATAATGAGAATCCTATTTTTAACTGGCTTAGACCTGCCTCCTTGGATGATGGCGAGGGAAATCCTGATTCACATATTGCTTCGCATGCTCGAGAAATGAGAATAAATGTTGAACAAGTGATTAGAGAAGAAGTTGTTGTAGATCGTGGAGTTATTGTTACCAGCTCTTCCGATGACCAACATACCTCTGATGTAAATAGTGGAGGAAAAGATGATGGAGATGATGGGGATAGTGAGGATGAGGCAAGAGGTTAGGATTTTGGTGCAGGAGGTTGGAATGCTGGTGCAACAAGTTGGGATGTTCGTGCTGGAGGTTGGGATGTTGGTGCAACAGGTTGGAATGCTAGTGCGGCGGGTTGGGATGATCATGCAAGTAATTTTGATCAAACTCATGGTAGATAGCATGGAGGAACAAGTCAAAATGATGAAGATTCTTTGAATATGACTCTCTCCTCAATGAGTATAGACACAGAACATAGTTCTTTGGGTGATTCGCAGACAATGTCAGGTTCTCATATACCATATTATGGTAGTTATGGTGGCTGCAATATATTTGATTATCCTTCTCCACAAATGTCATATGCAATACCTATGTATGCAGATCAACAATATCCACCAAGTTGGGTAAATCCAAACTACCCAATTCATGGATCAGTTGGAAGAGATCAAGCAGCATATGTGTAACATATTAATAACTACATTAAAAACTATGCAAGCACGTTTTCTTGGGAAATTTATTGTTCGAATCAAGATAGAAATGTATCTTATGTATTTGAACCAGCAAGGAATTTATTTTGGTTTTAAATTTCAGACACGTAATGTATTATTATGTATGAATTATGATTTATGATAGAATTTTGGAAGTGTGGAACTATTACTATATATATTTTTTAATGATAATTTTGTTTATTAAATATTTAATCTCTTTATATTGTATATAATATTATAAAAGTGAAACAAAATATTATTCTATTAAATACTCAATTTTAAAAATTATATACAGACTCTATTTATGTTATAATTTATATTAAACTCATAACTATGTTAATTTATTATTGAAATATGATTCATTTGATGTATAATTACTTGTTTAGGCTTGTCCTAAAATTTCACAAAAAAAAAAAACTAACTTTATATGTAAATATCCATCATTTTTTTAATTTTTGACAGAATATCCACCGATTTCGATAATATCCCCAATATATCCGTAAATTTAGAAGCCCGACATTGATGCCGATACCGATATTACGTTCCTTGGGTAAAACTACATCATTTTGATGGACAAACCCTAAGACAATATACACTAAATTCTCAAAACCTTCTACAAGCAGCTAATGGTGGTGTTGTCTTCACCATCCTCTTTCCATTCTGACAATTTGCGAATTGTGGTGATGTTGTCGTCTTCTTACCATTCCGTCCGTGAATTGTTGTGCTGTGCTCTATGTGCTTAGTTTTTGGATTTCGTCAAAATCTCTCTTCAAATCCTAATAAATCTCTATTTTTTCTCCTTTTATAATTAATGCAAATCTTCCAAAATCCAATAAACCCATAATGTTAAGTTTGGATGTTGTTTTCCATTTCGATCTAAATTTGAGTGTTCGGTAAAGAATCTTGAACTATAGAAAGGAATATTTGTTGTCAAATAATTATCAAGAGACAATTGAATTTTGAAAAAATAATCATCAAGAATCTTGAACTAAAGAAAGAAACATTTGTAGTTGGTTTGCCGATTTTGAAAAAAATTTCTAGTTGCCGAAATCTTGGGAGAACAATTAGAGGAGAAGTTGAAACTTGAAAGGGATTTTACTTTTTAGACTAAAACAACCTTGTTTTGGTACTAGATGAGACGAAGATAAAATAAAATAAAAAATCTTGACCATAGATTTTGCTAATCTACCATATGTCTGCTGATTCTTAAAAGATCAGTATTGTTATTCCCTAAAATTGGGCTTACTGCCACACGACACAATTTATCCAAAGGGGTCAAAAAGAAAGAAACCTAGATCAACCCATCTAGGCAATCTCTCCTATCTAGTATCAAGACCCAAATACATAAATGGCCCAAAGCCAGTGATGCCAAGGATATGTCCATTAAAATAACCGTCCCAATTAATCTCATTGAATATGCCATCGGATATATCTACTCAAGCAAACAATACATTGAACAAAACCTCTTTGGTTTCTCGAAGCCCGAGTTTTCTCGTCTGACAACACGGAAATGCCTAAATAGGTCTACAAAACACCCAAATAGCTGCACCTCCGCACTTCAATATTGATGTAGACACATGTCGACCAAGCATTTGCCAGATCAATAAGCGAATATCGGCCAAAGGATTCGCCCGCCCAAGCTACCTCTGGTGTTAGCCAAATTACTCAAGTTTGGCCACTCAGACACGTCCTTTGGACTACAAAAACCAGTCCCAAGCTCAAGGGGTGGTTTTTTCTAAACTTTGGAATCTTTAAAAACTCTTACTTTGTCTTTCAAATAACACAAAAAAGCCAAAGTTCGTAGAAGTTAAAATCCCCTTTGTTAATTTAGTTTATGAACAAACCGGTCAAAATCACTTGCATGACGGTTTGATCATTGTTTACCAAATTCGTTTGTAAACAAGTATAGTTTTGCGGGGAAAAACTCAGCAGAGGATCCCAATCCTTTTATTTGTGGTGTCAAGTGTGGATCATATGGAGTAAATTAATTGATAAATAACTTTGAGTTTATTATTCTTAATTTAGTTAGATATAATTGATTTTTAATAAACTTTGTGTTAATAGATTTAAATTTAAGGTATTAAACATGTTGGATGGATCAAATTAGTAAATAAACCAAATTTTGGTGAACGAGTTGAGACCTGAAACTATTTGAGTGACACTACTCGTCTAATAACTAGATCGTATCATGTAATGTGTTTAATAATTGATTCATGTATGGGTTGAGGAGATTGAAATGTTTCGCTGAACATTATGTGTTTGGCTTAAATAAATAAATAATTTTGTGCCAAACCGGACCCGTGAATCCGAATTATCAACCTTACAACGTGTGAAAGATAAAGTGCACGACCACTCAACCAAAATAGATTTATTTTTATCTTTCCATAAATGTAAGAAATGAAATAATTATAGGAGAATTTAGGGAAAAAAAAAAAAAAAAAAAAAAGAAGAGAAATAATTATAAGTGAAAACTACACCGTTTTGAGAAGGCGGTTGTCTTTTTATCTTTCCAAAACATAAAACCCCTCACTCGATCACTCTCATACTAAACCCCCAGAACATTCACTAGACAAAAAAAAAAAAAAAAAAAAAAATGGCAACAGAGTCCCGTCCTTCATACGACACCGTTTTCTACTCCATCTTCCCTGACTCCACTCTCTCCACCACCGCCCTTCAATCCCTCCACCTGGAAATCCTCCACCACATCTCTCCTCATATTTCCGAGTACATATGGCAGCACGACCCCTTCTCACTCTCCATCTCCACCGCCACCGCCGCCTGCCCTCACCTCCATGGCAAGCTCCGCTTCGGCGACAATCTAGAAGACGAGTGGTTCACCGTATTCCTACTCTTCGACATCTCTCGCGCTTTTCCTAATCTGTCCATCCGAGTTTGGGACTCCGACGGTGAGTTTATGCTAATCGAAGCCGCTTTCCACCTCCCTCGCTGGCTCAAACCCGAAAATTCTGACAATCGGATGTTCATTCGTCGTGGACATGTTCATATTATCCCTAGAAAGTCGCTGCCGAATCCTAGTTTGGCTGATTCGTTAAACTTTTTGATTAATCACGATGAAGAATCGCTTGCCGGTGAAGCGGTTCAAAATGCGATCAAGAGTAGGATTGAGGAGTATCCTCTGAGAGCTAAGAGGAATATGCATAATGTTAGGGTTAGGGTTCCAGTGTTGGTGGCTCAGGTGTTGAAGCACGAGCCCTGCTTGATTTCGCTTGCTGTAGAAGGCTTTTATGATAGAGATATTGATACAATGAAGTACGCTGCAAAAATGGAGAGGTTTTTGAGTAAGGGAAAGGGAGAAGAGCTTGTTTTGGTCAATGTGAAAATGTCGCGTGCAATGTATGCGCAGTTGATGCAGCAGACGTTTCAGGCCCCCAAGTGTTATCCAATGCCGAGCAGAAGTGGTGATGTGGCAGGGTATGCGGAGGCAGAGTTGGGGATGAAGATTGCTTGTGGTTTTGAGATGACGTATTGGCAGAGGAAAAAGGAAGGAGAAGAAGGTAAGGGGAGTACTTGGAGTAAGTATTTGGAGAGTTTAGAAAAGAGTGGGTATTTTGAAGGGTTGATTCCTGGTTCCAAGGAGTACAAGAGGTTGATGGAGAACGCGGAGGATTATTATGGGAAGAGCAATCTGTTTGTGAAAACCAGGTATTATCTTTTCTCTGATATGAGAGGTTTTTTTTTAATTGTACATAAAAAAATTCAGTGCTTTGTTAATATAACGAGACAGCTTTTTTCTGCCTTGAAACAGGCCTGTAATTGAGGTGATTTCTCAACTACGTCGTTCTCTATGATGTAAATTAGTTTATGGAATTGTGTAATTTTTGGACTGGAGTGGTCATGTTATATAGTTGGTACCACCTGTATTTTATAGAACCAATAAAACATTTTTGAGTTCAAAAGAATGCCATGCTTTACAAATCGTATAACATTCTGACTATTGCTGAATAGGAAGTTCCTTCTTGTTTGTAAGTTTGAAGTGAAGCTACAGTTCACTCTTTGTGTGTGTGTGTGTGTGTTAGTTTAATGATTAGAGGAGGTTATTTGTAATTGAAATTTTTTCTGAAAACCGGTCTATATTTCTTGTATATTGACCTTCAAATGGAGATATGATGGTTTTAGAATCCAGAGGCTTGGTTTTTGAAGTAGTTGCTGTAGTATCTTACTGTAACATCGGCACTGATTTGGTTTCTTGTTTCCATCTAGCATATACCCACTAAGATCTCTCTTTTGTTGCAGTGAAATGATGAGTGCTCCAGTGAAACGCATAGATGAGATTCTTGCTTTACCACATTCAGCTGATGACTTTAGTGCTCAGGAGGTTCCTCCTTCTGATGATGATTCTTGGCTCTACAGTGGCGAGGAGGAGTTGAATTCTGCTCTTCAAGAGAGACAAAGAGAGTTGGAACTTTATAATTTAAAGCAGAAGAATAAACAGAAACCGAAAGAGTCACAGGATAATGGTGGTCCTTCAACCAGCACAAATGTTGATGATTTTGATCTTGGTGATATAGCAAAAACCATGCAGGCTTTTGTCCATAAGGTGTCCAGCTATAAGGGAGCTGAGGTTCCTGAAAACAGGTTAGTAGACTTTATATCCATTTCAATTATCTACAAAATCAGTAAGTCATTTCGTCTATTATTTCACACGCATGCACATGTACATACAGGGTACGGACATACACATTTGGGATGCAGGGTTTAGCTTTGCTGTTTTTGTCATTTTCCATATGTAAAGCAAGCCTGATCATAAGGGTATTTTTGTAAATTTTTTATAGTTAGCATCCCTGCTTTGTCCTCTTTGGATAGTTCAACATAAACTTTTCTTTGTAAGACTGTGTTATATTAGTTTATTTTGAACAAGCTGATGAATGTGTGGTCAAAGTTTGACCATGTTTTTAATAGTATGGTAAAATGTTATTGGGATGATTACAATGGTGTTTAAATTTGATTTAATTGTGCATCAACATGCTTTAGTCAATTGGTATTTTATGAAATTATTGGTTCAAGTTATAAATTTTGGTTTTATTTTAACTATCAATGACATTATGATATACCAATTACCAAGTGCACTTTTTGGAAGCCGAGTCTACTAGAAATGTTTCTCTTGCAATAATAGTCAATACTTTGTTAAAATTTTCTCACTTCCTTTTCTGCTTAGGAACATGTATTCTGCATTTCCTTGATGAGACCTGAATCCTCTGAATTCATGTTTCAAAGCTCATTTTGAGACTCTTTTGGACGTTTTGATGTTGAAATATCTCTCCCTCAAAAAATGGAAAGTTTTGGTTTAACATATTTCATGCTATGAAATCTGATGGATCAAATGTTTGAGTCCTTGACTGTCTTCTGTATTAAGCTGCAATTAAGGAGGGCCTGAAGGAGTTTGCCCTAACCTTTCTAGCTGGATTTTCCCTGGAGTAATCTTTAGTTCATGCAGCCCAGCTTTTTACAACATTTCATTGAATTATCTTTTTATATCAAAGAGAGCTGGGATTTGAAGAGGAGAAAGGAAAGTAAAAGGAAGACCGTTGATTAGCAATATTTACCTGCTTAGATAACTCATTAAAATTGTATGAGAATTTTGTTTTTGAATATATTGTCACGAAAATCCATATGAAAATTTATTCTTGGATTTGGGCCAATTTTTGGAGTTAAGTTGGTCTTGGATTATGAAATTTTGGGCCTTGACATGCTTGGGTACGAGGAATGAGGAAGGATCTTTTTTAAGTGTTCGGGGTGAATAAAACAAAATCAAAATTTGGTCTTAGATTGTTGAATAGCCATATGCCCTTCTTTAACCCCCCACCCCCCCACCACGACCCCTCCTCTTTTTTTTTTTTTTTTTTTTTTCACTTTTTGTCTTTGTTTCTCTGAAATCCATTACTGGATTGGATAGTACACTTCTGATTTTTGTTTAGTAGTTGGAACATGTAGCATTATTTGTCCTCCAAAACAATGAGTTGTAATTGTTGCTTAACTAAATTAATGTTTGTACATCTAGTGGGACTTAGTTCACATATAGATGCATATTATAGTTATCAGGGTGGGAAGTTAAGCACAACTGATCTATATTCTAATTTTTCGTCTTGAAGGGACCTTGAAGAAGTGGACCTTGACGTGGATCGTTTTATTCAAGACATGGAATCGGTAATGAGGCGCCAAGGCTACGAAAACACCAGTAAAGATGTTGATTCTGAAGAAGGGTCCTCTTCGGACATGGAATATGGTAAACATCATTCTTATAATAAAAGTAATTAAATTTGCATCAAAAGTCATGATTTCTTTTAGGTAAAGTTGGTAAAATTGAGGGAATTTTTCCTTATATCTCTCTCTATGTGTATCCATCTGAGTAGTTTCTAACAACTTGGAAGCAGTTTGAAATTTTTTTAAAATAGCTTATGCAATTGATTGTGAGGTAGTAAGGTTACCCATATGTTGAAAAGCGGTTATGGTTACAGTTATACGCAGTCTCAATAAACAAGATAAGCTATTTTCACAAGCTGATTTTCCCATAATCATTGCTTAAAAATTGGTTGAGGCAGCTGCCTTGAGGACTGCCTCAACCTGCCTCGGCCATCCACTGCATTGAGGCATCAACCTCAAGGACTTCAAACCATGAAACCGCCTTGAGGTGGTGAGGAGAGGAGGTGAAGAAGAAAAGAAGAATAAAATACCCGGGGCTGCCTTTGTTGCACTTGTTGAGGGCTGTGAGTTTAGTATTTTTTTCCTTTCTTTTCGCTTTTAACGGTTGTCTAGTTTAGGGTTTAGTTGTTATTGTTAAGTATTTATTTATTTTTTATTTTTTTATTTTTTTATTTTTAAATAAATTTTCTTTTGGACAAAAAAGTCCATAAGGTCACACCCCCTAAAACTCACCGTTTTGCCTATTACCCTTTGGTTCACAACCTCTAGAACTCATCTTTTTGCCTATTTCCATTTTACCGCCTCACCACCTCAAGGCGGTTTTAAGGTTTGAAGTGCTTGATCGTCTCAACGCGGTGGTAGGTTGAGGCGCGCCTCAAAGCGGTTGCCTTGGCCGATTTTTAAAACAATGCCTGAATGTACTTTGCAATTTGACGATGAATAAAAATAAGACGGACATATACAACGATCACCTTGGTGAGGCAGGTTGCTCCTGTTATTTGATGTGTTGATTGCCACTTTCTTGAATTTTTTTTATGATAAATTCTACTCAAACCGGGAAACATTGTAAAAAATAATCTTAGTTGTTGTGATTTTTGTTGTACGGAGGGTTGAACTGGGATTATCTTGTTGTCACTGTGATGCTTTTTAGATAACTAACACAAAGCCACTGCATTTCCTTCTGTATTTGTTATATACTTGCATGTACACTATTGGCTCTGCCTTTATTTATTTATGTACACTCACTGTAGCTCATGGAAATTCTGGCTCTTTATTATATCTTGTATTTATTAATTAATTTTTTATTGGGGTTCTCATAATATCATCTTGATATTCGCAGATGAGTCTGAGGATGGGAGTGATATTGTGGGAGAGGATGATGGAGAAGATACTTTTATGCATTCTTATTCGGATGCTTTGAACAATGAACTGAAGAACACCACCCTTAAGAAAAGTTTTGTACATGCAAATGAAGAATCTTCTAAGAAAATGGAGGTATGTTTCTTGTCTTTGCATGAGAGAGCTATTTCGAAGTATACATGGCATACAAATATAGAACCATTTATTCCTGTCATGGTCTTTTGGGGAATGTATTGTATGTGCACATTCTTGAAGGTCTTCCAGGTGCCATAAATGGGGAATTTAATTTTAGTTTTTGAGATGGTAAAAATGGTCTGAAGATATAGGTAAACTTGTATGGAGTGTAACTCAAACATTCTACTTGCCTATAGTTACATTTCACTTCCTGCTTGTAACATACATGATACTTGTTAAGGCTGATCTTGCATACATGAGCCTGCAGCGTCTGCGTCTGGCTTATTTCATTCACTCCCTTTTGATTGATTGATGAACTTATTTGTGCAGGGAGCATCAAATGCCACAGATCTAGACATGGACGAAGAATTTACTCCAGTGGATGTGGATGTGAACTTGGTGAAGAACCTCCTTGATTCCTTTTCGAACCAAGAAGGTCTCCCTGGCCCTACGTCCAATTTGCTTGGACTCATGGGTATAAAACTCCCACAAGATGCTAACAAGGGAAAATGAAATTATTGTTGCATTTGATCTTCTTTGTCCAATTTTGAGTTCCTCCTTGTACAATAGCTTGTGAGATATCTCCTGCACCTCTGTAATATGTATATACATATTTAGGGATTTTGCATAACTTTCTTTTTCTTTTTAAGTCTATATTGGCTTCTACTTGCCTGCTTAGTGAAGTACTTTATAGAGAATGAATTTATTTTGAAATCTTTTGTCTGCTAAATATTTGAATCTGATATCGGCTTAAAAATATTGAAGCGCCTTATTCTAAAAGTCTCTATATTGTTCATTTTTGTTTTGAAAATGAATTAGGGGTCATCTGTTGTATTATACCAACTTTATAGAAGTGGGATTTTTGCTTTTATGCTAAACCGGGTATGAAGTTTATTGTAAACCTGGGTTTGCTTGGAGCACATAATGAGCTTTTGGGTGTGAGAGACATGCTACTGGACCAGATTATGATTTATTGTATATCTTCCCATCGAAGCTGGAAGCTTCTTTTATAGGTAAAATTTTTGGTGGTGCGGTGTATTTGTCTGATTTGCATTTAAAAAAAAAAAACACAAAAAGGGAAAAGAATCTTGCGGATAAGAGTATTATAATAAGAAACCAATAAGGCCATTTCAAAAGAAAAAGAAACCAATAAGGAATCAGCAAGCAGTAGAATCTCAGTTTTTGTATATCGACTCTCTATTAGTTATTCGTGACATGGGTCCCAGCCCTTACATTGACGTAATTGCCCCTCAAACTGTTTTGGCAAGTCTAATACACTATCTTGATCCCAAAAGTTGCGGATCCAACGGTTCAAATAGACTCTGTTAGTCTGTTAATAATTTATTTCATATTTTGGTTTTCTTCTGCTAATTTTCTTGGCTTCTGACCAAGAAAAAGAGAGAGAGAGAGAGTCGTCGTTTTTCTTCTGCTAATTTTCTCGGCTTCAGACAAAGAAGAAAGAGATAGAGAGAGTCTTGTCTCGTGTTTTATTACGTTACGTATGACTTGTGTTTTTCGTTGATAGAAGAAGATGATTTCAAACACGATTGATATGTTGAAGAACGAGCTTCCTCTGGAACAAGAAGCTTTGATCTTGTCTGGAGATGTTAAGACCGGTCTTGTTCTTGTTGACCTTGTTAATGGCTTTTGTACTGTCGGTGCTGGCAACTTGGTAATTTTTTTATTTTTTTATTTTTTATTTTTTTTTATTTTTTTTTGTATTTCTCCTTTCATTTTTTTAATCTCTTTTAGTTATTAATTTCTATCTACTTGAGACTCATCTGGGATTTTTTTTTCACAGGCCCCAACGCAGCCTGATAAACAAATCTCTGAAATGGTGGACGAGTCAGTGAGACTTGCCAGAGTATTCTGTGACAAGAAATGGCCTGTTTTTGCTTTTCTTGATTCTCATCATCCTGATATCCCTGAACCCCCATATCCTCCTCATTGTATTATTGGAACTGACGAATCAAAACTGGTTCCAGGTACTTTTATATTCTTCATCATCAATTACATGTTCTTATGAGCCACATACCTTATAATTAGAGCTTTATCAATCACTTGAATGGAATTCATATTTCCCATTTTGTCATGTTGTTTTTCTGGTATATTTGCAGAACTGGAGTGGTTAGAGAATGAGAGTAATGTAACTCTCAGGCGCAAGGATTGTATCGATGGGGTTCTTGGTTCCATTGAAAAGGATGGATCCAATGTGTTTATGGATTGGGTGAAGACTAATCAGATTAAGAATGTAAGTTTCTCTAATGTTCCTCCAAGCAGAGAGTTGATTCTCAATGTGTGTATACATTCTAATTTCTTGGCCAATTTTTTTTTTTTTTTTTTGGTGTTTTTGTGAATGAATTGTATTGATTTTAGATGTTAATGGTCTGATTATGTCTAACCTTGTCTACCTTTATGATTTTTGAAGATACTGGTCGTAGGGATATGCACGGACATATGTGTTCTTGATTTTGTATCTTCCACTCTGTCTGCCAGAAACCGCTGTTTTCTTGCCCCGCTGGAGGATGTGTTTGTGTACTCCTGTGGTTGTGCAACTTATGATTTGCCACATCATGTCGCCAGAAGTATCGAAGGTGCTTTGGCTCACCCACAGGTACTTAGACCGGTTTGATAGTTGTCTTTTGTTGGATATTTCAGTTACTTTTACTTGCAAATTTTGTTAATATGGTATGCACAATACTTAGTGAGCAAACATTGGACGAGCTTGGGGCTTGGGCAAATGACTCCCAAGTAAATCCTACCAATGTCAAAAAGTTTCAAAAAAAAAAAAAAAATACCTGGTCTAGATAGGTGGATAGATACTCAGTGAGCTAACCTTTATGTTTCTTTTTGAGGTTGTTAGAATATGTTATATGAATGAGGCCATGCAGTATGATGCAGTTGTTGAAGCAATAACCGAACTTTTATAATGCTCGAGCTGTTGAATTTTCCGAGTCATTTGGTTACATTACTGAATATGTTTGAATGGAGATTAATATATGACTGACACTAGCTATTGCAAAACCTTCTGTAAAAGAGTTGTTTATACCAGAAAGCTATTATTGGTCAGAGATATATAGTATCTATCGAGATAATGAATTTCCCATTTCTATGAATTCGGATTAATAGAGTTTTACAGTTTTACAGTAAATCAGCTACAAAACTTAGAAAACTTAGAAAAATGTAATACAGTTTTTGTTTTAAGAATAAAAATGATGTCAAGTCAATTTACTGGTTTCAAAATCTGCAATTTTCTTTCTCTTGGCAGGAGCTCATGCATCACATAGGACTTTATATGGCCAAAGGAAGAGGAGCCAAGGTAGTATCAGAGGTCTCAGTCGCTGCATCGTGTTAAAGAATCTTGAAATTATTATGCATATTATACGTTTGATCTATTATCAAATAAACTTTTCTTCTGTCACTGTGTATTGTATAGTCTCGTATGCCTATAATCAATAAAATAAGATCTCTCTTTATTTTTCTCCACACGTTGAAAGAGCCGCGATTCATACTTTTACTGCTGGCGCTGAGGCTTCTCATATGCAGCAAATCAATGGTGAAAGTTAATAGATTTCCTTTCAATATTGATGTAACTAAAGCTTCAGGAACCAGATTGTACACCAAACATTCTGGTTAACAAATTTGAGGAATACAAAGTGTGAAAAAGTTCAAGTATTTCTATTGATTTAATACTTTCAAACTATAAAAATCTACATCATGAGGAGAGTATACTTTCTCCAAACTCAGAAATAAGAAGGGAAAAAAAAAACGAAAAATCCTCCCGAATTAATAATGATATAAGCCAAGACATAGTGTAGTATTTTACTCATTTAGCGATGATCTACGATTATTGTACTTCCTTTGTAGAGCTGGGTGCATGCAGGATGCGAAGAATGATGCCCTTGGCTTCTTTGGTTTGACACCAAAGATAAATGATCGTAAAGGAACCTGAGTCTTGCTCCCTGTGCGTTGCAGATCGATATTAGGATTACTCTTTGATCCTGAGAGTCCGAATTCCTCACTCAGCAATGCTAGAGTCCTTTCGAGTTCAAGTTGGAGATTTGTGACATGGTCAAGACCTGCTTGTAACTCATCTGCAACCTTGTTGTTCTCTTGTTTCATGTTTAAAACCTCACCTTGGAACTTTGCAGCTTGGTAGCTTGTAAACTTGAAGTCATCGTCTTCAGCGCTCACCTTCAAAGCCTTTGTTATGTCTTCCTGGATGTTGCATAATGATGAGAATCTGGATTTCAATTCCTCCTTTAGTAATGCACTTTTCTCCATCCAAACTGTTAGTTCAGTTTGTATCTCTCTCAGATGCTTGTACAGTGGTCGAACGTCTGATTTCAGTGAATATTTCAAGCTACCGCTTCCCTCGTTCTTTTTTTGTTTCTCCTCAACTTTCGAAACCTCAGCTTGCAAATCCTGGACTTCAGTTTCGAATTTCTGTACCTGATGGAATGAAGAGCTGAATCTTAACCAAAAATCCAGGTTCTCCTCTAGCAGTTCGTCAATGTCCATCCGGAATTGTTCTTCAATTGGTGATGTATTTTCATGTTGGTCTACTACTTCAATCACCCTGACATCTTCTTCACCTTCTTCTGACCGAGTTTGTGAGCTTTCAATCACAGTTGCTTTTTGATAATCTAAATTGCTTCTCTCACCAAAGCCTTGTTCTAGAAAGCTCACTTTCTGACGCAAGGATCGTATCTCTTCATCCTTCTTAGCATTAACACCTTTCATTTCTGTCAGCTTCATTGTCATCTGAATGTTACTGTCCTCAGTTTTCATGTTTCCTTCACCGAGCTTCTTCTTGAGTTCCTTAAAATTCCGAAGAACTGTAGTATATTCTGTCAATAGAACCTTTTCTCTATTTTCCATACCATTCATGAATAATTGCTTCCAGTCTGGCTCATCATCTTGTTTTGTTGCCACTACATGGTTTTCGACACTGGGAGAAGCTAGCGGTGGTAGTGATGAAACTTGCTCGTCAACTTTTTCTTGGGTTATCTGGTCCTGATTTTTGTCTAAAAGATCACCATTTTCCTGAGATTGACTAACATCTCCTTCATTTCCAGTAGTAGCAGAAACATCATGTTCCTTTATATCCTTTACTTCTTCTGTTTGTACTTCTTCTTTGAAATCATTTCTTGACTCGACTTCGACCATAGAATTCTCTTCTTTTTGTATTGCATCTGAGACCTCGAACTCCTCATCAGGCTTCTCACTATGTAGTTTCTCAAAACCTTCAGTAAGATTTGCATCACCAGGAATCGCTGCACCTTCTTCTTGTCCTTCAATCTGCTGTCGCGAAACATCTTGAACAGGGGATTTCTCCTCATTTTCTGATGAATTTGTGACAACGTCCTCAGATAGCTTCATGCTATGCTGTTTCTTGAGACCATCATTAGGAATCACTGTGCCTTCTTGTTCTTCCGTCTGCTTGTGCAAATTGGTTTGAACTAAGGTTTCCTCTTCTGTTTTTGATGAATGCTCAAGCTCTTCATCTGGCTTCACACTTTGCTGCATATCAGAAAGGTGATTAAGATTACAATGAGCTTTAATAGTTTGGAGGTTGTTATTCTGGTCTTCAAGATTCGAGTTAAGTTCTTCAAGTCCCTGTAACTTTTTCTCCATCTCCATCAGCTTTATACTCAATTCGCCTTTTTCATTGATCAGTGCTGCCTTATCATCTTCTAAGTTTTGAATTTGTACTTGAAGCTCATCGGTCTCGGTTCTTAGTCTCTGTAGGAGAGATGTCTGTGACGAAACCGCAGTTTCCAAGCTAACCACCTTGTTTACAAGTTCATCGATCTTCTCTGCCATTTCTGTCACAGTGAGAGATGCATTAGACTCAACCTCAAAGTGTTCCTTTATCTTCTGTTCTAGAACCCCGAATTCCTCTCTCTTTTGTGTAGCACTTTCCACCTCTTGCTCTAATCTTCCTGCATCTTCTACTGCCTTCACAGACTCAACGTTTTCATTTGAATCTTTCTGACTTGTTTCATTATCGACAGATTCATTTTTGAAAGACGCCAACTTATTTCGAGCATACTTAATCCTTGCCTGTTCTGCTTTTGCTTGCTCAGCTGATCTCTCCTGCTTCTCCTCCAATCGAGACAATGTCTCTTGGCATGAATTTATAGCTGCCGCTGCCATCAAAGTACGAGCTTCCTCATCTTCAATGACCATGCCTTCTCCAAATTCATCTTCCAAACCGCAAACCTTTTGTTGTACTTCCACGATCTGGTTCTCGATTTCCCAGTACTTTGCCAGCTTACTCTCATAAGAGCTCTTCACAAACTCTTTCTCAGTTTGAAGGGCCAGAATTTGTTTCTGAAGATTGTCAATCTTCTTAAGTCCCTCAGGTTTACTCAAACCGGATTTAACAACTGTAGCAGCAGAAGTTTTTCTTGTGGACTTACTGGGTAGCAATTTCTTTTTGGATGATGTTAGTGTGCGCTTAAACTCTTTTGTTGGCACGTTTGGAACCTTTGGTATATTTGATCCGAACATTTCTGGAGGCAGCTTCTTTTGCATTTTAGGTGTGTTATCGTCATCATCATCATCATCCATTGAAAACTGGACTTGGTCCGGAAAAACAGAAGCAATGGTGTTGTTAGCATTCTGTAATTCTGATGATAAATGGTCATAGCGTTCAGCTAAGGCTCGATAAGCTCTGTAAGATTCTTCAACAAAGCTTATCAGCTCTGGTCTCCTTTTGTAGTACATTTCCGCCCTCTTGGCGAACGAGTCTCCATCTTCTTCGATGAGTTTAAGTGTGATTGCCACCTTTTCCTCCATATCTGCAATTACCCATTGTATATACCGTTAAAAGATTTCCAGAATGAAAGACACACCTCTGTGCAGATCAAAGATCACTGGAATTATATGGAGAAACCAAGAAATCTAATACTGCAGAAATACTTATAGGCGATCATCTCATGGTGATCTGTTATTTGTGTGATAGCAGAAATATATTTTAGGGTATGTGAAATTATTGTTCTATGTTCTTCACTTGGGATCTCTTAGTTTATATGTCTATTTAAGCTTTCCTAGTTTCTTGTTCTTATCAAAATCAATCATGAAATTTTGTTGCAAGCCTAATCCAAAAACTCTAGTGGAAGAACAATAAAACAAAGAAAAGGCATTGTTCATATAAAACAAAAATTGATTTATGGGTTGGTTACAATGTTTATGACCCAAATAATATTCCATTGATAAACCTTTTTCCAGAATACATATATCTGGTGTTCCACATGATTCTGATCAAATCTATATAAACATATCTGATTTCCAAAATGCAATCTATGATCACAGCAATGTAGATGAATTGAAAAAAAAAAAAAAAAAAAAAAAAAAATATACCTTGAAGGTTCTGCTCCATCCATTTGGACTGCTTAGTTCTGATATGGCTTGCCCACCACCATGAATATGCATTGCTTGCAGCCCTCTGCAACATCTTTGATTTGTTATTTTATTCAATTTTCTCCTCTGTATATGTACCATATATGGACATTCAAAATTAAGTTAGTCTTCTTCTCTCTATGATCTCCCTCTAGAAAAGAAGACAAGAAGACATGGAAGGCCAGCAGAGGCTGATTAGAAAGAGTTTTGAGAAAGAGGAAGAGGCTGCAACATACAATGATACAATAGAATACAGATGTGCAACTATGCAATGTTTTGTGTGAAACTCTCTCAGCTTTATGGTCAGGAGCAAACTTCGGCCTTTTTCCCTCACTTTCCTTTTTTCTTATTATCAATTAAACAAACAAAACCAAAGTTAATCATGTTCCCCCAAAACATTAAAAATAAATGGCATGACTAATTGTTGATGCCCACGTGGCATTTGCAGGCTCTTTGCCAGCTTGTTCTTGTTTGTGCGAAGAGCCCTCTCTTTAAAAAGTATAGATAATATGGAAGATTGATTGAAATTAGGGATATTATTATTTTCCCCCCTGAGGTTACATATATGTCGTTTTCACCCTCATGTTCTAGTATTCTCTAATTTCTGCTTGAGATTTACAAATACGTCGTTCTTTTATCTTAATTTTTTTATTTTATTTTATTTTATTATTTTTTATCGTTTCATATCCACCAAGATCTTGATTTCTTTAAATAAAAAATATGTTTTTTATTTCTCCAACGTATCTTCATTTATTATTATTATTATATTGATGAAAAAAATTGTTCTTATTCTGTAATCTCTACATTCCATCATTGGACGATGGAGATCTAAATCTAAACAAATAATGACTGAGACAAGATTCAACATTTTTGAACCACGAAACATTTGGTTTCCATTTCAGTTGTAGGTTTAACCAACCTGCTATTAAGGATATGGTAGAAATAAATAATAGAAACAAAGCTAAAGTATAAAGGTATTCGTTAGTATGTAAACCGAATGTATTCAACCATTGATAAACACCAAAATAAGAGATATTCACCGGGCCAAGAGCACCCTCTAATTCAACTTAACATGTGCAATAATTCGGTAAAGGATATTTTCTTTTTCGTAAAGAAAAAAAAAAGGGTCCATTTGAGCCTAAGAATTCCCGAGAAAAAATATTCATTTATTATTATATGTTATATGATATGAGACCAAAAGGAATAAATGGAAAGATCCATTTTGCATATAAATGAAATGCTCGAATAATTGAAAATGAGATTATTCTAGAATACACATTGAATAACAATATTACACATTGAATTTATGGTAGTAAATCCATAATCAAGGAAGTATTTGTGATTATTTGAGAAGAATTGAAACAAAATATACAGTAGAGCTAGGATAATTATTGTATGAGGTCTTTCTATCCGATGCAAGATGCAAAGGTGTATGATAAATCATTTTTAAAAATTTATGTTAAGGGAGTAATTGAATTTTTAGTTTTTTCAACATGGCAGCAAGCGCAAGTGAGTCTTTATAGCAGACATGGAATCTGAGGCTCAAGTGATTGTGAAGCTTATCAATTTAGGCATGGCACCCCCTCTCTAATATTGGAGTGATAATTAAGGATATTCTCTTTTTTCTGGATTGTTATCCAAGCTGTAATGTTGGCTTTATCCCTCGATCAACTAATATGGTGGCTCATCACTTGGCTAAGCTTAGCTTAACTTTTGATAGTAATTTCTTTTGGATGGAGGAGGTTCCATCGTGTGTGGAGTCATTTGTTCTGGGCGATTGCCCTGCTCCAATGTAATCCTTTTTTATTATTGAAGTTCCTTTCAAAAAAAAAAAAAAAAAAGTGAGTCTTCCTACAGCAACTATTTGAGCTAGAAATATACTTTTCCAATAGAAAAGTAATGGCAGGGGAAATGGGAAATACTGTGACAGCGAGGGGGGAAAACGACGTATTTGTAAAGGTCAGGGAGCGAAATAATAATATCCCTTGAAAATAAAAAATTGTTTGTGAGGTTGTGCAGTCTGTCACCGAGCTGTGATATTCTTCTACTTTATGAATTGAGAACTTGAGAAGGCACCTAATTTTGACAAATGGGCACCACATAATGATGGATTACAAATTTACAAAAGAAAAGGCCAAAAGAAGGAGTGCCCGCTGAAACTTGGGTGGTGAAATCAATGGGATCAATAAAGACCGGTATTTCTGTTATTTTTTTGGACGGACTTGATTTCACCATCCTCTAATGTCCTCCGCACCGCTTGCACTCATTTTCTTTCACAACCTTCAATCATTTATGTAAAAAATTACCAATTTAACTATAATATTAACTTTAGCCATTTAAAAGACATTTTTTTTTTTGACAATGCTTGGGTATCGACACTGGTCAGTACCTAAGGTACTGATCAATCAATGAGGTTTTGTAACGTGGTCCATTTGTGAAAAATGTAAAAAGTTAAAAGAAAAAAAATCTCAGGATTCAGGACTCTCAGGACTCTCAGGACTCTTACGGATATTAATCTAACTCCAACTCAAACTTTGTTTTATATTTTACTGCAATATTTTAATCCTATTACTAGTTGTACTTATTAGCTGATAGTTGTTAGTTGTTTTTGTTTTAATAGGAGTAGTTTTCATAGGCTGTTTTTCACGACCTGTGTATTGTATATATATACTTGTTTTTCAAGTTCATTAATGTTAAGCAAAATATATTCTCTACACTCATCTCTCTCAAATTTAATATGGTATCAGAGCAACTCTAATTTTTACTCATTCTCCTGTTTTTTCTGCTTGTTTCTTCTCCTTTCCGCAATTCTTTTTAGCTTTCTTCAAAAACATGACAGATCCAAAGGACTCAAGCTCTGCTTCTCAAGGTTCCAATTCTCAAGGTTCCAATTCTCAAGGATCCAATGATCTCTTATCTAATCAGGTATCTGATGACCCTTTTTTCGTTCATCACTCAGACAATCCCACAGCCATTCTGGTCTCTCCGATGTTGTCAGGAGACAATTACAACACTTGGTTACGGTCCATATCAAGGGCACTGCGAGCAAAGAATAAACTTGGATTCGTTGATGGTACCATCACGCCACCAACTGATCCCGTTGAGAAATCCAAGTGGTCTCGATGTGATGATCTTGTTGCTTCCTGGGTTCTTAACTCCGTTACACCAGAGATCCGTGGTAGCATCCTTTACGCTGATTCCGCTCATGATATTTGGAAGGATTTGAGTGACCGATTCTCACAGACGAATGCACCCAAAATCTATCAGCTCAAGCAATCAATCTCTTCGCTCAAACAAAAACAACTAACAACTATCAGCTAATAAGTACAACTAGTAATAGGATTAAAATATTGCAGTAAAATATAAAACAAAGTTTGAGTTGGAGTTAGATTAATATCCGTAAGAGTCCTGAGAGTCCTGAGAGTCCTGAATCCTGAGACAAAATATATTCTCTACACTCATCTCTCTCAAATTTAATAAAAAACTACATGGCAACATCTTATTAATGGAGTCAGTATCTTGGTACTGATCGATCAGTACTCAAGCAATTTTTATTTTTTTTTAATAATTTTATCATTCAATAAATAACTTACATAGATGTTAAATTTTAGAAATTAATTTGAATACAATCTCAAAAAAATAGATTTTAAGAAAATCCCTAATTTATAATTTGAATTGAGTTTAAGGATCTGTTTAGTATTTACTTTAATGACACATTTACTAATTTGGAATTCTAACGAGAGAAAGGAACTTAATTACTTATTTGTAATTATCATGTTTACTAAAAACTATTGAGAATTGTTATTATATATTTAGGGAATCAAATTACTTAATTCTTTTTCCCTTTTCCATCCAAGGAATTAAAAATTTTCTTTTCAATGACATTTTATTCCCTTCTATTTTTATTCCTCGTTAGTAAACGCACCATAATTTTCAAAATAATCATTATTAGTTATATCGAAAAATAATTTAGGAGTTGCAGATGTAAACAACTCATGAGAGAACTTATGAATTGTGGAATGAATATTCAATCGTATTTCATATCATATGCCGTGGTATCAGTGAACAATCACATAACCTATTACAAGTCAAGTTTTTCTATAGGAAAGTTCCAAGAAGATATACCCTCAGCAACTAAAAATTAAAAGTAAGAAAATAGTTACAAGAGCTGAAAATTTCAAAGAAATATCCAAGTAATTGTGTTGTTGGAAGGCCAAGAAACCGATTTTGTTGACTTGGGTTTGAGCGTTGAAATGGTCATCGTAGAAGACAAAGAAAGAGAATGTCTAAAAAGAGAGACTTGGGGCCCAAGATAATGAGCGACCTGCCGATAGAAACGGGATCCTGTGTCTGTATTTGTTGAATCATTTCCTGGCAACCCAACACCACTTGCATTTCCTGGCAAGTGGCAACCCTCATATTTTCCTCTTACTTGTGTCCCACTACATTAACATCCTTTTTTTTTTTTTTTTTCTCCTCCACTCCTTCTCATTATCTTTTTTTCCACTGCCTTTACCAATTTTTTTAATAAGAAAACTTTATTATTGCTCCTTCATTAGTCCCACCATTGCCATAAAATCGCAGTGTTTGATCTCCGTCGGTTCGGATCATGGTAGACCTAAATTAAATTAACACTTTTTAAGAGAGCGAAACAAAGAAATTTGGGGACCATTCCATCTCACAAAGGATAAAAAAAAATCACAAAAATACAGTTCAGAGCAACTGGGCATAGTGGATCTCCACCTTTCTGAACTTGAGACATGTTTGAGATGAGAAATGCTTCAAGCACTTTCTGGGTCAACAATTAAAGATCACATTTTCCATATATTTTCAAGCCAAGCAATCTCTTAACTAGTTAAACAGAAATAAAGGATAATATTAATACAACAACATATTATTATTATTATTATTATTATTATTATTATGAATCCAAGATAAAGAGACATTAGAGTGAATATTAAGCAGCTACATGTTGGCCATCCATCAATGTGCATAAAGATAATAATTATTTACAATTATATAGCATACACATTTTTCACATACTTGGTATTTACACAACACAATTTCCACCATATTCAGGCTTCCCAAACTGTCTGTGATCGATCTGCTATCTGCGACTAGCTCTGAGATGGTAAAAGGAAACAACTGTGTCTTCCTTAAATCATCTCCAAAGTGGTATTTTCTCAACAGGGAGGTCGCTGATGCAGATCCTACAACTATTTATTCTGCTCAAAATTTATTTTATCTAGTTTCCCTCCTTTATTTCGTGTGCTTGATTGATTTTGTTCTTCTGATGGATGAATCACAGCAACTATTACACTGATGGCCATTCCACGAGTTATATAGGTATAAAAACAGGATTGTAGTGGCGTTCAGGAGTTCTGAAGAGAACAAAGCCACTGCTCCATCATGTTGTTCCCCTCTGCAAATTCAACCAACATAGAAAGAGCAATTCAGGTCTATAACAAGACAGAGACAGACTAACATTCCGTTACATCAATGTACAGGCAGTGGATTAGAACTACTCGGGAACATGTAAAAGTTTTATGAACGAATACCACAAGACAAACAGTGAGAAAACATTAACACATAGATTACAACGCAAGCCACTCATTATTAGGATTAAATGACAAAAGCAGTTTTATGCAAAAAAAGCAAAAACTGATTGATTTAAGCCATACAACAAGGCAAAATAACCAGTCAACATCTTAGTGGCACAAGAAACCTATTTCAGAATAGGGAATTGTATGATGAAAGTGAGAAGAGTTAAAGTAGATGAAAGCAACACCCCATTTGAATACAAGTAACTTGCCTGTCGGGTTGACATGGCTTGGGTGATTTGACAGGAAGCAATACAGTATTTTTCACATATACAACTAGCCAAAATTACAGTAGTCCTGTTTAGAGAGTGGCGAGAGCCTCGCGGCTCCAAATTATGATGTGGATTTGGGAACTTAGTCGGCAATTTGAACCAATTTTCACTTATAAATCGGTCTAATTAATGGTTAAGCCCCTCACACCCACACCATAAGGTCGTGGGTTCAAGTCTCCACCACCACCCCCCACACCCCCCCCCCCCCCCCCCCCCCCAAAAAACCAGAATCATTGTAATATATCAAAAAGCAGTATTGTAACAGCAGTCAAGCATCATTCGCCCATGCCTAAAACGTGTCTACTTAGCTAAGGGATACCAAGGCTTATATACAAGTGTTGGACCTCACCCGTTAGTGATATGGGATGTGGGACATGACAAGCATTCTCAAATTTATTCAACCAATTATGCAAAAGCAATCATAAATTATCTAAGAAAACTCTAACTGCTTGAAGAATGTTGAGATCACAGGCTTTACAAAATCAGCTATCTCGGAGTATATAGATCATAAATCAAAGGACAGATGAACAATGAACTATTGGTCATCACTATTAAGCATTATCCAATCCACAAACACAACTATGCTGTTAATAACTAGAGAGTAATGAGATTACTCACTCAAAAGGAAATCAACAATGGTCATGACAACCAAAAGCACAATTGATAAACTTCTTCACAGTAATCATAATCATCTAAGATCTGACATTAGACCCGTCAACCACTGCACCAAATGCAAATTTTCCTTGATAATCAGCATACAGAAGTCAATAACTCATAAGGGCTCAACAAATCTAATAAAGCTAACACATATAACTGAAAACTAAAGATTCAAAGCAGGAACAAAGAAAAAAGATCGAAAACAGAATTAGCTCATACCAGGAGAGAACTCATTTTGTAGATTCTTGATAGCATTCAAGAGCTGTTTATTTGGACCATCCACCAACTCCTTGCAGCCAGGCCTATAACAAGGAACCAACACTGCAAAACTATTATCAGACTCATCATCACTCTGAAAATCAGCTCCATGAGGCTCTAACCACCCAATCGACCAATCGGAATCATCCGATTCAGACCCTGATGAACAAACACCACCATCTGATGGCACCAAAACAACATCATACTCTCTATCAATTCTCCTTGCCTCCCTACTTTGCCTTTTTTTCTTAACCTTTCTTGGTGTTGAAGCAATTCTAGTTGATGGGAATTTCACAGTATCACCAAAAGTCCATTCATTGGATGATGAACCTAAAGGAGACCCATTAGAGACAGGCTCTTTCTCTTTACTACCACCCCATAACCACCATGAAATTCTAGTCAAAGAAACCGCCATTTCTCACATACCAAGCTGAAGATCAAAGATGATATGATACGTCCAGACCAAAATTGGGTTTCAAAAAGAATTGGATTATGAGGTGCTCACAATTTAAGAAAAATCAAATCAATGAAAGATATGAATTGAATCTAAACGGAACCCATCAAACTCAAATCCCTAAATTTAATTAATAAAAGCCAAAAACTTGCAGAAAAAAGCTAAAGCATCAACAATGAAATCCAAAAAGGTGTCCCCTGAATTTCTCCAAAACCATCACCAAAACAAAATAAACCCAATTAGTGGGTCACTTTCCAACAACAACACAATCATCACAGTTCACTGTTTTTAGTCCATCCAAATTCACTGGAAGTAGAAACCAACTAAAATAAGATTAAATCACTTCAAAACACACAAATATCATCAATGATACAATTTTTAAATAGAATCCTTAAAAAGCCCAAAGTTTTAAAATTTAATGAACAAAATCCAAGATAGCAAAGCAAAGCTAAGCTTCTGGGTTACTCTTCAAGATTAATATTCAAAATCAGAGTAAACAAAATCATCTCTTCAAAAACAAAATTAAATAAAAGATCGGCCACAACCTTGCAAACCCAAATCAAAATTATATGTGATCACAGAGGATCAAACGGTTAAATTCTCTCCATCATAACAACTGAAAAGTCGCTGGAATTTTTTTTTTATAAAAAAAAAAATCGATAGCAAAAACGAAGCTTGAAGGTGACCGGCTGACTTCACCGTCAAAAACGATAACCCTTCACCGGAGAGAGAAAAAGTTCGAAGAAAATTACAAAATTGGGCCCTAACTATCTCTACCACTCTCTCTCTCTCTCTCTAGTTTCTACTGAGAAATTCAGTAACCAAGCTGGTCTCTTCTATGGAGTATTGGAGTATATAATGTTTCTTTTCGTTTTTTATTTTTATTTTTCTTAAGAAACGTATTGTTTTTCTTTTTCTTTGTTTTTTAAAATATATTTATATATCTAGTTGAAGCAACATCTGACGGTTGAGATGAGAAGGGGCCGGATCTGATGAGATTAAGATATTTTTGATGGGAAGATCCACCGTTGGTTTTTTGACAAGTGGGAATCAAATCAGTCCAAATTTGCTGACGTGGATGGCTCAAATCCAATCATTCCGCAGTTTGCGGTTCGAGTAATCGACACGTGTAAACTCGATCAGCCTATACTTTTGGAATCCAACAAAATATCGATAAAAAACTATGAAAATACTTGAGTATTAACCGGTCAAAGCCTAAAATACTGATCCCACCAATGGAAGTGTAACACGTAGCACAATTTATAAGATAAATATAAAAAATAAAAGAAAAAAGGTCGCATGCTACTCTCCCATTGGTGTGGTTAGTATTTTGAATACTGACCTGTCAGTACTCAAACATTATTAAAAAACTATTATATATACTATTATTAGCCGATGAATTACTACTAATAAAATCTTTAGTTCTTTATATACAGAAAAAAATAAAAATATCTTTAGTTCATTTAAAAATAAAATAAAATTCTAATATGATTTTGGGGTAAACAAGCAGGGAGATAACTTCTTACACATTACTTATAAAATATATATGATGGGACTCGAATCCCTTATCACCAACGTGGAAGACCAGAAGGGAGATACACAACCATTTAAGCTAAGAGGTGATGTACTACTATTATTTGTTTCTAACAATAAATCGTATACAATTTTTTTTTTATAAAAAAAATACTGTATTTGATTACACAAATGTTAAAATAAAAAAATAAAAAAAATCTAAAATAGAAAACCATAAATGTTGTCATTTAAAATTATAATTTGAGTGTTGAGAGCATAAGATTCTAAAAAGATATGCATTTCAGTCAGAAGGGGCCGATTATTTCACACCTCTTTTTTGCAGACGATAGTCTGATTTTCTCTAAAGCTAATGAAGCTAACTGTCTTGTTATCAGGAATATCTTGGAGGTGTATGCTCGAGCCTCAGGTCAGGTTGTTAATTTAAGTAAATCGGCAATGTGTATTAGTCCTTCGATGTCCACTGCTGAAGGTGAAAGATTGGCTAATATTATTGGTATCCATTTAGTTAACAGTTTTGATAAATATCTCGGTCTTCCCAGCTTCTCTGGACGTTGTAAGAGGGTTCTTTTTTCTGATATTGCTGACAAAGTGTGGCATAAGATCAAGGGGTGGGGAGAACGATTGTTGTCCGTAGGAGGGAAAGAAATTTTAATTAAGGCAGTTATACAGGCTATTCCGATGTACGCCATGAATATTTTTCGACTTCCTAAAAGTTTGATTTCTGAAATTCACAGGCTTTGCGCTCGGTTTTGGTGGGGGGGTTCGAATTTAAAAAAGAAGTTACATTGGTGTAAGTGGAAGCGTTTGTGTATGCCTAAGAGGGTAGGAGGTTTGGGCTTCAAAGATTTGGAATGCTTTAATAAGGCATTGTTAGCTAAACAATGCTGGAGGGTGTTTAAGAATCCTCAGTCTTTAGTAGCTAGAGTTTTGGAAGGGTGTTATTTCTCTTCTTGCAGCTTTTTAGAAGCCCCTAAGAATTCTTCGGCGTCTTTTGTTTGGCGGAGTTTACATTGGGGTAAGGAGCTGTTGGTTTCCGGGTTAAGGTGGAGAGTTGGCAATGGTCGTTCGATTAAAATCTATCATGATAAATGGATACCTAAGCCAGCTGGTTTTAAAGTGTTAAGTCAGCCTGTTCTCGGTGAAGAAGCTTCAGTTGATCAGCTCTTTTCTCCTTCTGGTGGCTGGAATCATTCTCTGATTTCCAGATTGTTCTCTAGTGAAGATGCGAATGCAATTATGGCCATTCCTCTGGGCAGTTTATCGGATTCTGATACTATGATTTGGCATTATGATTTGAGTGGATGCTTCTCTGTTAAAAGTGGTTACCAAGTGGATTTAGCTGCTGAATCTCTTCCTTGCTCTTCTAACAGTTCTCGGCTGCTTGGCTGGTGGGCTACTCTTTGGAAGTTGAAGATTCCGCTTAAGGTAAAGATTTTTATTTGGAGGTCTTGTTTTGATTGGATTCCTTCTATGACAAATCTTGTTAGGCATGGTATGGATGTTTTTGATGTTTGTCCAGTGTGTTCTTCTTATGGAGAGTCTACAATTCATGCTTTGTGGGGTTGTAGAAAGTTAAGGAAGGCTAGGCTAAACTGGACTCCACCGAATGTTTTGCTTAGAAATCATTATGCCAATTTTTTTGATCTTATTTTGGACTGCCATTTATTGTTAAATGTGGAGGAGTTGGGTTTGTTTTGTGTGATCGTGTGGAGGGTTTGGTTTTTACGTAATCGTGTGGTTCATGATTCTCCAAGTCAAGAGATTTCAGATGTTAGTAGCTGGTGTAGGGAGTTGCTATCTGATTTTCATGCTTCTATTATTATTGAGACTCCTACTCTTAGCAGTTTGGGTCGTATTAGTAATTCGTGGAGGCCTCCAAATTTGGATACTTATAAGATTAATTGCGATGCTGCAATTAATGTGAATGGTCAGCGTGTGGGTTTAGGAATTGTAATTCGGAATTGTTCTGGGGCTGTTATGGCGTCTTGTGCTATTCCGTTGGTTGCGAGTTTTGATCCTGTTGTGGCTGAGATGATGGCTGTTTATAGAGGGTTGCTTTTTAGTAGTGATTGTGGCCTGTATCCTTGTGTTTTGGAGTCTGATGCAGCAGTTGTTGTCAAATGGATTAATGATAATACTCATTATGATTCTGTTGGTGGTATTATTTTGGAGGATATTGCTGCTCTTCTTAGTAGTCTTCAAGTGCTGTCGGTTTGTCATGTTCCGCGGCTGAACAACTTTGTCGCTCACGGCCTGGCAAGATTTGCTCTTACGGTTGATGAGGATTGTTTTTGATTTGAAGATGTTCCACCTTGTGTCAAGAGAGCTGTGCAGTTGGATTGTCCAACTGCTCGCTCTACTTGATTTTTTTGCTTTGTTCTTTGTTTTCTGTGTTCTGTTCAAAAAAAAAAAAAAAAAAAAAAAAAAAAGATATGCATTTTTATAATCTTATCAATTCCTAATTGAATTCACAATCATTGGGAATTGAATTCACAATCATTGTCCTTTCAATAATTATAATTTCATAATCTAAATGTGGTGTTTGATTGTTTTAAAAAAAAATAAATAAATAAATAAAATTGTGTGACGAAAATGTGCTGTTTGATTTTAAAAACAAAGTATACTTTCGTTTGATTGTATTTGAACATCATTATAAAAATTAGTTTAGAGGTATAAATAAGCAAATTAAGTAAATTTTTTTTTTATTATTTTTTTTAAAGAAAAAACAATGTAAAGTATTTGTTACCTTTTCATTTTGTTGTCATCTTATCTATCATTGTGAAAAACTACATTTAAATTAGGTTTCAAAAGTTTGTATATATATATATATGATAGTTTTTCTATCATTTCAAGACGACCAATTACAATTACATATTTTAATAAAAGACTGATTTTTTTTAATAAATATTTAAACTTATTAAAACATGTGGCTGTGGTTGTCCTGAAATTATAGGACAACCTAATAGAGGAACTATCATATATATATATATATAGAATTAATGAAATTGAAGTAAAAATAATATAAAAAATGACGTTGATATATAGAGATAGGGTGTGTACTGTGTAGTGTATATATTTTTGTGGTATTGGCTTTGTGTCCATGTGCTATATCACCTCACCATTGTATTGTCTTTGTCTCTACAAAAATGTTGGCAAAGGGGATTCATACATTATCTTTAAAAGAAATAAAAAAAAAAAAAAAATCGTTTCGTTTGAAGTCATAGGACACATTATTTCTTAATACGAACGGTGGAAATGCTCACATGCATAATCTGTATAATCACATCTCTTAATGAAATTGATGTTCCAAATTCAAATCACTCTTTCCGTAACGAAATTTTCATAATTACAATTACAGAAAATGAATAAATGATCTATGGAAGTAATCAATGGACAGAGAAAAAAAAAAGACACATTGATGAATTGGATAGGTTTTGACGCCGAAAATATTCTTAAAGAGGTATGTATCTTTTCTTTTTAAAGTTGGTTTGTTTTGTGAGGTGAAACCATTTCTTTCTCTTAAATAGTTAATAGTTTATAGTGCAATGGTGATTATATGCACCAAGAATCTATTCCTCTCTTAAACTTTTCTCCACAACATTGTCTTTTTTAGTTTTTTCTTTTCTTTTTTTCAAGCACATATGACTATAGAATCCATTACTTTTTGTGAAAATTACTCAGAATGACCACAAAGATTAGGGGAAATTCTTTTTTAACCACAAACGAAATTTTAATTGTTTATAACCACTTTTTTGAGAAATTACTGAAAAACCCTCATAAAAACCTCCTCAAAACTCTCTCTCTCCTTCTTTTCTCTCTTTCTCCTCTCTCCTCTGCTCTCTCTCCCGATCTGCTCACTCTTTCTCTCCTCTTGGTGCCGTCGACCATCGCCAGACATCATCTTCTACCACCGGAAGTCGTCGCCAAGCTCGCACGATCTCCACGAACCAACAGCTTCACGAACCAGGAACTAGCGGCTTCACGAACGACGACCAGCAGCTTCACGAACCGCTGACCTTTAGTTTCACGAACCGGCAGTGGACAACGACCAGTCGACGACGTCCGACGACTCGGTGCTCGCGATCCTCGCCGGCGATTTGGTCTGCAAAACAAAAGAGAAATAAAAAACCTAAACCTAATTTGAATTTGGGGAAGAAGAAGAGGAAGAAGAAAAAGGGGAAAAAATAAAAACTTATCCTAATTTCAATTTAGTCCAGATTTCAAGATTGAATATTTAAATTTAGTCAAGATTTCAAGTTTGGACATTTCAATTTAGTCAAGATTTCAAGTTTGGACATTTAAATTTAGTCATGATTTCAAGTTTGGACATTTCAATTTACCTATGATTTCAAGTTTGCTTCGAAATTTAAAATAAAACTATTTTCAGGGGTACTCTTGTAATTTACGAACATACACTGAAAGTTTTTTTAAAAAATGGTTATTAACAATTAAAGTTTTAAAAGTGGTTATTAAGTAAAATTTAATGTTTCCTATGGTTACTATTGTATTTCTCTCTTACTTTTTTGTATTATTTTATTGACCATTCATAATCCTTAATTAAACTAATATTTGTAGAAAAAGAATTTAAAGGATCCCATTTCATTACAAAATTATACTATTTTGGATTAAAGAAAATAAATTTATAGAACAAATATAACATGTCATCAATCATCATATATTATAATTGATTTGATAAGTTTTGTACTTATGTTCAATAATAATGTTTAAGGTTCTTCTATCTCGATTGTTTGAGGCTTAAAAATGGAACCTAACCATCGAGTGTAAACCCTCACATCGTAAATATCAAATTTTAAAAGAATAGTACTAATTAATATCTAGAATCATACACTTATAATAAGTTAATATCAATGCAAGACTTTCCCACTAATTCCCACCTTATTATTTATGATCTCTCTCTTCTCTTCTCTTCTCTTCTCTTTTCTTTTCTTTTCCTTTCTTTTTCCTTTCATTTTCTTTTTGACAAATTTTATGATAACTTTTTTTTTTTTTCAATGGGAAAAGGTTGAAAGATATATTCAATCTTGATGTTGGAATGAGTGGACCTAATAATTATACTATAAAGAATACATTTCTCCATCAATTAATATTAGGGTGACTACCTTTTCCGGCTCTACCAAGTACCAATACCTAGGATGCAAGACACTTATTATTTTTAAAGAAAAACTCCACTCATACTATTTTTTTTTTTTCTTTTTCGTCTTTAGATATTTTGTCAGTGCGTCTAACCCAGTAATATATAAGTTTGATTTCAATCCAATCAAATCAAATCATGTGATATGAATAAACAATCACATAAAAGATGCATATTACGTGTGTGAGTACATGAAAATATTAGTTGGTATAGAATTTAGATTAGTCAAATTTGGGTTCAAAGCAAAAGCAGCTATCTAGCTAGTTGGATACTTGGATTTGAGAGAGAAAAAGCAAATAGATTATAGAGCCACTTGCAGTTGTAGTGGACTGAGGCACTTGCACTTCCTTCCATGTGCCTTGCAAATAATATTTGTCTTTACTTTTATCATATTTATTATCTTATCTACTTATATAAATTACATACATTTAAAATTATCAATAGTTATATAATAAGGCCAAACTTAATAAATCCAATCCAACTCATAAATATTGATGTTTATTTATTTATTTTTTCAAAACTAATATCATAATCCTAACATGAGTATGCATGACCTAATTAGATCAAACACTATATATATAGTATGATAAGTGTAATTCATATATATGCTCTAACAAATATCAAGGAAATGACTCCTCTGTAATTAGGGATGGCAAAATTATCCACGGATATGGATATCTGTAAGAATCCGTTCTATTTAAAATAGGGATGAATACTATTATTTTGGGGACGGAGTGAGATAGATATCATCTCAATATCCATTTTATTTTCGGGGATATGAGATGGATATCGTTTGTAGATATCCATCCCCATTCGGATCCACTATAGATTTTAATATTTTAAAAATATCAAAATATATTATGTAATTATTAATTCTAATTATATAAGTTATTATTAATTTTTATATTTGAATTTTATTGGATGTATCTGTTTCTCTTTAAATAGGATAAAATGTACTGTTACATATGTTAGTTATATTTTTCTCTTGTAAACTATACAAATTTAAAGTTTTTTCATCGGATACGGATATAAACTAAGCGTGGATGGATATCTCTATTTTAATTAGCTGATTATCTGAATCCGTCCTGTTCACTTAGAAATGGAAATGAATGCGGGGATGGAGATATATATCTCAAACGGATACGGTGATAGATATTGGGATATCCATACCCAGTCCGATCCATTGCTATCCATATCCGTAATCAATAATCATGTAAGTTTTGATATTTGAAGAATTGAAATTTATGTTCAAAGTTGAGCAAATGGGTTCACAGATATAAAAAGATGTATTTGAGAAGATTTAAGATCAATTTGGTCTTCATGCATGTTACACTAATCATTGTACGAATTTTGATCATATAATTAACGTGTTATTTGTTGAGCGTAAGACATAATGACATTATATTAATTATTTAAAATTGCCGTATAAAACAAGAAACAAGATTCATATATAATCCAACTTATTCTCAAATTAATTAATTAATTAATTATTTTTTTTTTAATCTTTGGACTGTCAAGACTATGAAAGTTAAGTATAATTAATTAAGTTACTTGTTTGAAATCGGTGCTTTGGTCTCTTAAATCATTTTTGTTTTTATTGATCTATTTTGAAAATAACGAATTTTTTTGTTATACAAATATTTGGTAGATATTTTTATTTTTATTTATTTATTTTTTTTTATTTTTTATTTTTTTTTTAAGTGCTGGTTTAGACGTTTAGTATTGAAATTTAAAGAGACGACAAGGACAGATTATTGACACGTGAATGATAAATATGTTTACATAAACAATTTACACATGTAGAGAGTTGTCAATCCTTCTACGTTTCATCAAATTATCTTTTAAGGGAGTCATCGCCTACTAATATTGTGAAGAGATTAGAAAAATGCTAGCAAATGTTTGCTGACAAGACACCTTAAGACACCTTATATTTGGATATTTTTCCTGACCTTTTTAAAATATGTGATTGATTATTGATAAAGTGGCTGTAACATTTTAACCACCCATTCATTGCAATGTTTATGTTTCATATGATTAGACGAGGTCAGAAAAACGATCTGATTAGCTGAGGATCTAAATTCATCTTTATTATAGCCCTTATTGTTTTTTTTGATAAGAAGTGAAGAGCACACAACACACCAAGGAACAAGTGAAAAAGGATATGAATCCCATAAAAGTAAAAACATCTACCTAACTAGTCCTAATCAAAATCAAAGCATATGCATAGATTGAAGATAAGAGATAAACTGTACTCCACAGTCCACAGACCATGCTTTTCAATTCATTGATTACTTATATCCAATACAATATAATGAGAAAGAGATAGCTCATAGCTTGCAATTCATTATTTCAATTTTCATTAAGACCTTTGTCACACATCAGAAACAGAAGTTGTTAGTATTTGACATAAAGCTGAAAGCATATATGTTTGTGAAAAAAGAGCATGTGGAGGAGCTTGTGGTTCAAGTCTGGTGGTGGCCTAATTCCTATTCCATTCTATGTAAAATCATTTGATTGTGAGTTTTGAGCTATGACATCACCAAATAGATAGCTTCCTTTTCTTATTACTAGAGGACTGAATAGACTAGAATCAATTGAGTTACGTCAACAAAGGTGTAGCTCAACTGGTAGATGGACGGGCTAGGGATTTTGGTAAATGACTCTCAGGTCAACAGTTTAATCCAAAAAGATCTGATTATCATTATCATTTGTTAAAGGACTGTTTGTTTGATCCGATCCTAGATAATTTGATCCCCACATATGACACCACTATTAACACCAGATATCCCCTAGATGTTTGGGTGGGTAGCTATGAATTTATGATGTTTATGCTCCAGATAAATTAAAGTAGAGATGCTCTGCTTTTGTCCTTCGATAACTAATTTCCTGGATCTTTTGTCCACATCTTTGAAATCTTCTTTGAAAACAAAGGGAAAATTAGGTTTAGGATGAAAATAAGCTCTCTCCTCTTTGGCCGTAAAAAAGTCAAAAGTCTCATTACGAACCTTTTTACTAGATTTTTTTTTATCCTAACATATAATTGTCTCATTAGCATAATCAAACTCAGTAAAGGAAACCAATCAAGTGTGCCAGGGTTGACAATGACCAGTGCCGATCCTGAGGTTTTGGATGCCCAGGGTGAATATTTAAAATGGGACTATTTGTTCAATCTCATATCTAAATCTTGTAAAATCTCGTACTTGATAATAAATATATCAGAACGAAGAATGTGAACCATAGATTATGAGAAGTTTTGAGAAGTTCATACACTTTGAGTTAAAGTGTGTAAATCTACTGACAATAAAAAATCAGTATATATATATATAAATATATGTATGTATGTATATTATTTTTTGAGAAAATTTACAAAAGCTTAATCAAAGTTATTTTCATCAAGTTTAAATCGCGATACATAGAAAAAATAAAACCAAAAAAAAAAGTTACGAGCAAATAGATATGTATGATAGTTTTCGCTCAAATAAATAGCTTATGTAAATAAGGAGAGATGAACTTTCTTAGAAAATGAAAAGGGAGGATACCTCCTCCTTTTTTTATTTTTTATTTTATTATATTTTATTTAGAATTAAAAAAAATAAAATAAAAGGGTATATTTGGTAATGTTTGGGGGTGTGCTTACATAATATAATTTTAAAAAAAACTTTTAATGATGTGCACGTGTAAAGAGAGATGCACATACAAATTTCTAGGAGTGCAAATAAAGCTACTCATTTGCTTTTAATAATTCGGAATAAAATCCATATTAAACCCAATCTTTATATAAAAAGTTGATTTCCACATCTTTTTTCTTATTCGCGGCCTAAATTTGATATAATTATATAGACCATGTTTGGTGTATCCAATGTGAGGAGTGAATCATCATTATCTGGAACCCTTATTTTTCAGAAAAAGAGAAAAAAAAATATAGAAATAAATATATAAAGAAAGTGTGTTTTGTTTGCTCTAGAATCTATGGATGAAGAGAATAAGAGATAGAGATAAAAGCACTCATGATATAAGTGTAAGAGATATAACACCCGACAAAATTCATCTTATTAATTTTGAAAACTTGTTCGGAGGTACAGTAACCGAATTTTGGGGATGGAGCATGTCGATCCATTGCCATCCCTAGTTCGATACAACTTTACGATGGGTGTAAATATCCTACCCAATATCAAAAGCATTTACGTGAATATGATTTTATAGATAGCGGAATAACAAATTAAAAAAGCACTTTTTATGTAGACAAAATCAAAGATAAAACTCGGCCCGGCTCGGCCCGGCCCAACCAAATCCTCCAACGGCTAGTTGTCTCTTTCAAAAGCAAAAAGATATAAAAAAAGAAGTTACTGAATTCGGATGGGTCCGAGACTAACGTCGTTTGGTTAACCATACCACGCCGTCACTCTCCCGTCTACACAAATTTTAAATCCAAAAGCTCTCTTAACGGCTCTTTTTGAGAACCGCTCTCTCGTTTTCTTTTCTTTTCTTTTCTTTCGTCTTCACGAACCAGAAATCTTAAAAACACTGGAACTGAGTCGTCTCGTAAAATGACGAATCCGTGATATCAAAGCCAGGTTCTCTTCTGGGTCTGTCTTATTTTTCCATTACAATGTTTGGTTACTGAGAAATTGCTGGAAAATAAAAGGTAAAAGAAAGTAGTATTTTGCAATAATCATTTCCTTTTTTCTTCTTTACATTTTTATCTCGCCGGAAAACATCAGAATTAATTATTTTTATGGTTTATGCTCTTGACATTGAATTTGTTGGAAGTTTTATTTTTATTATTTGGTTGAGGAAAGTTAGAGCCTTTATCTTTTGTTTCTGTTTGCTCTAGGGTTTTGTTAGTTTAATTTTTTCGTGCTGGAGAATGATTTTTTGTTTTTGTTAATTAGGTTTAACATTAGACCTCTGTTTGTTGTGAAGGAAATCAAGGAAGGAAAAGGAATCTTAGATCTTGAATTATTTGCTATGTTCTTTTGATTTCTAATTTGAAAGGGGGTAATCCTTGTATTTTTGAGTCTTAAATGAAGCCAAGCCTAAGATTTAAAGTTTTAAGTTTCTTTATTTTTTCCTTAGGGTTTCCTTTACAACCGAAGACGGAGTAGTGTGAGTTTCAAACTTTGAACTTAGATCTTATATATATATATGCTTGGATTCAGTAGATAATTACACTTAAATGATGTTAATTTGATGACGCTATTAGCCCGAGTTTTTTTTTTTTAAAAAAAATACTTTGAACAATGATCTCCATCTCCCCCAAATGGGCAAGATTTTATCTGGTTACATAAAATTTTAACTGCTCTCCTTTATTTTTTTTTCTCTCTTTTAATGATTCAATTGTGTTGGGTTCTTCAGATGCATGACCCTTATTGGAGGGCTTTGGAAAAACTAAATTTGAACATTGCCTTAGTTTTTGTTTTTACTTGTTATCAGATGTCGTTCCCTTTGGGGTCATATCATTGTTATTAATGCACTGCAATTTTGTATCTGAACTTGTGCTTTGATCACATGCAGGTATTTGTTTTTGAAAGTCTTAAATTTGAGAAAGGTAAGAAGATGGAAAGGGTCTATGAAGAACTAGATAAAGTTAAAGCTGAGAATGAGAAGCTCAGGGCAGACTACAAAAGCAAAGCAGAATTGTGTGACAACTTGAAGAAAACTCACAGAGAGCAGCTCATTCGGATTCAGGAAGCAAGTTCAAAAGTTGAGAAGCAGGCTCAAGAATTAATTGAAAAGGGCAATGAAATCTCCGAGGTGAAGCAACTGTTTGAAGATCTTAAACGCAATTTGATTGAGAAGGAATCAATCATCAAACGGCTTAGTGCTGCTAATGATAAGCTTAGAGTTGATTCTGATGAGAAAAACCGAAAATGGGAAGAGGGAAATAGAGGGCTGGTATTGGCTTTAGATGAGGCAAACGAGAAGAACATTGATCAAGAACAGAAGATTAATGTATTTAAGGCCGAGATTGAAGGCCTCAAAGGGCTTTTATCAGCTTCTCAGAAGAAGTGTTTGGAAGCCGAGAGAAAAGCCAAAGCTTCCAAAGAACTGAGAGAAAGAGATGATGTTTTGCTGAAATTAGAGGAGGATAATAGAAAGGTCAAAGATCAACTCAAATGGAAGAAGGAGCAGTTCAAACATCTAGAAGAAGCACATGCAAAGCTTCAAGATCAGTTCAAGGCTAGTAAGAAAGAGTGGGAGCAGGAAAGGTCTACACTGGTTGAAGAGATTTGTTCTCTGCAGACAAGCTTAGATTCTCAGACCAGAATCTCAGGAGATCTTCAGAATCGTTTACAGATGTGCAACCATGCACTGGCTCATGAAGAAAGTCGGAGAAAGTGTCTGGAAGTTCAAGTTTCTGAATTCAGAACACGCTTTGAGAGTACTTTTGCTGAGTACCAGGATGCGAAGTCGCAATTTGAATGCTTGACCGATCAGAGAGATAGAGATATTGCAGCTCTAAGACATTCATTGGGCACGAAAGAGACATTTTATAAGGAAATGGAATATAGAGCAGGCAAGCTAGAGAGTGAAAATCAAGAGCTGCTGTCATCCCTTAAGGAACTCCAGGAAGCTCAGATTCACAGTGCTGGAAGTTCTTCTTCTGTGGCAAAACTGCGAAACAAGCTAAGAAATGTAGAGCAGGTGCACCGAGATTGTTCTGTGAAACTTAGAGCTAAAGAAGCTGAATGGAGCTCTCAACTGGAGAAACTGGACAGGGAGAGAAATGACTACAGGTCTGAGTTAGAAGGAAAGGATGCAGCATTAGAAGAGCTCAAGATAGAACTGGAGTCCTGTCAATCTTTAACGTTGCAGTTGAAGATGCAGAATGAGGAGATTTCTGTGATGTTACTGGTGTTGAAAGCAGCCGTGTCTGAGGCTGAACTGAAGCTTGCACATGTTGAGAATGATAGAGACCTCCACAACAAAGAGAGAGAAGAACATGTTTCTCTACTTATGACGCAGCTGGAGATGAAGACTGCTGCTTTGTCTAAAGCCCAGACAGATATCGAAGAAGAACGTGAGAAGACAACATCTTTGTTGAGAAGGATCGAGTCTTCCTATCTTATTGAAGAGCAAGGGCTCCTGATGCAGAAGGAGCTTGATAGGTACAAGGAAATGCTCGATGAGTCAGCTAAGTGGCAATTTCAATTAAAAGAGAAAGCTTTGCAGATAGAAAGTGAGTTTAAAGAAAAGCTTAGAGAAGTTTGTGATGCCTTAGATTCAGCAAATCTTGACTTAGCCAAAGAACGTGAGAAGACAGCATCTTTATCAAGGCAAGTTGAGTCCTTCAATCATATTGAAGAGCAGCGATTCCCAATGCAGAAAGAGCTTGAAAAGTATAAAGAAATGCTAGAGGAATCATCCAGGTGTCAGATTCACTTAAAAGAGCAAGTTGTGCAGATGGAATGTGACTCAGAGGAGAAACTAAGAGAAGTTTGTGATGCCTTAGATGCAGCAAAACTTGAATTGGCTGAACAACGTGAGAAGGCAGCATGTTTATCAAGGAGGGTTAACTCCCTGGATCACATTGAAGAGCAGAATCTCCTGATGCAGAAAGAGCTTGAAAAGTATACAGAAATGCTAGAGGAATCATCCAGGTGTCAGATTCACTTAAAAGAGCAAATTGTGCAGATGGAATGTGACTCAAAGGAGAAACTAAGAGAAGTTTGTGATGCCTTAGATGCAGCAAAACTTGAATTGGCTGAACAACGTGAGAAGGCAGCATGTTTATCAAGGAGGGTTAACTCCCTGGATCACATTGAAGAGCAGAATCTCCTGATGCAGAAAGAGCTTGAAAAGTATACAGAAATGCTAGAGGAATCATCCAGGTGTCAGATTCACTTAAAAGAGCAAATTGTGCAGATGGAATGTGACTCAAAGGAGAAACTAAGAGAAGTTTGTGATGCCTTAGATGCAGCAAAACTTGATTTGGCTGAACAACGTGAGAAGGCAGCATGTTTATCAAGGAGGGTTAACTCCCTGGATCACATTGAAGAGCAGAATCTCCTGATGCAGAAGGAACTTGAGAGGTACAAGGAAATGCTTGACGAATCATCCAGGTGTCAGCTTCGCCTACAAGAGCAAGCGTTACTTCTAGAAAGTGACTCGAAAGAGAAACTTAAAGAAGTTTGTGGTGCCTTAGATAGTGCAAATTCTGAGTTGGTTGAAGTACGTGAGAAGGCAGCATCATTATCAAGGAGGGTTGAGTCCTTGGATCATATTGAAGAGCAGTGGCTGTTGATGCAGAAAGAACACGAGAGATGCAAGGAAATGTTTGAGGAATCATCCAGGCGCCAACTTCACCTTGAAGAGCAAGCTTTGTTGATAGAAACTGACTCAAAAAGGAAACTCAAAGAAGTTTGTGATGCCTTTGATGCAGTGGACTCTGAATTAGCCGAAAAAATCAGCGATGGACACCAAATAGAATTTGAATTGTGGATATGGAAGTCTATTGCTGAACGTCTAAAAGGTGAGCTTGAAGAAAGTTATGAGTTGCGTAAAGAGTTAGAAGCTTCTCTTCTGGCACAAGTAGAGGTTGGGGAGACCTTTAAACAGAAAAACAGTAGCCTTGTCCGGACATTAGAAGATAAAGACAACAAAATAAGTAATTTGCTGGAGCGGATGGTTTTACTGGAGCAAGAGCTCAAAACAAAAGAACTGGAGGCTGCCAGTTACGCAAGAATGGAGACAGAGATGTCCTTTGAGACAGAGAAAGAAAGTCTTTTGCAAATTACAAGGGAGAAGGACAAGATCCTGGAGGATCTCCGGAGAGAGATAGAGTGGCTGGAGCAAGAATCCTTGAGAAGAGAACTTGAAAGCGCTCTGCTTACTCAGATAGGCGCAGAGCAGTCATTTGAGCATGAAAAAGAAAATCTTACCCAGCTAGTGGAAGAGAAAGACAGTAAAATAGATGAACTCTTGCAAGCTGTGAGGTCATTGGAACAGAAATTTAATAGCTCATTAAATTCATTTTCTTCACAGCTTGCTGAGAAGCAAGCAGAAATGAATGTGGTTCTTGAAGCCTGGGATAAGATTTCTGCAGCCGAGATTCTGGCCATGCTAGAAATTGAAGAGAAGAAGTTGATGATTGTAGAGCTGGAGGATGAGATTTGTAATGTACAACAGAAACTAGAATTGCAGGAAATTTCTGTGTCTCATTCGAAACAGCAAGCACTGGAGATTGAAGCTGAACTGGAATCAAAACAGTTGGAAATAAAGAACTTGACTAATCAACTGGAGGCAAAACTGACAACTTCAGATGCTATGATCGATGAGCTCAAGAGCAAAAACCGGAATTTACTTGAAGATATGGAGAAGCTGTTATCAGAAAGGGAAAACGTTTTGAGTTTCATGGGAGGATTGGGTGACAGGATTGGTGAGTTCTATGGTGAAGAGATGCTACTGATGGGAAACTTGGGAAGGTTAGTGCAGTCTTTCAGCAACAGGTCGGGCAAGGTCTTGGAAGGTGAGGTTGAAGTACTTGACTCTGTAAAAGAGAACATGAATTGTCATCATTCACCCACGACGAAGAAATTAGAGTCCCTTCTCGAGGAAAGATCCCCATTTCGACAACTAAATTAGCTTATTATATGGCTTGTATGATAGCTGATTCTTACTGAATTATGTTTTCAGTTTGTATATGATAAAATCGTGTGTACACGCTTGTTTTTACCTGTGTGAATGTACCACGAATTAAGATCGTGTTTCTGATATGTATTTCTATTTTTCTAAGACAAGTTTGAATTGTTATTGCTCCAAATTATTTAAGCTTCATTCATTCATGCTTCATTCTTATTTTCAGAGTTTTTCTTCTTACTATTTTTCAACAGAGAGCAAAATTTCCAACTCACTGCGGCTTAAAGTCAATTGATATGTATTTGGGTTGCTGTGATAACACAGAAGTGTCAGAACAGAAGATATTGCAAAATGGTTGTCAATCAACAGTTTAGTTGGGACTCTTAAATCAATTATTTGTATCAAAAATACAACATTCTGCTTGAGATATGAGAGTAAAAGGAGAACTGAAGCTTGTGACAATGCTGGAAAACCTTAAATGTTAATGACATGTTCGCTTGAGTGTCCAGAAATGTGATCAGGTGTGGGGCTGTGAAACCATAAAATAGACGAAAGAGAGTTTTGCCTAACTTACACAGATGCAGTCCACTCGTGTCTCAAAGCAAAATAATCATCTACACCACACAGCCTAGTTCCAAGTATAAGCATTCCAGTTGTATGACAAGACGGGAAATTTAAATCTCACTCGTGCTCGAGGAACCAGAGTTGCGATTGAAATTAGACAATCCTTGCCTCAAAGCATCAAGGTTTACTCCATCCCCCACCAAAATGCTTGTTACACCCATTTTTGACACCTGCAAATTGTCTAGAGTGTTTACACAATTGCATAAAATTTCTTCTACAAACAAGAAAAGTGATATATAGCCTCTATATGTAGTATTAACGTGTTTTATATGCTGTACAAGCTAAAAACAGAACAAAGAAGAATCAAATCTTTACCGCTTGGGTGTTCCTATCCTCATCGTCAAAGAAGAGCATTGAGCTGAAGGGTACGCCAGTCTTGCGGTGAATTCTTTGGAAATGCTCAGTTTTGTGAGTCCAACTAGAGAAAATCTCCTGCGTAGTAACCAAGCCAACAGTTACTTGGACAAGAAAAAAGAGAGAAACCCGACGTGGAAACATTAACTTCACAAAAACACAATAAATTCATATAACAAATAACAAATAACAAATCCACTCGAACCAAGGTCTGATACCTTATTAGTAATCATCATACCCAAAAGTTTAAGCTTACATGAAATGGCCCAACAATAGTATTTAAGCACTCTAAAAATGATCCGACAGTTACCAACCAAACCCCTGTCCTATTCAATGAAAACCTTACTCAATTTTTTAAAACCAAGTCTCTCCCCACCCCAGTAACTCTGTAGGACGACGTGTGACTTAGCAGCTAAGCTAACTACCAATTAATGTTAAACACAAACAATGACAAGTTAAAGAAACCATGCATAGAGTGAGTAGCTGACCTGGGTAACAAACATGGAGTGGAATCCCAATTTGTGAAGAAAAGTTTTAGCTATATTTGGAGTTGGTGATCTAGAAGCAACAGCCATATCAATTCCTCTCTCCTTTAACGCTTCTATTATGCCTTTAACATGTGTATAAACTTCAGGCATTTCATTCTCATAACAACACTCACTGAAATTTAATCAAATACATATATATATCACTTTCATTTTCAATATATCTATAAAAAAATAAATTAATTTCAAATCGAATCGAGTACCAGTAGAAGGGCCAGAGAGTGTAATCGAGATCGAAAACCACCAGACGCGGCAGATTTTGGTATTGTCCTATTGTCTGCAACGCCTCGTTTTTCACCTCCTCCGCCATCTCTCCCGCTAAACACGACGTCGTCTGCAGCGCCGGCTTAGTCGCGATTTCTCGTTGAAAAAAAGGAAAGAAAAACAAATGACTGATTCGATTTTACAAGTAAGCTTGTGTCGTACGTTTGCTAACGTGGAAATCCACGTGGCCGAATCATAACCAATTTTAGCCAATTGTTTTGAGGGAGGTGCACAGTACTGGTAAGTGTCTGCGGCACAGATTAGAAAAACTCTCTCTTTCATCGCCTCCATAAATAAAATAATAAACAATTCAAGAAAAAAAAAAAAAAAAAAAAAGAAGACGGAATTGTGAAGAAGCTTTAGAGGCCTGAAATTCTCCGTTTCGTTGTCACGCTTGATTGCAAGGTAACTTCTCATTTATATATATTATTTCGATGCTTTTTTGTTTTTTCTTAATCGTCGAATGAGTTTCAGTCACTGTTACATTTCTTTCTATATCATTCAAGTGAGTTTTCTTTTTCTTTAAATAATTGACTGTATTTTATGTTCAATTCAGTATTGGAAATATTGTCTTGTATTTTTAGGGTTTCCATAAAAAAATAGATTTTTTTTTGGTCTTTGTATGAGAGAAGGCTTTAGGATTTTTACGAAGATGAGAAGGTTATTACTTATTAGTTGTAAGTTTATTTATTCACTATTATTTATGCTTTGGCGTAGTTTTTTATTTTTTATTTTTTATTTTTATTTATTTATTTATTTTATTTTTTTTTATGCATCTGTTGTAATTCTGTTTGGGATAGTTGAAAACAAGAAATTAATTATCTTTAGCAAGTTTCTAGGGCAATGTTTTGGAACTTCTTTTTTAAAAAGAAAATGTTTTATCTTTACTGCAGATTCTGAAGTTAAGAGGTTGCTAAGTCTGTTTGTTCAGCTTAACTGGTAGACAATAGTGTTATGATCATATGCTACTAGTGTGTGTCACCAGCTAGCGTGTTGATATTAATTCAGCGATGGCTCTTGCTGGTTCTTTGCAATTGTCCCATGACTTGGGACTTTGCAGGAACCAGGGGTACAAGAAACAGTTCAAGGTTGGAAATTCTACCTTTTTAGTTCAGAACTTTTATTCCCATTTTATTTTATTTTATTTTTTTTGTGGTTTCATTTTTTCCTCAAGTCTTGTGCTTGTTTTCAGAATGTTACTGGAAGAGGCAACATACATTTACTGAGAGCCAGTTCTACATCACGCGTTTCGGTACGTATTTTAGTGTATAGTCCTGGAATTTTTCTTGTTTGCATTGGATGATGTTCCCTTGCAATGTTGCAGCAATGATTGTTGACATTAGAAACTTGATTGTCAATTAGAAAGTGAAGAGACATTTAGCTTACACATTGCACCAATAACCCTTATATTTTGTGTCAAGTTATCATCAGGTTATTGTTTTGATTAGTGGTGGTCTGTCTGGAATTTGGTGATACCTCAGTACTGATGCTTTATGTCTACATGGTAACATTACATGCAGATATGACAGTTCCCCGATATAATATTTCAACGTTATCTTGTCTATTCAAAGATGTTGTTTGCCTAATAAAATCTGGTTTACCAATGAGTTTTCAGTTTAGTAATACACATTGTAGGCTTGTAACACCCTCTTCATAAGTTTTTTCTATTCAGAGTCTTATAAATAAATAAAGAAAATGTTCTTCCATCTCTTTTAGCTCATTGTTGGAGTCATGGTACTTTGTTGAGAAAGCACCTTCCTATTTTATAACGACATGATTACATTTGTGATATTTGTATGAGTAGATGCAACACCCAAGAATCTTCCTTTGAGATGAGTGATCTTTCTCCATAATTTATACTTGTCATGAATAGTGTTAATGATACTTCTGTAATGGAATTTACTTTTTATCTTGCCCACAGGTCTCTAGCAGTAGTCTTTTAATTGATAATGCTAGTTTTACGGAAACTTTATTGACCTTCTAAACAATGTTTGGAAATATCTTTCTGTTACAGTTTTTGCAAAAAGGTTCTTGGAGCAATAATCCCTCAGGCAATTCATACAGGCCAATATATGCTGCTCCTTTTAGGAGTAATGCTATCAGGTGTCATTTTTCTCCTTTACCAGTACAAGCATCTAAACTGCTGCCTGGTATAAAAGATGCTTCAATGGCAATTACCAGGTAAATATTGTTTATCTGATTTACTTGCATAATTATACATATTTTTGTAAGTATGTGCACGCAAGGTTACACTTGTTTTATTGAATAGCTCTTCCTTTCATTATTCTTCCATTTTTCTAATCCTCCAATGTACAAGTTGAATTCCACCTCATTATTCTTCCATTTTTCTAATCCTCCAATGTACAAGTTGAATTCCACCTAACATGAATGGAAGCCTATGATAGAGTCTTTGAGGATATAATTTGATGATTACAATAAGAATTACCAAAACTGACATAATAAAGGACATGTGTTATGGAATTTTGAACAACCAGAATTAGTTTCCTTGTATATGAAATGTCTCATGTTGCTGACCTGAAATAACTAGAACCAAGGTTTTGCTTTGTTGATTTATATGTGGCTAACACACTGACTGTCATAGATATATTAATAACTGATCCATACAAGTTTGATGTAGGGAATTAAGGCTAATATGTAGATATTAAGAATTTAAGATGGTGAGTGGCAAAAGACTTTTGGTTCTAACTAATTGGTCCAAATTCCCTTTGGGCAACCTATCTAGGATATATAATATCCCATGAGTTTTTTTACTTACCAAGATGAATTTGACAACCCAGTGAAAAGAGAAAGGTTGGAGATTTATAGGTATCAAAAAGAGATGGTCAGTAAGAAACTGGTGTTTCCGTGATCATACTTGACATTGATTCATGATTACCAAGGTTGTAGGGTTTGGTTGTAGCCCCCAGTTTAGAACCCAAGGAACAAGGGAAAGGTTGGGAGAGTTATGGGTATCAAAAGAAAATAAAAAATACAAAACACTTGACATCGTTGCTTGATCAACCTTTTAGCAACACGGTTAAGTGATCAATATTTGATTTGCTTGAACAATATAGTTGCTCAATTTCAATCAATCAAAAACCTCTATTCTTTTGCTTGGCAACATACTCAGTTTGGTCAAACAAGTTTCTTAGAGACACTTTCTCCAACATTACTGAACTGCCAAAGCGCATTTGGTGAAAATTATGTCAAATTCTTGTCCATATCGCAAAAGAAAGACTAGAACTTTTCCATGGGACAACCTACATGCATATGGTCTAGGCTTGGGTAGAGGTTTAAAACAAGTTGGATGAGAAGAACTGCTTCTTATGACAAAGGTGAATTGATAAAGTTTCAAATAATGCAAAAAAGAGAGAAGGAAAAAAAAGGTTCTTCTATGTGGGGAAATGTGTTAATTTCGAGATCTTTAAAGTTAGCAGAAAGGGTATTTGTAAAAATTTGGATACATTAACATAAAAGGTGGAGGAGCTAGTACAAGATGAAGAGTTTGAAAGAGCGGTAAAGAGTGTACTCCACATCTAGATTGTGCTCTCAGACCTAGAAACAATGGTTGTATAAAGTATGAACACTGAAGGCAATACTTTTGAAGAAACAAAATGCTTCTGGTCCTGCCTATAATATCATGAGAATTTTAAATGTAAAAGATAAATACATAATTGAGCTTCATTTCATCAGTTGAAACTTTGAATGAATACATAATTTCTGTTGGAGTTTGTTAATAGAAATGCTTTCTATCTTGTTACGTAGTTTGAAATAAAAGAGATAAATAGTTGTTACTTATCTCTAGATAGGTTCTGTTATCTATTAGTTTGAATTAGCTTAGGCTCCTAGTTTCAAGGTGAGCTGGCTCTCACTACCTTTGTATATATTACTGCATCTGATTTCAGTGCAGAAGTAAGTGAAATAAAAATTAAGTTTCTCTTTATGGTATCGGAGCACTCTTTGAAACCTAGTTCCCTCATATGACAAAGTATGGAATGGCCAATCCTACCTCTTCCGTTACTTCTTCCCCAGAACCTCCGAAATACCATCCTCTTCTACTAATTTCGGAGGTTCTGGTAACAATAATAATCTTCATCATTTGCCCATCACTGGTCACAAACTAAATGGGTAGAATTACCTTCAATGGTCCCAATTTGTAATGATGTTCATATGCGGCCAGGGCAAAGATGATTTCATTACTGGAGTGGCGGAGTCACCCAGGAAGGAGGACTCAGCATACGTGCAGTGGAAGACGGAGAACAGTATGGTAATGTTGTGGTTAATTAATTCTATGAACAACGACATGGGAGAGAACTTACTTTATGAAACTGCCACGGAGATCTGGGAGGCTGCCAAAGAAACATATTCCAGCAATGACAATACCTCAAAATTGTTCGGAATAGAAAGCATCCTACATGACCTACAGCAAAGGGAATTAAATGTTACACAATACTTTAATTCCCTGATGCGACATTGGCAACAATTGGATGTATTTGATAAACATAAGTGGACCTGCACTAAAGATGAGGCTTTGTACAAGGAGATCGTGGAACAAAAAAGTGTTCAAATTCCTACTTGGCCTGAACAAGAACCTGGATGAAGTCTGGGAACAAAACCTCTTCCTAGGATTTGTGAAGTCTTCTCAGAGGTTCGTAGAGAAGAAAGTAGGAAGAAAGTCATGATGGGGCCACAAGTCAAGGTAGAAAACATCAATGTAATCAATGAGAATTCTGCCCTGGCAATTAGTGGCACTCAGTTCCAATCAAGTGACAATCGACCAAGAAAAGGGAGACCTTGATGCGATCATTGTCGACGACCAGGGCATACCAAAGAAATCTGTTGGAAGCTCCATGGAAAACCAGCAAATTGGAAGCCACGGTTCTCAAATGACAGAGAAAGTTGAGGAAATATGGTGGATGGAGATGACAGTAGTTCATCTGAATCCAATCTGTTTAGTAAAGAGCAGATGGACCTTTTACAAAAGCTATTCAATAACACATCTTCAAGTTATGTTATTGGATCAGGAACCTTAGCCCAAAAAGGTACTTTTTTGAATGCCCTTAATGTGAAAAAGGAGAATAGTTCATGGATAGTGGACTCATGTGCCACAGATCACATGACAGGAAATGCTAAATTATTTGACCACTATGAGTTGTGTTCTAGTAATCTTAATGTAAGAGTTGCAGATGAGTCTCTTTCAAAAGTAGCAGGGATTGGTTCGATGATTATCTCTGATACTATTACCCTACATTCGGTTCTTCTGGTCCCTAATCTAAACTGTAATTTATTGTCTATCAGTAAACTCACACAGGACTTGAAATGTGTTACTAAATTTTTCCCTGATCATTGCGTTTTTCAGAACTCGGATTCGGGGAGGATGATTGGCAGTGCTAAATTAATTTCTGGGTTCTATATTCACCAATTTGAAGTTTTTCGGGATACAGTACCTCAAACTAGTGGGTATGTGTCACTAAGGAATCAGTCTAGTTGTCCAGTTAAGTTGAATAATCAGTGTACTGTAATGTTGTGGCACTATCGTTTAGGTCACCCTAACTTCATGTACCTTGGCAAAATGTTTCTAGAATTATTCCATAATAAAAATCCTAGTCAGTTTCATTGTGAAATTTGCCAGTATTCCAAACATACACGTCAAAATTTTCCACAACATGCATATAAACCGTCTCATCCATTCCATCTAATCCATAACAATGTTTGGGGGCCATCTAGGGTGAATAATATCACAGGTGCTAGATGGTTTGTATCATTTATCGATGATCATACTAGAATAACCTGGATATATCTAATGAGGGAGAAATCTGAGGTTAGACAGATTTTCTAGAATTTTAATAGAATGATTAAGAACCAATTTCAGACTAAGATTCAAGTCCTTAGAACTGATAATGGTAAAGAATACTTTAATTCAATTCTGGGAAATTATTTATTAGAAGAAGGAATTGTCCATCAAAGCACTTGTGTTGACACCCCTCAGGCCTCAACATAATGGAGTGTTTGAGAGAAAAAATAGGCACTTATTAGAGGTTGCTAGGTATTTACTGTTAGCCATGAATGTACCTACACATTTTTGGGGAGAGGCTTCCCTCACAGCCGCTTATCTCATAAATAGGCAGCCATCTAGAGTTCAGAATTTTCGGACCCCTTATCAAATGTTAATTCAGGCTTATTCTCATAATCAGCTTATCTCTAAATTTCCACCTAGAGTCTTTGGATGCACGGTTTTTGTTCACATACACACTCAAAACCGTAGCAAATTTGACCTAAGATCAGTCAAATGTTTTTTTATAGGATATTCCCCTACACAAAAAGGCTACAAATGCTACTGTCCTACACAGAGAAAAACCTATGTGTCTATGGATGTTACATTTCTGGAAACACAGCTTTTGTATCATAAAACCGAAATTCAGGGGGGATATGTTTATGATGAGAGAGCAGAATTTCAGTTTTTGAGTCCCAATAGGAGTGAGTCACTTGGTAGGGATGAGAGAGCAGAATTTAAGTTTTTGAGTCACAATAGGAGTGAGTCTCTTGGGTTCAGTCAAAGTGATAAGGAGTCTAAAATTCAAATTCCTAGTCATCTTAATCATTATCCTTATTCAAATCAAATTCCTCCAATTCAAATTCAGTCTTACCCTAATCTAGAGTATGTTTTTCTAGATAATATTCGAACTAGGGAAGAGTCAAATAATAATTCTTCTACTAGTATTTATCCTTTTCTAGATCCTGATCCTGAAATTCAAATTCCAGTTCAAATTCAAACTAAGAAAAATTCTAATAGGAGTCAAATACCTGATTTGTCCACTCAACAAAGTCTTGATCAAAAGTCTAAATATCCAGCTAGTGTCACACAGTTTGATAGAAACCCTACAACTATTGTGTATTCCCGAAAAAAGACAACTCAAAGAAATATTGTGACCTAAAATAACATTCTGAAAGGCCAGGATTCCGAACCGGATCCACCGGTCCAAAACACTAACAGATGTATAAACTTTGATGGAGAATACTGCAGATATGGAGTCCACTTCTCAACCAGAATCAAGTGATCTAAGTTAGCCGATTGCTCTAAGGAAAGGACTAGAGAATGCAGAAGCCGACCCTTGTACCCTCTAAGCAATTATATTTCTCAGGGATAATATCATTTTAGTCCCTATAGTTTACCATATTATCCATTTAGGTCCCCATCGTTCTAGTATTAACCCATTTAGTCCTTCTATTACGTTTTCCGTTGATAAAATGGGGACAGAGGCTCAAATGACCATACTGCCCCTGATTATTTCTGATACCAGTTAAAAGACCCTAATGCCCCTGATTATTTCTGATACAATTAAAATATTGATTTAATACAAAAAACTAATATTAAAAAAAAATCCCCTGAATATTTCTGATACAATTAAAATATTGATTTAATAATAAAAAAAACTAATATTAAAAAAAATCAATTGATTTAATACACCATATTCATCCATCTCATCAATCTTCTTCATCCAAACCCAGAAACCAAACCCTAAATCCACCCATCACCAACCACAAATCCATACCCAATCATGAGCACACATCGCCATCATCACTCTTCCACCATCCACCATCCCTTTCACCGTCAAATTAAATTCCACAAACAAGAAAAATAAATTGAATCAACAAAAAAAAAAAAAACACAAATCTCATTCATTAATCCATATTTTTTCGATCATAACCAAAAAATTTAAAACCCACCATCATCTTCATCATCATCTTCATCATCATCTTCATCGACCATCACATATTCAAAAATTCAGTCATTACATATTCATCATTATCCACCATCACCGACCAGCACCATCATCATCTTCATCATCACCCCACAACCATACCACCATCCATCTCCAATCACCAAACCCTAAAACTAGATTTATTCAATCAAATCCCACAAAAAAAAAAAAAAAAAAAAAATTCTAAAAAGCCAAATCGCGATCGATCGCAGTCACCAACCCAGTTCTTCTTCAACGATGTGCAGTGCCAATCGCGATCGGAGCCGACGGAGCAACCTTTTTGTTCGCTGATGTGCAGCATCGTCATTGGAGACGACGACTTTGTTCGCTCAGGGTGGTACGGTGTGGTGGTGATAGTGGTGGTAGAACGAGAAGAGAGGGAGAGAGAGATGAATCAGGGAGAGAGACGGAGAGAAAGGAGGAGAAGAGAGTTAGAGAAAGAGAGGGTTTGGGTGTGTTGGAGAAGATGACATAGACATTGAAGAGATATGAGATATGAGATTTGTTTTTAAGTTATTGTTATTTTTTTCTTTAAGTATTATTGTTGTTATTTTTAATGGTTTTTAATTTGGATTAGGAAATGGTGGTTTTTGGAAATGATTTTTTTTTTTTTTTTTTCGATTTGGTGGAATCAAAAGTTAAATTTTTGTTATTTTTAAACAAATTAAATATTTATTTTAAGGGTATTGATATTTAAAAAAAATACGTTTGTTTGTTTTTAATTTTTTTTTTATCAAATTTTAATTTAAATGAAGTTACAGTTTTGCCCTTCTTATACAACATTCTGGAAGAGGTAGGGATGATTTTACCATTTTACCCTCACTCTATTAACGTCAGTTTCAAAATTCCTGACGGAATTGGACGGTAGGGATTAGAAGAGGAATTAATTGAAAACGTTTGGACCTGTATGGTCAAAACTAGAACGACAGGGACTAAAGTGAATAATATGGTAAACCATAGGGACTAAAATGATATTATCCCTATTTCTTATGACAAACTATCTCCTGGTTTCAGCAAATTTTCCCTAAGTCTCTCGAACATTGAAATTCCTAGCAACATCAATGAAGCTCTTTCTATACCTGAGTGGAAGGCTGTTGTGTGGGAGGAGTTGAGAGCACTGGTGAAGAATGGAACTTGGGAGATGACTGATCTGCCTAAAGGAAAAAAGTTGGTCGGTTGCAAATGGGTATTCACTGTGAAATACAATTCAGATGGGAGTGTGGAACGGTTTAAAGCCAGATTAGTGGCCAAGGGGTTCACTCAGTCGTATGGGATTGACTACCAGGAAACGTTTGCACCAGTAGCTAAACTAAATACAATTCGGGTAATACTATCATTGGCTGATAATTTAGACTGAAAGTTAGACCAACTAGATGTGAAGAACGCGTTCCTTAGTGGGAACTTGGAAGAGGAGGTATATATGGAGGTTCCACCTGGTCTCAAGTCTGAATTCAACACTAGCAAGGTATGTAAGCTCAGAAAGTCCCTATATGGACTCAAACAGTCCCCACAGGCTTGGTTTGAGAGGTTCACTAGGGCTGTCAAGAGATATCAATATTAGCAGTGTCAAGCCGACCATACTTTTTTTGTCAAACATGCGTTAGGAGGTAAAATTACTATCCTAATAGTGTATGCGGATGATATAATCATCACAGGGAATCATGATGAAGAAATTCAGAGGCTGAAGTGTTGTATAGCCAAAGAATTTGAGATAAAGGACCTGGGTAGTCTCAAGTACTTCCTAGGTATGGAAGTGGCAAGGTCAGAGGCTGGAATTACCATTACACAGCGGAAATATATTCTGCACCTGTTGAAAGATACTGGAATGACATATTGCAGACCAGCAGATACACCTTTGGATCCTACCAGCAAGTTCGAAGCTGCCAAGGACAGTCCACCAGTGGAAAAAGGATGATATCAGTGGCTGGTAGGGAAACTTATCTATCTCTCCCATACCAGACCTGATATTGGGTTTCCAGTGAGCTATGTCAGCCAATTTATGAACTGTCCAAATGAAGAACACGAGTACAGTACATCGTATACTGAGGTACTTGAAGATGACAGCCGGTAATGGTTTACTTTTTAAGAAAAATACATGCAGGGGAATTAGAGTTTTTTCTGATGCTGATTGGGAGGGTCTATGAGTGACATGAGATCCACATCTGGGTATTGCTCTTATGTTTGGGAAAATCTGGTCACCTGGAGAAGTAAGAAACAATCTGTAGTTTCTCGTAGTAGTGTGGAAGCAGAATTCAAGGCAATGGCCCATGGAATTTGTGAGGGAATATGGTTGAAGAGGCTATTAACTGAACTTAGAGTACCTATGGAAGCTGCTATTGAGCTAAGATGTGACAACCAAGCTGCTATAAGTATTGCTAAGAATCCTGTTCATCATGACAGGACCAAACATGTCGAAATCGATCGACATTTTATTAAGGAGAAAGTTGAAGGAAGAATTATCAACCTGGAGTATACTCCCACTACAGTTCAAACAGCAGACATACTAACCAAAGCTCTACCTAGAGTGAGGTTTGAGGAACTGAGATCCAAGCTAGGCATGTTAAACATTTACAGCCCAGCTTGAGGGGGGGTGTTGGAGTTTGTTAATAGAAATGCTTTCTATCTTGTTAGGTAGTTTGAAATAAAAGAGATAAATAGTTGTTACTTATCTCTAGAATAGGTTCTATTATCTATTAGTTTGAATTAGCTTAGGCTCCTAGTTTCAAGGTGAGCTGGCTCTCACTACCTTTGTATATATTACTGCATCTGATTTCAGTGCAGAAGTAAGTGAAATAAAAACTAAGTTTCTCTTCAATTTCTTTTCATGTGTTCAAATGCTGTGACTAGGACAGAGTAATCCTTGAGAACACTGGAGCTGGGAAAGCGTGGTGAACTTAATGTAAAAATTAGCTACTGATGTTTATAAAAAGAGAAAATGGGATTATATGGGAAATTAATTGATATAGTATTAGGTCTCTGGTGACCTCATTTACAGCAAAATTAGTTCTTTGGTGGCCTCATTTACAGCAAATGTTATGATTTAACCTCAATGTTGGGTTGTTCGCCTCATCTTGAAATTCAATACTTATTTGGACTGATATGTGACCAAAGCATCAATCTGGTAAGCAATTAGGTAGATAGGTTTTTGAATGGTTGAAGATGCTTAAAGTTTTAAGCAGTGTATTCTGGACATTGTTCCTGATAAATTTTCCATTATTTTTCTTTGTCCACCCTGTCTATTTAGCTACAATTGCATTTCCTTGTAGTCATTTGCAGTTTCCACCATGGCCATTGATCTGTGGATTTTTAGTTATGTAACAACTCTCTGGTTAGATGTGTGTTTGCTAGATTAAAAATAATGAAGCACTAAAATTATTTTGAAGGATTCAAGTCGATTATGTCTTATATGTTTGTCTCATTAATGTGCAATTATTTGTATTATATCCAGCTTTCATGTGTTCATGGAATGCTTGGGCAATTATTTGTATTATATCCGGTTTTCATGTGTTCATGGAATGCGATGCTGTAACTGTTGACAGTGCATATATTTTGTGCACTGTATTCTTCTACTAAGCAAAGAATAATTATTTTATATAATGCAGGATCTATGTTGTTTTACAAAGTAGTCCTCTCACAGTTGAGTTGATTCAAATAATAATTTTGTATCATGCAGGTCCTATAACGTTTTACAAAATAGTCCTCTCATAGTTAAGTTGGTTCCAGCTATTGGTATTATTATTTTTGCTGTATGGGGTCTTGGGCCACTTCTGCGTCAAAGCAGAAATCTTCTCCTCCATGTATGTGCAATCTTTTTAAAATTACATCCTTGTCTTATTTACAATAATTTCTTCCATGTCCTCTGTCAAAAATTGGATTAATGCACCTAAAGTATTCCCAACATCTAAATATCTTGCAGAAGAGTGATAATAGTTGGAAAAAGAGTAGCACATACTATGTTATGACTTCTTATATTCAGCCTTTGCTACTGTGGACTGGTGCAACACTCATTTGCAGGTAATTCTTTAGTCTTCCATGTGAAATTCTAGTTTCAATCGTTTGAATTAAGCTACTAATCAGAGTTTTGTTTTTTGCAGAGCACTGGATCCAGTAGTTCTACCTACAGAAGCTAGTCGGGTTGTTAAGCAACGGGTTTTGAACTTTGTAGGATCACTGTCAACAGTGCTGGCAATTGCATATTGTTTATCAAGGTGAGTGTGTTATCTTTCATATGGGCTTTCTTGAAAAGAAATGCCTTCATCAGAACCATTGTGAGTTCTGTTGCTTACGGGGTTTCAGCAACCTCTTTGACTCAAGCATTTTTCATTTTCTAATTTTCTTGTAGTACACTATCCTTATCTTTTTAATGCTGAAATCTCTGCCATCATTTGTTAAACTGCTTCTATGACCAAGTAATCATAATCATTTGTCAATTAAGAAAAATTATTATGTTATATTACTCTGAATCTTAAATGTGATTGATTTTTTAAAGTTGCCTTGTTTATCGGCCAAGCTTACGTTATCACTAAACATCGCTAAATTTTCTTGTGCAGTGTGATTCAACAAGCACAGAAATTCGTCATGGAGACAAATGACTCCAGTAATACAAGAGAAGTATATATCGAGACTTGATACATGATTGAACTTATTTTCAATTTTCATTGCCTATATTAGATGTATATTATGGTTTCTATATATTAGTCCTTAAGCGATCAGGACGTCCTAATTTTAACCAAATCAGGAGCTTACATCCTCAGCTGTCATATGCATCTGATACATGAGTTTTTTGTTTTTTTTATTATTTTTATTTCACTTGTTTAGCACAGAACAACATAGTTCCAGATTATTAAATCATGACAATTCTGACTTGATAATTTCTGTTTGTATTACTGTTTTATTTCTTTCTTACTTAAAGAGTTGGAGAAATGGTAACTGTTTGAACTTGTTAATTGACATAACATGTAAGGTATGGGGTGCATCATCCTTGCCGCCTTCTAGGTGCATGATAATCTTCTATCTCATAAAGGCCAACTGACGTGTTCAAACAACTTAAGATTCATTTGATTACACTAGGTAAAAGAGTACTTCACATCATAGGCTATATATTTCTTATGATCTGGAGCACCGGTAATTTTTGCATCTGAATGTCAATTTGGTGATGTACCATCATATATAATCATTTTGACTGATTCATAAGTGTATGAAAGAGAGAAGATAATCCTTCATTTTTAGGCAGCCTGAAACTCTGTGTACTCTTTTAAGCGAATGTCTAACTACAACACTTCTAGAAATAATATTTTGCTACTTTCTGTACAGATGGGTTTCCAATTTGCTGGGAAAGCTGTGTACTCTGCAGTATGGGTTGCTTCTATTTCACTTTTCATGGAGTTGCTAGGTTTCTCTACCCAGAAGTGGCTTACAGCTGGAGGTCTTGGGACAGTGTTGCTGACTCTTGCTGGTCGTGAGGTTCATCTTAGTATCCTTTTCATGTAGATTCATTTCAATTTGTAATTTTTGTTAATTCTCAGAATTTAACAGCTGTTCATTGTTTTAGATATTCACAAATTTTCTCTCAAGTGCAATGATTCATGCAACTCGGCCTTTTGTTGTGAACGAATGGATACAAACAAAGATTGAAGGCTATGAAGTGTCTGGCACTGTTGAGGTTTGTATTTGATTATGCACCCCTCTGACAAGTGGCTGCAGTAAAATGTCAAAGAGTTCCAAAGCTATTAATGCTCTACAATTTGTTATATTGTAGAAGAATTTGTGTGGATACATGTTATATCTCCAGAACCATAATTTGGTGTTAATACTGTAATTTATTTCTGCATCGGAAAATGATAAGTGCCTTTACCTTTTGGGTTCTGATGAGAATGAATAATACATAATGATGGGATTTTCTTATGCTTCTCCTGCAATTTTTTACTGTCTGCAGCATGTGGGTTGGTGGTCGCCGACAATTATAAGGGGTGAAGATCGTGAAGCTGTTCATATTCCAAATCACAAGTTCACAGTTAACGTAGTGAGAAATCTCACTCAAAAAACCCATTGGCGTATCAAAACTCACCTGGCCATTAGTCACTTGGATGTTCATAAGATTAATGTAAGGTGTTATCTTGCTTGTTTACGTTATTTCCTTTTGAGCCATTAAAGTGTGCTGGGAATCTTTTTTGTAATAATTGTCCATGGGCCTTACTCTGTGCAGAATATTGTTGCTGACATGCGCAAAGTCTTGGCCAAGAATCCTCAAGTTGAGCAGCAAAGGTTGCATAGAAGAGTATTTCTGGACAATATTAATCCTGAAAATCAAGCTCTTTTGGTTAGTTTTAAATGTCTATCTTTTGAGTGATATTTCTCTTCAATAATTTATCAGTGTCTTTCCACTGTTATTTTATTTTTGCTGGGTCGTTTTATGAAAATTGTTACAGGGAATAGAAGGGTTTGCATATCTAGTATATTGGTATACATATTTGGATTTCTCCTACTAATATTCTAGATAAGCTTGCTACTACAAATTTTTAATATTTTGATTTTTTTTTTTTTTTTTTCTTTCTTTTTTGCATTAGATTTTTCAAATTGAAGCTAGTGATGGATAATAATTACCATTGTTGTATTATTTTAATAATAAATAATCTTATAAATTATCATTTATTTTATTTCAGGAATATAATTGAATAACATGTTCCATTTAACATCTGGAAACTGTCAGATCTATCCACAAATCAAATTCTTAGCTTTTTTTTACAAAAAGAGAAAAAAAAAAAAAAAAAAAAAAAAAAAAAAAAAAATTACCACATTAGACAATTGAGTATGAAAGGGGCCTACTTTGGTGTCTTGATAAATCACATTTTTTTCTATTTTTAAGGGAGAATTTGGAAATTCCCCCTGACATTTGACTCATCTTGAAAAACAATCCTTTGGTTTGGAAATTTCATGAAAACCCTTCTACCGTTTTTGTACACAGCACATTGGGGTTTTCAAAACCATATAGTTGTGTTTCTATTTTGATCAAACCAAATAAGGGTTTTCCTAATTCTCCTTATGTTTAATTATGGGGAAAGAGAACCCCACCAAGTTTTGATGTACACTGAATTATGGATAATAAATAATTAGTAAAACATCTCTCAGAAGGTCAACCAGGAGCTGTAATGCTGTTTAAGAGAACACACTAAATTTATGCCCCCTCTTTATATGCTGATTACTACAGTATTAGCTGTATACATATTTGAATTTTTCTTCGGGCATTTTACAGATTTTGGTGTCCTGTTTTGTGAAGACCTCTCATCATGAAGAGTATCTATGTGTTAAGGTAGGAGTTTTTTTTTCTCTGATAGTCTACTTTTTAATGAAAAATATGGCCCCTATAATAGGTTCCGGTTTGTTGGATACATCGTGGATTAACAACAGCAGCAATGCAATGTGCTGTACCATTTTGCAACAGAACTTAAATTTGTTATTATTTTGCATCTCTTTAATTTGTGTCATTTATTATTCCTTATTAATTGTTGTTCATATTGTACAAATGCCATCCCGAAGGTCATCATTGTGAAATGTGAAGATTTATCAGGATCTGATTTTCATATTTTATATTTTTGAGTGGTTGGCTGGTATAAGTGTTTCAAACTTTCAATTGCTGTGCCGGTGTTCTCATGGATGATAAGTGTTGAATATTAGAAGTACATGGTACTATTGGTGGAAAAGGTCTGTCAAAATCTCAAGGGCAAATGGTAATTTACCTCCAGATTTTTTGTCACTTTTCTGAGCTTAAGGAGACCCCTTTTTTTGTTTTTGTATTTTCAGCAGGAGACGAAACCTAATGAATTTAACATAAAGAACTTCTTATCTTAATCAGATGAATTGGCTGAAAGTTGATCCTCTTTGCTCAGTTCAAATGAGAGATTAATTTGGCAGATCAAAAGTGATTTTTTTCTTCATTTTATAAGATATGATTTTGAAAGTGAACACCATTGCTTTCTCTGATTGTTGGTCTGGACCACTCAACATGTTTTCAGATATCATCCAATTCTTATTGAAGTATCCGGACATGCTAATTGAATCCTGGTTCATCTTATGATATATGGGGCATTTCTTGTGAATATTGGTGTGAGAGTCATTTTTGTGTCACATACCCATGTCATTATGTTTCCAGTTCCTTTGGGACACTGAAATAACTTGCCATGTTATGCTTAAGAAGCATGGCTAACAGATTATATGATTTGAAATCCCGTTTCAAAGCAATGTCTTGTCCAGTTTTATGTTTTTATGAAGGGACAAGGTTGCTTTGCAAATTGTCCACAATTTTCATGAGCAGTCGGAGCCAGACTTGTTTTGTTTTGTAATTGTTTCTAACTGTTTCTACCTGTAATGAGGTGGTGATTATGGTATATCAAACTTGATTTCTCACCTTTTGGCAGTAAAAAAGGATATATTTCGGTTTATTTGTTCCTTGACGGTCATTGCACTTGCAGTCCATTTAAAGTTCCTTGATACCTGCTTAAACTCATTATTTTCCAATGTTTTCTGAAACAGGAAGCTATAATGTTGGATCTTCTTAGAGTTGTCAGCCATCACAGAGCCCGACTTGCTACACCAATTCGCACAGTGCAGAAAATATATAGTGATGCCGACTTGGAAAATGTACCATTTGCAGATTCGATCTATAACCGTGGTGGAGTGGCACCTAACCGTCCTTTGCTACTGATTGAACCTTCTTACAGAATTAATGGAGAAGATAAAACAAGACCTCAAACCAAGACCGTGCCACGTTCAACACCCGACACCAAAGCAGATTCTAAGGTTGGAGTGACACCAAAGTCTGACTCCAAGGTAGATGCAAAGGTTGCAGAAACGCTACATTCTGACACAAAGGAGGACCCTAATATTGCAGAAGGATCCATGTCTGATCCCAAGAGTAGTGATAAAGTAACAGTGAAATCAACATCAAAATCTGTACCCAAGACAAATTCTAAGGCTACAGAAATATCAGGTTCTGAATCCAGAGCCATGGGTTCCGTTTCTGATAATTCAACTAAAGGCAAAAGCACAACCGAGAGCAAGAAACCTAAGACTGTGAGTCATGGGAATGTTATACGGGATGGGAAGTCTGATAACCCTTCAGTTTCATCATCTGAAAGTTCTACTGACAAAACTGGAGGATCACAGGTGTCAAAACAAGATGGTGACAAGTTGCCAGTTTCTAAACCACAGGTATCAAGGCCTGCCTTGGAAGAAAATTTGGTCCTCGGTGTTGCATTGGAGGGCTCCAAGAGAACCCTTCCAATTGATGAAGATATGACTCCACCAGCAGAGGCGAAGGAACTGGCTACTGCATCCCGGAACAGAAATGGTTCTTCAACGGGTGAGAAGGAAAAGAAAGATGGTCAGAGTCCGTCCACACCCAGTGCAACTTCTAGCGTCAGTGAGAAGTGAAATCAATTAGGGTAATTGGTACAGATATTCTCTACTTGCACCTCGGAATTTCTAACTTGTTTTCAAGATATTACTCTGAAGCTGTTTTCTTACACTGTACATTTTCAGTAGGGTTTAGTTTGGACCACCAATACATTAAAAGAAGAATGCCAAATTTTTAAGCTTCTCAAAAATGTATTGATTGGGAAATTGGTTGGAACTTGTAACCTTGAGCCATTAAGTCCACTTCTATATTGTTCAATTATTCACAGAATTGCCAATGATATATACTTCTAATACATTTTTTTTTCATCAGTTTAAGATTTAAGAAAAAAAAATCTGCTCTAGTCGAAGTCAGATTGTCATTCTTTTATTATTATTATTATTATTATTATTTTATTTATAAATAAGATTTAAATCAGCTGTCTAAAAATGTCTAAAAATGATGTTTCAATTTGTGTCTAATCAACCAAATTGAGACATGTCTACATTCAAAATAAATCTCTTGCCAAGATATGGAGAGATTAACTGTATCATGAGACGCCAAAAAGACGGAATGTAAACTAAGCTTTTCTAACATAAATGGCATAAGAGCTGTGTACTTATACTACTGAATGATATACATGACAATATATAACTCTGGTCTGAAAACGAAGTACAATAGGAGAAATCACATATATGCTTCCTTAATTATATAATATTACTATTGGTTTAGACATGGCACATGCAATCAGGAGCAGGATATGTGTATATGGATTGTTTTGGTTTTCTTAATCTGATCTGCCCTTGTCTGTTTTCATGGCCTTCAACCACTGCTTGCTCAAAGTCTGACCAACTAATACTTTTGTTTAGGAAGAGGTTGCCCAACAAGGCCATGTTTGGCTTTATCGTCTTCGAGTTCCCGTATGTTCGATGTCCCAACTGTGGAAATCACAAAAACTTTTCATATTCTTGAGGATTCTTTACGTAATTGTAATTGAAAGAATACGTATCCTAGGAAGCGACAGTACTCACCAATGCATTGTGCATATTTCCCGGAGAAGCAGAGATGAAGATGTCGCTATGCATGCTAATATAGTAATCTAGTGCAGCTAACAGAGAAGCCTTTCCTTTAATCCTTGCTCGTTCCTCTTTAGAAGCAAGGCTCTTTTTATCTTCCATTAATGGAAACAATCTTCGTAAAGCTGAAATCCTAGCTTCCCCGCCATATACCTGAAAGCAAGGTCATTGATAGATCAAAAATCTGGGAAAGAGTAACATGTCAATTTTATAAATGAAAAGAGAAGGGAGAGTAACATGTTGTCCAAGCCCAAGTTACTATGATTAAAGACCTTATGGGAGGCAAGATAAAGACGTGTACTATTGTCGAAGCCCATTGCTGCTAGCAGCAATCCAATCTCTTCTGGAGTCAATGGGCAACGCCCCTGACTCCTCAACTCTTGATCGGTGAACTGGGAGTTAAGGACCCTTCCCTGCCAAATCATTTGCCGGTACTTGGCCAGAGCCAATTTTTCAGCTTTGCCCCCACCAAAGTCACAGGCTGAATGTGCTGCCATGTCCTGCATAATTCCAAAGTAAATGAAAGAGCATATGACAAAAACATCTTACATCCTAAACTCAAATTACTGAATTAACTACATTACATGCAAAAACATGAATAGATGCACTTGAAAATGCTATCCCGTCCATGCGATTTGATGCACTAAAGTGAATAATGCAAAGAAGAGTGTATTGTCTACAAGATGGATTTGAAGTTATCTGGACAATAAACCAAAAACCTATTTTCAGAAGAGCTATAATTACCGATGTAATCGAGTGAACTTTATAAATTGTGTCAAATTTGCAAACCCTTAGTTTTCAGCCCGGCGATCTATAAATAGAATATGAGAACACGAGAAACTAGCAGACTTGGAAATAAAAAAAAATAAAAAAATAAAAAAATAAAAACTATTTTTTCTTCTCATCATACTTCTTAGTAAACTTATGAAATAAAAAGTTAACAATCTCCATCCTTTCACCATTAAGAATCTGATTCTAATTGTACCTTGTCAAATCGCAAGTGTAGCACAACAAATTTCCAGGGCTCTTGTTTCTCATTTGCTCCAGTGGTTTCCCACAGCTCCTCATTACCAAGTGCTCTATCTGTGGTTGAAGGATACCTTAGGCGGCTGACAAGGCCATCTCCAAGTGCTCTAATATGGGGAACAAATATCAAAGCTTGAAAGTTCGCTTTACAACGTAAACGTTGAATTTCCATTGGCAATGTGTCAAAAGTCAGACGATGAGAGAACGGAGAAATTGCTGCAACCCCATAACTGGTCCATGTAAAATATTACAGATCTTAGAATAAACAAGATTAAGATAGCAAGTTAAAGATGCAAAATGACCCGGATCTACACACATCAGAGAAAGTAACTGGAATACTCACTAAAAGGAAACATTAACGAAGGCAAACACTGACTATTATTTAAAATGTGGGAGTATCAGAACTTTCAAACTCTTGAACTATGCCTATAAAGTCCAGCTACCTTTGCCTAGATAAATGGAAAGAGGCATGAAAAATGGATGACCGTGTTTTTATCTTGACAAATACATGTAGCAGAATAGAAATGGAAAATTTTGGGCTAAACACAAAAGTTAAATATTTGACCAGTAACTTTCAAAGAGCAACGTGACTTCACATCCAAACAAAAGGTTCAAGTAATTACCAACCTTTCTAGTACAGGCAAGACATTGTCTAGATACCAGTTAGCCGAAGCATGAACAGGTGCTGTCTTGATTCTGGTATCTCGGATAGCTGTGGCATAATATTCTCTCGTGCTCCAGGAAAATTCCTCTGGAAGCTCTTTAACAATAGAAATATCATCTTTTAATACATTAATAAAGTGATCAACATCAAATATATCCACGAAGGAGCTGCAGTGGAAAGTAAGCAACTTTAGAACAAGTACATGCAATTAAACTAAGGAAAGTAAAAGGGGAAGTAAAGGTTGCCTCCAAAAGAATTACCTTGAATCCTGCCAAACAGGATTTACTTCGAGATGTGGGATTACAAGTGTAGCATTCAGTATTTTGGCAACAGCAACTGCATCACATATCTGTATCACAAGCAACTTAACAGTCAATATACATATAAGAAAATAGAATTAACATTGGTAACAGATATGTGACTGTGAATCCAAGAAAACAAGAGAAATCTTATTCTTTGGAATTCTTGGCACATATAGGTATCTAGAAAAGACAAGAATTATAATATCAAAGTATGCACCCCCATTCTCTGCTGGTTTAACCCTCCATCCAGAAATACTTGAATGTATCCCCGAGATTTTTGAGGCAATGCTGCTCCAAATAATGGTTGAATCCATTGAAAAAAATTAGAGTGCAAAAAAATAATAATCACTAGCAAAAAAGAAGAGATAATTAAATAACACAAGAGACAACATTATTACTTCTTTTTAATTTTTATTACTCTCTCAAAATAAGGATTTACAGAAGACAAAACTTATACGGTAATCTTACAAGGTGCCTTTGCAGATTCAACACATGGTCTCCATCCTTGATCAACCAAAGGAATCCAGAGACCAGACTGCTTTCCATGTGGCTGAAATGAATTACATACGGGAAAGAGAATGAGAATTTTACTACTGGTGAAACAGAATATCATGAAGAAACACATTAGATGCTACTTGATAAACTACTACTTACGCTTTGGCGCTGTAAAGCACTCTTGAATAAAGGAAAGTGCCGTGGTTTCAAAGCATTCACTTCCTGCAGAAAGCAACCTTTTCATTAAACAGTCAGAATACCTATATGGCGTAAATTTTCTCAACATGGTGCCAGATTACATTTTTTGATCTACTTAAATTTGACTCGCTCTAAAAATTGCATGCCGACTTTTTATTACAGAAGTGTTATCAATTAGATGATGCATATGGTTACATATGTACTAAACAAACATAAAAATAAAACATATTATTAGCTTTTAAGTTCTGTACGTCGATATGCTTTTTAAGGAGGAAAAAGGTGAAACATTTGTGATTTGAATACTCATAGCAAAGGTACTACCCCGAATGACTTAGCCTTTACACTCATGGAGGAACGGAATGTCTCCAATACAACTCACTTATATGCAGAGATGTCCAGATGTCAATTTTGGTTTGTTCAGGAAAACTAGCTTCCAAGATGATATAATGTTGAGTTGTTTCAATGTTACCATCATGTATGTTATCTTTGTCTGTGTTTTATAGCTGTCTGAAAAAATTGGACTTATTCACAAACAACACCCCTAAACTATCTCGTAAGATAAAGAAATCAATCGGATATAAACAAAAACACTGAAACAGAAGTGCTCAATGGAGTGATACTCACATTTTTATTTTGCAAAGCACTCTTGAGTAGAGGCAAGTGCCTTGGTTTTGGAGGATTCCATTCCTGCGCAGAATAACACCATAAATTAAATAGAACAATTTACCCGAAGGATCTTTATATCAACGGCCATGCCAAATAAAATAGCATAGTTTAAAGCATGTATTAATGCACATAAGTTTACCTCTTTCTCAAAAGCAACATGCAACTTTCAAGATCAAGAAACAATCCATGGGAATATGCATACAGTTATTTGTATAACACGATGTCAATACTAGACACCATATTTATCGGATTAAGGTATATATGGACATAATTTTTCCAAGGAATAAATAGCTAAAGGTCTTTTGCATCCCATAGGGGTCCAAAGTAACTCATTTTATTCAGGGTGCTCCTGATGTCAATTGGACTTTTTGCAGGAAAATAGCTTCCCGGGTGATACAGAGCTGGGTGTCATTGTCGCTTTCATGCAAGGTCTCTACCCCATACTCATAGCCATCTTACTAAATTTATAGTCGATAAACAACAGTTCTAGACTAGTACATCATTTAAATAATAGTAGCCATCTAAGGCAACTAAAATCACAGCTGTTCAACTCAAAACTATGAATTTTCATCTCTACGCACCCCTTTTCTTAATTTTATGCTTTCAATTTCCAGGTGCTTGTAGAAACAACCATGACAAATACCATGAAACATAAATAAAAATACAGTCTCCAGATGACACTGAGCCACACTTTTCAAATAGTATTGCATCAGAGAAAGGTATTAAGATATCCAAGTCATGTAATTCAACACCAAACCCTTAACCAGTCAATGGATTCCACGTTGTAACAGTTTTCAGCAAACCTAATCTTAACTTTTCCCCATAATTCCACATTCAGATACTAAAAAATCCACTTACCAATCATTTGCAGTGACATTTGACACTCAACCCCTACATTCCATTTTTTTGTAACCTTTCAATACTTAATAGTTCCATATTCTCCTTTTATCACTTCTCTAGATATTTAGACCATAATTTCTACACTAAAATTACACACAAAACATGTTTCTCCAATTTTTATGATCAAACATCCAGAAAAGTATTATCAGATAAAGTGTACCTAGAATCTATTTTTCCATTAAAACAGAGTAAGAAGCTAGCATTTCTCATAAATCACATTAAAACAAACCCAGAAAAGGGGAAGAAAAAAAAGTGAACTTACTGAGAATATAGAAGGCGAGGCATGGCTTAATGGACTGAACAAACTAGGCAATAGAACTGGAAAAAGAAGCACTAGAAGACCAGCAAGAGCTCCTCCTCTCTGAGGCTGATGAAAACCATTATTCTTGTACTGAAACTTCATATTCCAAACTGAGAACCCAGATCTAAAATGGGTTTTTTTTTTTTTTTTTTACACTAGATAGTAAAGAAAACCAGTACCCAAGAAACCATTTATCACATGTGTCACACTGAGTAGCTTTATATCTCCCCACCGCTCTTTTCTGTCAAAGTTTTTAAGGCATCAATATCATCATCACAAGGATGGACACCTGTGAAGAAGCTGGTAGCTGGCTTGATTGCAGAGTACAGAAACAGGGTCGCTTTCAAGGACCCACAGTGGGACAAAGTAAGAGTTAAAAAGATTTTGTACGTTAAAAAACTTGGAATTAAAACACAACTCGGTTCCTTTCCTGGTCTTCTTTTCAGAGGTTTTGGTATTCGGACCGTTGGGTTTCTTTTTCATTAAAGTGGTTACTTTCTTAACAGCACCGACACTTAAATGGTCACTTGAACTTGCACCAAAACGGTCCCTTTCCTCTTCAAATATATTATATTTTTGTATGAATTTTGATTCGCCCAAGAAGGAAACTAGTTTTTTGGGGGGTCATTATTAGTTTTGTGAAAATATTGAAATATAGGATATTTAAGGATATTTTTAATATCAAACTTCCAAAATATGGAAAATATCAATGGATTATTGGATTTCGACCAAAGTATCGATATTTAATTCTTTAATCATGTGCTATATAACGGTACATTTACATTATGTGGGTGTGATTTTGTATATATATATATATATTTTTCTAGAATCTAATATAATTAGAATACTGATTAAGGATTAACGGGATCGGATAAAGTATAAATCTACCGTATTCTACGATTTAATTAACAAAAATGAGACTTAAACCTCTGGCATGGTCTCATTAGATAAGAAAGGCAACACTTTTCCCAGGAGTTATCGTGCAATTTGAATTTTTAATGTAATTATTGTTACGTAACTTCATAATTATATATATTTTTAATAATATTAGTTGTAACAACCCACAAGTTACAACTATATGTATGTTAAGAGTTGCACCTCTTAATATTAAAATTTTGTTTTTCGTTTTCGTATTGATTATTAATTCTTACATCCAATCCTCTAAGAAATCTCCAGTTTTTTTCTTAAAGAAACTTGAGGAGTGTAATGTCTTCCAACTTCTGGATAAATGGAGAAGGAATTGAGAGTGACAATGTGACATTGTGAGATGGTTACTTGTTTGGAATAAAAATTTCTTTTTCTTTTGATAAAATCGATAATCAATCGGCGAAAAGGAAATGCCTCTGTATTTCCTATTCATTCCTTTATAACGTTTAATCATTTTCGACATCGCACCGGTAGTTTTAAGCTTTAAAGTGGATGGTTGTAATATTGATTGTTCCTTACCCGGACAAGCCGGGTGTCTGGTTATACCCGGTATGTATTTTCTAGATAATACTCGGGTTGCCTTTACCCTAGAGGGTTCCGGATCAGGTGCGGGTATATACCTGGTTACTCGGCCAGGTTTAAAAATAAAAATAAAAAATTATTTGAAAGAATTATAATATATTTATTTCATTTTAAAAAAATAAAAAATATACAACAAACCTTGTTATATTTTTCGAAATAAAATCTTTTTTTTTTTCAATCTTCAAAAAATAAAAATTAAAAATTAAAACACAAATTTCTCCGATAGATATCAACACCACTTGAACTAAAACGAGTGAGTACTGCTGTGAGATGATGATAATATATTTATAATACTAGAGTTTAAACTCTGATGATTCATTTTCATTTACGATATTAGATTTTGAACCCAAGTGATGAAGGTTCAAGACAATAGACCCTTGGAGAGGATCACAATTATTTATTTATTTATTTATTTATTTATTTATTTATTATTTTTTTTTTTTTTATTGATGAAACAGAAATAAGCTACAGAGAAGAGCTGAAATCCAGCCATAGGCGATCCCTACCTGGGAAAGAAGCCATAGAGGCAAGATTGTGTGCCAGAGCATTAATCGAATGGGAACTGGTTTGGCATTTACAGATACCAACCTTAGAAAAGAGGGATCTAATATCGTTTATAATAAAACTAGCATCACCTGAAACGGGAACCGACGAGTTCAGGGGAGATGCGACAAGGGAGGAGTCAACGTCTGCAATCTTTACTTGAATGCTGTGAAATTTGGCTAGCAGAAGCCCCTCACGAAGGGCTAATAATTTTCCAGTCACAGGGCTAAAATTTCTAGGGAGGGGTTTTGAAAGAGTAGCCAACACCTTGCCCTTATCATTCCTGATAGCAACACCCACTCCTAAGAAACCAGCACTTTCACGAACCACTGCACCAGAATTGAGTTTTAACTGACCTGGAGGAGGTGCAATCCAGTCATGGTAGAGCTTAGTGGCATGGAAGAGTTATTGGGAACCCGTGTCCTCTGAGAAACCTAGTATTCGGACAAGAGGGACTCTGCCCAGTAAACTAGAGTTTTAGGATCCTTCGGTTTGGCACCTAGATGAGAGGTATTGTGATTTTCCCAAATTGCCCAAGAGACGATACAAATGGAGGCAAGATCATCCCTAATAACCTGGTGGAGGAGATTAGAGAGAACCTCCATCACTGGAAGAGCTCGGAGATTGTCGAAGAAGTTGTCAAAACAAGTACAACCCCAAACCTTCCTGGCTATACCACACCAAAACAGGGAATGACCAGGAAAATCCACATCAGACCTGCAGCCCGCACACAGAGGTTGCTCAGTAAAAAATACATAATGTTGTGTATATTCAGCTTAATTGAGTCTGAGGAGAGGTTTTTCATTATATACTAGATGAATACAAAAGAGATTACATAGACAATAATACCCTTAAACAATAAGCAAAGAACAAATATTAAAAAGATAAAAACTACAGCAGAACATGGTGAGAAAGTGGAGCTACGTGATGATATAAATTGTACATAGTGGTTATATTGAACTGTAGCCTTCTAGAAGTGTAAAACTGAATACTTAGTTATCTTGATAATTAATCTTTCTTAACACCTCCCCTCAAACGAGAGGGTGACCTTGTCATACTAAGTTTGTCAATGAGAAACTGAAAAAGAGAATGAGAAAGAGCTTTAGTTAAGCAATTTGCAATTTGGTCATGAGAGGAGACATATCTAACTTCCAGTTCCTTGTTTAGAATCTTGTCTCTAACAAAGTGAATGTCAATCTCTATATGCTTTGTTCTAGCATGATATACTTGATTTGCTGCCAAAGCACTAGCACTCGTATTGTCACACCATGTGATTGGAGTTGTTGTAATTGGATAGCCAAATTCATTAAGAAATGATTGAGTTCATGTGATTTCAGCTGCCACATGAGCCAAAGCTCTGTACTTGATCTTGCCACTACACTTTGTTTTTTCAAGGAACAAGAGACTAAAGTATCACCGAGAAATACGCAGTAACCCCAACTGATTTCATGTCATCTATGCAGCATGCTCAATCAGCATCTGAGAAGCCATGTATAGACAATCTTTCATTATAGCTTATATGGAGACCAATATCCATTGTTCCTTTTAAATACCGTAAGACTCTCTTGACAGCATTCTAGTGAGTGTTTAAGGGTGCCTATAAGAACTGACTAAGCTTATTCACAGCAAAAGAGATGTCAGATCTGGTATTTGTTAAGTATTGTAGATCTCCCACTGCACTTCTACACATAAATGGATTAGTCATTAGCTGTCCATCCAATTTTGAAATGGACTTACCAACCGATATAGGAGTAGGACATGGCTTGAGGTACTCCACGTTGGTCTTCTTTAGCAAATCTACAATATAATTTGCTTGAGATAGATAAATGTTTGATTCATCTCTGTAAACTTCTATTCCAAGAAAGTAATGAAGAGGGCCAATGCCCTTAAGGGCAAAGCTTTCATTCAGCTTGGTGATGAACTTCTGTATTTTTTCAGTGTTGTTTCCAGTGACAATTATGTCATCAACATAGATCAAGACCATGATTATCAGTTTATCTGTCTTAAAGAAGAAAAGTGAGGAATCTATCTTTGAGTTTTTGAACTGCCACTCAAGAAGGGCGTTCTTCAACCTATCATACCAGGCCCTTGGAGCTTGCTTCAGTCCATAAAGAGCTTTATCTAACTTGCACACATGCTACGATTTTGTAGGGTCTACAAACCCTTCTGGTTGAGTCATAAAAACTGATTCTTGTAAGTACCCATTTAAGAAGGCATTATTGATATCCAAATGCTTGGTACTCCAATTCTTAGACACTGCTATTGTCAAAATTGCTCTAACTGTTGATGCTTTCACAATTAGGCTGAAAGTTTCTAAAAAATCAATCTCAGGTGTCTGATGAAAACCTTTGGCGACCAATCTTGCTTTGTGTCTCTAAACTGATCCATATGTGTTGTACTTAACCTTGAAAACCCATTTGTTTCCTACCACATTCATCTCTGATTTATATGGAATAAGTGACCAGGTTTTGTTGACATGCAAAGCTGATAACTCCTCTTTCATGGCCTTTTTCCATTTTTCTGACTTCAAGGCTTTTAAAACTGATGTCGGTTCAATTGATTCATTTTCTTTACAAATTGTCTTCATTTTTGTGTGACTTGTGTAGATTTTGGCTTAAAGATCCCATCCTTTGATCTTGTTATCATTGGATGAGTGAAGACCTTAATAGGAACTTGAGAGCATAATGTATATTTTGAGAAGCATCAGTTTCATGAACTTGAGAATTAATTGGTGTGGCATGATCAGGCAAACTTGCACCTTGATTCAATAAGGATGAGGATTCAACTTCTTGAGTGTCCTACAAATTCAAAACATCCAGATTTGGAGATGTTGCTTGAGAGCTCAAGTTTAGGTTGTCCCTGCTACTATTTGATAGATTTTTGGGTGGAGAGCTTTGGGTTGAGGACAAATTAGGTAGAATAAACCATAAGGTAACCGGATCAGTGATTGTTTCTTCAGACTGCTTTGGGTGAAGAAATTGAGTTTTGAAAAGAAATTCGGATTCATTGAACATTACATGTCTTGAGCTAAGACACTTGTAACCCTTGTGAGACTTACTATACCTCAAATTCACACATTTAGTACTATGAAACTGAAACTTTTGTGTTTGATATGGTCTTAGATATGGAAAAGAGGAGCAACCAAAAAGGAATGTGTAGTCAGGAATTCTATTGTATATGATCTGAAAAGGTGATTTTCCTTGGAGAGTGGGAGTTAGAAGCCTATTAATAAGGTAGACTGATGATTGAAAAGCTTCACACCAATATCTAAAAGGCATATTTGCTTGAGCTAAGAGTGTCAACCTCATTTCTACAATATGTCTGTGTTTTCTTTCGGCTCTACCATTTTGTTTTGAGGTATGAGGGCATGAGTGTCTAAACTCAATGCCATGTTGTTTGAGAAAACCAGAAAAAGCTTATTAATCCCCTCCCCAATCTGATTGTAGACATTTAATTTTCTTTTCAAGTTTTTTTTTTCTACTAGGGTTTTAAATTGTACAAAAGCTTCTAGTGCATCAGATTTGGATTTTAAGGGATAAATCCAAGTGTGTCTACTGAAATCATCAACAAAATGAATGTAGAATTTATATCCAGTCAATGAAGTGATAGGAGCTGGTCCCCATAAATATGTGTGAATTAATTCAAGAGGATTTTTGGTTCTATTTTCTGCCGTTTTTAATGGTAAATAGTGAAGTTTACCATACTGACATGCATCATAAAATGGAAAATTTTCATTAATTGAAAATTTTCATTACAATGTCTCAAAACTTGATTTAATACATAAGATGGGGGGTGACCTAGTCTTCTATGCCACAACTCTTTGATTGAATTGAGAGACTCAACATAACTAAAACTCGTCTCTAATTGATCTTGAGTCAAAGACTTTGAGGCTTGATGCATGGAATTGGTGATAGCAGCAGCACCAGAAAATGGATTGAAGGGAGACTCTGATGTAAATAAAGAGAACTTATAAGGAAATGATGGTTTATGACATGAAGACTCTAATTGGTACAGCCCATCCTTAAGAATTCCTCGCAATACCACCTTTCCTGTTTGCTTGTCCTTCACAAGACAACAACCAGAATGAAATTCCACAAAAACATTGTTATCAGAGGCAAGTTTTGAAACACTAATCAATTTTTTTGTTATATTCGGTACATGTAGAACTTGCTTTAATTTCAATCTATTTCCAACACAAGATTGCAGTAAACTTTCACCAATATGTGAAATAACAAGCTGATTTCAATTTCCTATCATAAGAGAGTTCTTACCATCGTATTCAACCTTCTGATTCAAATTGTTTGCATCTCCAGTAACATGATTGTTGGCTCCACTGTCAGCATACCAGCACTCATCATCAATAGTTTCTAATGTGGTAACAAAGACTGAAGGTTGATTCTACTTGTTCTGGCTTGAATTTGATGATGCCCCCATGTAGCTCTCATCATATCTGTTGCAGCAATGAGTTGCACAATGGCCATATTTACCACAAACTTGGCAAGTTGGCCTTGAGTTGTTACCATTTCTTCCTCCACGACCACGGAATCTTCCATTTCTACGAAATCTTCTTATATTTTGACCACGACCTCCACTTTGGTTCGAAGGTTGGCTCTGTGAGTAATTCTTGTTGAAGTTAGAATTTCCTTCACTTGTCACAAAATTTGCAGAAGGTGCTCCAACAATTTTGTTCAAGTTATTGATGTGTTCCAACTTACTATCATAACTAAGCAAGGTATCTTGTAACTCTTGCCATGAAATTGATTCATGAGATTCAATTAGAACCACAATAGGCATATAGTTTGCATCAAGTCCAGAAAGAACATTAGATATCAGTAATGGCTCGGGATAAGAATCTCCTGCAATTGCTAAAACATCAGCCCAATATTTCATTCGTTTCATATACTCTTCCATGGACATTGTGTCTTTTCTTGTTGTCTGGATGCTAGTGCGAACTACATTCATCTTGGATTTTGGGTGTGCTCCATAAAGATTCTCCAATGCTTTCCAAAGATTTACCGAGGTTGAGCAACCCATGACTTGAGTGGCCACTGACTCAATCATCGAGCCATATAGCCAGTCCATCAGAAGATGGTCATTTACAACCCATTGCTCATAGTTTGGGTTCAATCTTAGGCCAAAAACCAGTGTCTCCTTATGTTGTGATTTCCGTCGGAATGAACTCAGGTGGATAGGGACGAGTTCCGAAAAGATAACCGTCGAGTCGGTGACCTTTAATGACCGTGGTCACCATCGTTTTCCATAAGGTATAGTTGTTGCGATCTAACTTAATCGCAAATGATTTCCCCATCAAGTTTCCAAAGGGAGTAATGCCGCTCACAACGCTTAGTTGTTGTGTCATCATTGGTGCTGTCGAGGATGATGCACCGATGGCTCTAGTGGTTTGGGTTGAGGTCGCTAGAGTTGGAGTGTTCTCAGTGAACATTGGTGGCGTTTGCCTTTCAAAGCTCTGATACTAAGTAAAAAATACAGAATGTTGTGTATGCTCAGCTTAATTGAGTCTGAGGAGAGGCTTTTCATTATATACTAGATGAATACAAAAGAGATTACATAGACAATAATACCCTTAACCAATAAGCAAAGAACAAATATTAAAAAGATAAAAACTACAGCAGGACATGGTGAGAAAGTGGAGCTACGTGATGATAAAAACTGTACAAAGTGGTTATGCTGAACTGTAGCCTTCTAGAAGTGTAAAACTGAATACTTAGTTATCCTGATAATTAATTTTTCTTAACACACAATCTTCCATTTTCATAGATTAAAATCTGAAGTGATGGCATTGAGGCACACTCTCCATTCAAAAACTAACCTTCGGAGGAACATTGAGGTTCCAGAGGTAGGACCACCATTTACGGGTGGCCGTAAAGTTGGAAACAGAATCAGAAATCTTCTCACTAAGAGCTAACCTGTAGCCACTCTTGACTGAGTAAATATCCAAATTTTCATAATGCCAAGAAAGACAATCAGGCTGCTTAAGTAGCTCAAAGGGATGGACAGAATAACCTTTTTATCAATAGGAAGGAAGGTTTGCTCCAACAGCTCTAAATTCCATCCAAGAGGGTCGTTATCATTGAGGGCTGCCACACACAGATTGGTGCCAGGATCCGGGGTAATGAGCTTGAAAGTAGTGGGTCTAGGCAGCCATTGGTCTTTGAAAGCATTAATACTCCTGCCATTTCCCACTTTCCAACGTAAACCTTTGAGTAAAAGGGCTCTTCCCTAAATGAAGCTTCTCCAAATGTGAGAAGAGCCTGACCTGAGAAGTGCCTGAAGGAAATGAGAGGATCACAATTGGTCGGTGGAAGTTTGTCATTGTTTGTTATAGGGTAAGGCATAGTTGTAGTGGTCATAGCCCATGGGTGATGGGACTCATTTTACCATGAAAGACAGGAAGGCGAACAATAAAACTATAGATTAAAATAATTAAAGTTAATTACACTAAAGTACCCTGAATTTATCATTTTAGACAAAATTTATCACTTTAGGCAAATTATCAGTAAGTTTTAGAAATTCAATACAAACATGCCTTATTATTAAAGTCAAACCGTTATCTTTAACAGTTGACCAGTCAAATAATTGAAAGGTAGAATTTATCTTTGTCACATCATCCAACATAAACTAATTTATTATTATTTTAAATTTTTTTATTTACTAAGAAAATTAAATTAGTTTAAAAAAAAAAAAATACATCCTCATCTCCATCCTAATCAAACTTATCTGTAAATTTTATATATATTAAAGAATTTATCACTAAAATCTTAACACAACACTAACTCAAAAAAATCAACACAAATGAATAGAAAAATAAAACCCCAAAAAAACCGAGAAAAAAGGTAGAGCATGGCTGATGTATATCTACATTGATCTTCATTTCTTTCTTTCTTTCATTTTTTTCAATTTTTTTTTTTTTTTTTTTTTGAGAGGTACTTAACAATTTATGTAACCTAATTTTTGTTTTCAATTCATTATTTTTGAAAAAAAAAACATTCATTGTCTTTAATTTTTGTTTGATTGTTCTTCGAATTCCAAAATTAATATCAAATTCTGGGTTCCAACATTTGAGTGGAAGAGAAATCTAGTAGCAATTCTCTCAGATTCTCATCAATTTAATATGTTTTGAACTAATGCACTCTAAATTTGTCTCTTCACATTCAAAAAGAGATTTAGAGAGAGACAAACCCTAAAAAGAAAATAATGCAAGTGACCTAGAAACATTCAGAGAAACAAATTTGGGAATAGATGAGTACTCAACTTAGGAAACCCATTCCTAATATCAGGTCCAATACCCTTCTGAGTCCGAGAGAATCTTGTGAAAACTTTGATCTTTCTAGTTGAAGTCTGAAATCTTTTAAAAGCATTTTAGAAAAATGTTGCAGATCTCAGGGTGACTTATTTATCAACTAAAATTTATTCTCTTATTAATCGAAATCGCACTAGCCAGTAGTAATTATATAAAAGCACAAAATTTAAAAGAATGCATTACAATATAGGATTTAACTAATACAATTTTTTATTTTTATTTTTTTGGATTTTGTCTTGGGTTTGGGCTTGGGTATTACAAGTTTGGTACTATTTTTGAAATGTTAAAATCAACTTATTTTATAATTTTGACATAAAATGATATTTGGTAAAATTTCCAAAAGTGAGTAATTGATAATCTGACAAGTTTTGATAGTTATTTTGAGAAGTATGTGATGGTTACTTTTTAAAAGTGATTATGGAATAATCAATTTAAACATTTAATGAATCTTTTAAAATATTATTAGTATCATTATTAAAACAAAATCATTTATATATCTTATTTCATCTTAAAATTAAATATTATACTTAAATATTGATTTGATTTGTAAAACATTTTAAAAATATTTTTATTGTTGTTATGATTTTTTTTAAAATTTAAATATTTTACCTAAATATTGATTTAATATATATAATTAATGAAAAAAAATGAATTAGGGTTCTAAAATCATGTCTATTTTAGTCATGTAACTAATCTCAATTTTTTTTTTTTTTTTTTTTTTTTTTGCAATAAAATTATCTATGTATATTGCTTTTAATTTATAGGTTAATATTAAAAATCTCCCCTCACCTTTAAACTATTATTGGATATATAGTTACAAATGCTTTTATTTTAGAAACCTCCCATACTAACACCGTTAGTATTCCGTTTGTGTTAACTGAGTTTGACTATTAAAAAATCCAAAATATCTCTATTTAAGCTTCAATTGTATAAATTAACCATTATACCCTCATACTTTACCAAATAAATAAATAAAATGATACAAAAGGCGGGAATGTTAAATTGCAAAGGAGAAGTTATTTTGTGGACAATTTTATCCCTAAAAATAACAAAATTATAAATGAAACAAAAGCAATGAAAACGAGTATTTGTTTAGATTTATTATAAAAAGACAAATAAATTCATAATAAATACATATTCTGGTTTATTTTCAATGCTTTTGGTTTATTTGTAATTTTGTTATTTTTAGGGATAAAATTATCCACAAAATAATTTCTCATTTGTACGTTAACATTCCCACCTTTTGTATTATTTTATTAACTTATTTGGTAAACGTATGAGGGTATAATGGTTAATTCATACAACTGAAGCTTTAATAGAACATTTTAGACATTTTAACGGTCAAACTTAGTCAACACAAACGGAATGCTAACTGTGTTAGTTCATAGGGGAGGTTTCTAAAATAAAAGCATTTATAACTATATATCCAATAATAGTTCAAATGTGAGGGGGGATTTTTTTAAATATTAACCCTAATTTATACAGTAGTTGTAAAAGTAAAATTTGTGGTAGCCAAAAATGGCCTTTAAGCCCAAATGTCTAAGCCCATGACTAGTTGGGCTGGATTCTGGTCAGGTTGGTCGAAATCAGGTAAAATGTGAACTAAGTTGCATTTGACTAAGTAACCGATAGTGTTATCAGTTGAACAAGTTAAAGGTAAAGCTAAACAGAGTTTGAACTAGTCAAATAACCAAAAGATCCCATGAAATCTGATGGAGATTTCAAGGATATCCTCAACCACTCTCCAAGGTCTAGTCCTCTTGGAAAGGCCTATAAATGCAACCCCTCATTTGCATAAAAGGGATTCAGATCTGTCTCACTATATCTAAGAGCATCCACAATGGTGTGGAAAAGAGACCCAAATAAAAATAAGAAGATACATTTTTATTTGGGCCCTATGGATACCACAATGGTGTAAAAAGAGAGCCAAAAAATAAGACCCAAATCTGGGCTCCACCACACTAGACCCAAATTTGGAACTCCATTTAGGTCTTGCACAATGATTGGGATTGGGTTCTCAATACCTTTCAATTATTGGGTTGGACTTATATATAAATATATATCATTTAAATTTAAACATATAATTATTAATTTCAATAATTATATATAATGAAAAAATATAAATAAATTTAATATATATTTCAATTATTTAAATTTAAATATATAATTATTAATTTCAATATATAATTATTAATTTCAATATATAATTATTAATTTCAATAATTATATATAATGAAAAAATATAAATAAATTTAATTTTAATTTTAAAATTTTATTTTAATGAAATTAAAATAATTTGAATGAAAACATTAATTTTTAAAGGTTTGGAACTGGAATCGGAACCAAACCTCCAAAACCGGAACCTTTACAACCGTAACCAATTTTGAAGGTTCGGAACTGGAACTGGAACTGAACCAGGAACCGTAACTGAACCGTTGAAACTGTCAGAACCGTTAGTCCGAAAAGGAACCGAAACCGATTCGGAACAGGTGCAATGTATAATCGTAGACAATATTTTGTTTTAAATATTTATTTTTATTGTTGATGTAATTCGGTTGTGATAATTTTAAATTAATAAAATGTTTTATTTTAAATTAATTATAATTTGTTAAATAATTATTGATAGTGTTGATATTTAAAATATATTATATAATTTATTTATTAATATATATATAATATTTTAAGGAAGAGTACTGATTGTTTGGAAAAAAATAAAAAAAGTTGATCCACTTTTTTAATTTTTTTTAATTTTTTTTTAAATTTAGCCTCATTGTGAGGAAAAAAGACCCAAATAAATAAGACCCAAATGGGAAGACCCATTATTTGAAAACAAGACTCATATTTGATGATGTGGTAAAAGTAGGTCTTGTGTTTGGGTCTCAACCATTGTGGATGCTCTAAAGCTCTTGCGTGTTGAAATACAAACTCTGGTCTCTGGAATTCCTGAATTCAAGCCATTTTTCCCTTAGTTTCTTTCACTCTCAGCCCAAGCATATATCTAAAGCTAAAAACAATTACCACCCTCTTTTTCCTCTCTTTTCTTTCGTGTTTTCTGTCTTGTTTTCATCTTTTTACAGGTCTAAAAAGTAGTCGACACGTCCAATTCGACATGTTAAATCCAAGTTGTTTGGGCTTAACTCGAATCCGATCTGTTCCACATCAATTATAGATCAACCATCTACACAATTAACAAAACATCTACCGATTATTCCTCCAATACAGTTAGTTATAAATGAGTATAGTAAAAGTTTAATGATACCAGACTGGCCCTTAATTAAACATCGCTCACCCACCGGATTATATCACGATTTACGTGTTGACTGTTGACAACTAACATTCCGCAATTTGACATTATTATTATTGGGGATCGTGTTTTGGATGGACACACGTTTATTCAATTTTGTAGAGGCATGTGCACGTGCCAAGTGAAGCAGTAGAACAGAGCAGGAAATGGTTGGCAATTAAGAAGATGGTGTTAGAAGTTGGATCACAAGTAGTTGAGCCACTCACCTGTCTCAACTGTCCCTCTCTCCTTCAATCAGCTCTTGTTTCTCCATCTTCTTCTTCTCTACAAAAAAAATTCTATAAAAATCCCTAACCTTTCTCACTTCTCACCCAAATTCTACTCCTTTACTTATAATGGCGGGATTCTTGTCTCTCCTCAGGCGCGTCTACCTCTCCGTCTACAACTGGACTGTTTTCCTCGGATGGCGAGTCCACTTCTTCAACATTTCTCACTCTTTATATCCAATTTCTTAGATACACCCACTTTCTTATATTTCTTCTCATAAATTTTATTTTTATTCATCATTTCAGGTCTCAGGTTTTGTACTTAGCTTTGAAGACCTTAAACGAATCTGGTCACGAACACGTCTACAATGCCGTCCAAAAACCCCTTCTCCTCGCCCAATCCGCCGCCGTTTTGGAGATTCTTCATGGTTTAGTAGGTGGGTGTTTTTTTTTTTTTTCTATAAAAAATGAAACTCTTAGATGAAGGAACAAGCTGATTTTGTATTCAATTTTTTTTTTGGGGGTGTGTTGAAAAGGTTTGGTGAGATCTCCAATAACATCAACTCTGCCGCAGATAAGTTCAAGGTTGTATGTGACATGGGGAATTTTATGGAGTTTCCCTCAGGTTTATAACCTTTTTTTACATTGTCAAATCTTGTTATTTCTATCATTTTTCTCTTAATTAAGTTGCTAATTAGACTTTTAATCTTGTGATTTCACAGATTCAGACTCATATACTTGTTAGTTCATTGGTCATCAGCTGGTCCGTAACTGAGGTAACTGAGTAATCTTGTGTTTAGTGTCTTTGATTTATAGCGTGCTCTGTTTCTATCAAGTTTATTGAAGTATTATACTACCAATTGCCTGAACACCAAGTGTATGTGGAAATTACTGTTAAAAATAGATGTCAGTTTGTCAAGTTTTATTTTCCTTGTTCTTGCTTACATTATTTGTTATATATCTAGCTCGAAAGTGAAGTAGAAATAAGAATTATTTATTCAGTGTTGCTGAACTGTAATTCTCTTTAAGGATCTTGCTGTCACACACATAGTTTTAGTTGCAATCACCTTTTGTTTTTGATTCAAGATCTCCTGCAGTCTCTTTATGGAATTGAATTATTGAAATGGGAATCAGATGAACTCGATAATGACACAATTTATTTGTAATTTGATTTATCGTAGTCTCGCTATGACGTTCTTTCATACATCATCATGCTGTTATTTGATAATCTTTTCTTTTTGGAAAGCGTTTTAATGCATTTTGGAATTACAATCTTAATGTAGTTATTTCTGTGCTATAGTTAGTGGTGGGGGAAAACATGTGTAATTTTGTCAGTGTAAAATTTGCTTGATAATTGAACATGAATGCAACTTAAACAAAAAACTCTCAGTAACAGCTTCTACACTGAGATTTAGTTCTTATAGCAACACTTGGATCAAAAGCATTGACTTGTTAACATGTCATGTTATGTCACTAAACGAGAATTATAGCACTGAAGAACAAGTGTTTACATTGGGGATTGGTTCCTAGTTTCTTGTTATTTGTTGCATAACTTGCATCTCATGATTGTTTGTGCCTGTAAGTTCTTGTCTTTAGGGTACAAGATTAGGATCAACTAGGAAATGTTTTTAATTTCTTGTAATTTCAAAATAATGAATATCTATTTAATTGTTGTAATTTCAGATTATTCGATATTCTTTCTTTGGCATGAAGGAGGCCTTTGGTTTTACACCTTCGTGGTTTTTGTGGCTGAGGTATAATATATAAATCTGCTTTCATAGGATATGTTTTATGAAAGTGATCAAGTCATTTGTGGTTATTTCATTGAATATTCAATTATGCAATGCAGGTACAGCACCTTTTTGTTGTTGTATCCAACTGGCATCAGCAGTGAAGTTGGCCTAATATTTTATGCCCTTCCATACATAAAGGTAATAAATTGCTGTTGTATTTAATTTACACCAGCATCACAGTTATCTATCAACTGAGAGTGTGCATTGGTTATGTTTCTGACCAAAAACAATATAAACTGAATTCCTACATTTTCACCATAGTAAGTTTATTGTTAATGCTAAAGTCGTTTTGTTGCATAAAAGATATAGTTTAAATGGCATGGAATATGGTAAGAATGGCCTAAGAGTATGAGTGATATATTTTGTAAAAGAATGTATAGATAAATAAGATCTTTACTCTCTTGGGTACTATTGATCAAGTTTCGACAGGAAAGAGCATCTTTCGAGCTTGTTAGCTATGCATCTCTCTTTTTTTTTAGCACACCTTGACGGTATAAGAGAAATGTATTGAAATGCATCTTAAATTTCCCAGGCGGATGACCTTCCATTTAATTGATTGTTCCAAAATATATTGATAGGCATAAAACTACTTGTATATGTGCTGAATTAAATCTCTAAATCAATACCGGATAAGTATATAAATAAACAGAATTATGTTCAAAAAGAAAAGGTGGAAAATAGCTTGGTTTAAATGGTTCTTTGACCACACCTTACTCTAATCTTCTGCTCAGTGCACACAACCCTGCCACTTCAGTTTGTTTATCTCCTGCTATATGTGCCCTTCAAGCTTAAGTGCATATCTTTTCAATAAAGCAGCAGCAGTTTCTTAATGAAAGTATCCGTTTGCAATATGTTCACTAAAAAAAAACCCGATGTTTTGCAGGAATCTGACAAGTATTGTATAAGGATGCCCAACAAATGGAATTTCTCTTTTGATTATTTATATGCTGCAGTTCTAGTACTCGGATTCTATGTACCAGGTATGAACTCAGCCTTCGTATTTCACATGTTTCGTCTATTTACTTTGGTACCTGATTCGTTTGACAATGTTGTTATGGTATGATCAACTGCAGGTAGTCCACATTTGTACGGTTACATGCTTCGCCAGAGGAAGAAAGCACTTTCGAAATCAAAAAGGGAGTAGAAATGGGTGCAAATTTGTTAAATTAATTGGTAGTGTCATTTTGATTGTATCTTGTAAGTGTTTTGACCAGATAATTCAAAGAGGAACTCCAATTGTCTTACTTATAATCTTTTCTCTGTTGTTCTACAAGAACTTAGGTCCTAATTTGTAAAATGGTGTACTATCATTTTTTCTTTCTAATGCTTCTGTTTTATTTATTTATTTATTTATTTATTTATTTATTTATTTTAATATATATATATATTTTTTTTAATTTCAAAACCATCCACAATTTGGGAAAACCTAAAACATAAATTAGCTCACTGAAAAATTGGTGATTAAAAATGAAAAATCACTTATTAATGTTATGAATTAAGGTAACATTAATTGTAATAGTACCTTTTAATGTAGTTACTTTGCACCCAAGACTTATTTTATTTGAGCTTACAAGTTACAAATAAATACAATCTTCTGGCACTTTCTTTTCCTAATGTTTCATATTAAACCCTAACGTTTTAAGGGTAAATATGTAAAATATGGCTTGAACCCCTTCCACCAACATTATTAAATGTCCAATGTATTTCAAGGGAATGTAAAAATAAATACTATCTTCTTATATTCCTTATATTTCTCTAACAATCATAGGTCAACCAAAAGAATAATAATTCAATTTTAATATAAATTTAGTTTTTAAATGTTATAATGATTATATTAAAGTGTTCCTTCTAATGAGAAATTATGGGTTGACCAGTGCAAATTAAGTTGAGATGTCTGATAGTATTATTAGAAATGTAGTTGAGATTAACTTATGTCTTGGAAATGTCACACGTGTTGTGTTTTTACTTGTCCAAAATCATATTAACGTTAACTTTAAGTAAACCCCGCGTTAGCTTAATTACAACTCCATCTTTTTTTCTCATGTAGAATCTGTCTAATCAAAATTACATAATCTGAAGTATGGTAAATTGCGTTCACATCCCTAAGGTTTGAGGTTAAGACACCTCAATAGAAAATGGGCTAATTGGCACCGATGTCCCCTAAACTCTTCCAAAATATGCATTATGCTCCTTATATATTTTTTTTTCCGCCACTAAACCCCCTGAATTCTCACAAATTGACAAATTTCGACTGTAGATGCCCGCTCATAGGGGGTAAAAAACTCAAGTGTTTGTCAAAAAACGAGAGTTCAGAGGGTTTAGTGGCAAAAAAAAAAAAAAAAAAAAAAAAAAAACATAGGGGGCATAGTGTATACTTTGGAAGAGTTTAAGGGAAATCAGTACCAATTAACCTAGAAAATATTGCTTATTCTACACTAATACCCATTACCCCTGCACTTAATAGACCTCAAATCTATTGGTAAAGGGTTCATTTTGTCTTTTCAAGTATCATTATTTATTATTATTATTATTATTATTTTGAAATAAAAACTTCATTTATTATATTTATAAAAAAATAAATAGAGAAAAGCATGGATGCAACCTATTGCTTCCTTCGTTCAAATCTAATGGTTTCATCATGGTCTATTTATTATGTTCCCATGAAATCGGTTCGTGGGAAATGGGAACGATAGTTTGTATGCATTAGATGATTCTGTTTCAGGGAGATCATCCCATTGTCTCCAATTTTGTCACTCGTGCTTTCATCACCTCCATATTCTTTGTCAAAGAAAGGAGTTTCCAATTTTGTAGTACAAGCACTAAGAATCTCCACCATTTTTTGTGTTCAACCTAATTTTCTTTTTCATTTATGGTTGTTTTTAATAAATTTCCACCATTCATATTTGAAGAAAAAAAGTGGAGATCTAATTTTTTTTCTTCTATTTTTTAAAAATGCAGAAAATGGACAATAGAGATCTAGTTTTTTTTTACCTCATTTTTTTTAATTATACGTATCAAGGGTATTTCCATATTTTTACTAATCTGACACAACTAGCATATTCAAAGGTTATTTATTTTTTATTTTTAAAAAAAGCATATTCAACAGTTAAATAAGTTGGGTGTAATTAGTTCTTTTTTTTTTTTTTTTTTTTGTTATTAACATTTATTTAATTAAATAATTGATAAATTAGTTAAACTGAGGGAATACAAACATTAATAATGTATGAGTAATCAACCGTTATCTTTAATAAAAATCAAATGACAATAATATCCTTTATACAAAAGTTGATTATCCCGTGCCTTTGAGTGTGTTTGGTATGACTTTTCAAGTAAAGTTTCTAAAGCAGATCTTTTTGTAGTAGGGCTTCTAATGAGTAGAGCTTCTAACAAAAAGAAACTTTTGATTGTGTAAATTACAAAAAAAGATGTTGACAATATATTTTTAGAAATAGCTTTTTGTTAAGTGAATTAAAAAAAAGGTGTTGACAATTAGAGGCGGGCATATGAGAGGGCTACCCTAGGCTATAGCCTGGGTAGGTCTCCAAAAAAAAAATTTAATACATAAATGGATAATGACATAAAACCCCTAAGGTTTAATAATATTACATTAATATGATATTTTGCCTATTTAATGAAATATAACTATTTTATTTTTCAAAGTAAGTTATAAAAATACACATAATATTATGACTTCTAATATTATAGAATTAAGTTATTTGTAAGTTTAAATAATTTTTTTAACTACAAGTTTAAAAAATTGTTTATGCATAAATTTTACAATGTATTTTATATTCTAAGTAGTCTATTATTAAATTGATGTCATCTTATTATTAAATAAATAAATAAATAAGATACTTTCATTAATAATTATATATAAAATAATTATTATTAATCAATAGGTTGCATGTCTTGCACTTCATTATATCTATCTACATTGAGAAATAAAATAACAAGGGTTTTCTCTACGGTACACACCGAATTTAATAAATTTAGTGTGGGAATTTGTGAGCCATTAATTAAGCATTATAATATATTATCTAAACAAAAGTAGATAAATCTAACTATTGATAGCTAAGGAGCTGACTTTATAATACTGAGGTATATGATTTAGCCTGGACGGTAAATTTTTCTTTGATTCACCCCTGTTGACAAAGTATTTACAATGAAAGATTTATGGTGAAATATCTAAAATTTATAAAGAATAATTAAGACAATTCATATGTTTAAAAAAAAAAAAAAAATCTTTTTTGAAAAGCCCAAATTTTAGACTTCTCCAAGTAGACATAAAATGGTTTTTAAAAAAAAAAAGGTAATAGAGACGATTCATATATTAAAAAAACTGTTTTGAATTTTACCAAACAACTAAAAAAAAAACTTCAAAATAGCTTCTAACAATAAAAAGAAAACGCTTTTAATCCTTTCAAAAACCATACCAAACATACACTTATCCTAAAATGTAAGGGTACTTGATTGCAATTAACCCTATTCATAAAAAGAATAATTTTATACTGTCCAAAAATTCACCCGAAGTTTTTGTTTTTATCCAAATGATGTGGTAAGCATATTGCTTATGGGATGATGTGTTGATGAAGTGATAAACAATGAGAGTTTTGAACAACATAGCATTACTCTTATAAAGATAGAAGTATGATCGATACATTTAAGCACGAAGGGGAGCATAAATGTCAAATTACACTTGATAGCAACATACTTAACCAAAAGAGTATGCAAGTTACACAAATTATTAGCTGTTAACACAACAGAGTCTGGCTGGGTTAGATTTTGATCGATTTCCCTTAATTAATACAAGTCAAGTCAAATGTTTCCAAATTAAATTAATATGCCATAGCCAAGCTCCACCTTCTATGGATAAATTAACACCTCCAACCTCCTCTCCATTATTTAACCACCATATGGTAAGCTGCAACAACAGATTCATATGTTAAATAAATAAATAAATAAAAACGAAAAATATGACCAGAAAGAAGTGGTAAGACCACAAGCTAATTAGCTTTGTTAATATCTCACCCCAGCTTGAGAGAAGTGTCTGAGCTTTCATAGTCATGTGGAGGACCAGTGGAGTTGCAGAGATTGGTTACTGATTCTGATGACTGCCCTTCTTCATACACTACATTTTCTGATTCGCCACCACAGACTTGTCTTTGTCCATTAGATATGTCAGCCACCTTCACTTATATTATTCTCATTAACAATTATTGCACAAACAAAAATTATATATACCTCAGATATATGTATATAAATCCCATAAAATCATATCACGTGGGTAAGATTTTATTGGATGAATGTACATACATCTAACGTATCAAAGACGAACGAGAGTGTATAGGAGAGTGACTGTTCATACTTGCTGTTTTAATCGTTCATTCTCTTCCATCAATTGCATTCCCTACATGATTTATCAAATAAAAAGTATATAATATATGCATTCCTGCAAGCCTGAAAATAATTAATTATAAGAATTTTTAAGGGTCAAATGTCAAACCTTTGATTGAAGGTGACTGATCTCTTTCATTATCTTTTGACCCTGAAAAACAACCCAAGCTTTATTGATATACCAAAAAACAAAACTATATATATATAGTTGAATTAATAGTCATCAAACCTTTTTTTCTATGACCCTGTTTAATCCAACTTCGAGAGACTTTTCTAGCCGCTGCAGTTCTTCGATATTCAATCCTTGGAGCTCCTCTCCTCTCAATTGCCTGATTAATCAATTATGTCTCTCACATTGCAACAACATTATCAAAATGTACGTAGAAGCAATGAACAAAACAGACCGATCATACCTCAGTTGATGGCTCTTCTCAGCAATTTCCTTGCTCAACCTGGTGTAGTTGCTGTTCTCTACTAACTACAATATAGAGTTTCAGATTGAATTGATTATATAGACGCGTAAGAATACCAATTCTAATGTCAAATTTTTTTAAAGATGTATTCACCACTAACCTGCAACTCAAGAGAGGGTTGATCCAGCTTCTCAAGGTTCTTGGCGTGCAGACGATGCCTTTCTAATATTTCCTTCATGCTTCAGTAGAACAAACTACCACATAGTTATTACTAGCTTCATTTCTACCAACAAAAATAGTATATATATATATAATTTTTTTTCTTTTCTGAATTTCAAGGCATCAATTCAAAGGTCGTAAAGATGATTCCACAAACAATCTCAGCTTGAAATGAAATTCTTCTCTTTTTATTTTTTTCTTGAAAACCATGCTTGTTTAAGAGTTAACGCTGTGAATTGTGATGACTAACATTTTATGAGAGGTTTTGCAGAAAATACACAAGGAAAATGAGACAGTATAACACAAATTCATTTGAGTTTTAATCACAGGCGCTGCTCATACAATGGAGGATCATATGTTAACAATGCACTTTCCAAATTCATTATGCATCTGCTGTTTGAGATACGTTATGGAGGATAATCTTCTGTTCCATACAAAGTAGTTTTTCTGTTGGATACGTTTATTCACTCAATGCATGGGATATTATAGAAAATATCAGTCTTACATATCGGCCAAAATATCCATTTCTAAGGTAGATTCACAGGAAAATCAAAGTGATACAATGAGGAGAATGTGATCGGATTAGAAAATCTTAGTACAGTAATGTGCAAGATTGTAAGCTCACTACAATCTGATATGATCTACTGTGTGTCTAGAATGAATGCTGAAATTACAACAAGAATTTTCATCAGTATTATGCTAAAAACCTTATGAATTTGGATCCTCGTCTGATTTGATCTTTTTCTTGACCTTATCTACCAATCGCATGCTTTAAAAAGGTCAGGAAAAAAATCAGATCAGGAGAGGATCCAAATACAAATCTCACATCTTTTTTCGATTTTTCACTTTTAAAAGAAAAAAAAAATTGAAAACATTTTTGTTAAAAGTACTGAACAGCCACTACCTCCTAGTTGAAAGAGCAAGTTTTCACATACAATATTCCTTTTTTTTTTTTTTGACAATAAAATGAATTATTAAACAATATTTTTATTCCTCAATTTCTTAAGCTAATATCTTCTACATGATAATATAAGAGAAAGGTGACACATAGAAAATGGGATTACGTACCTAGAAGTAATCATAATTTATCTTAAGGATATCCAAACATTTCAACACAACAACAACAATAACAAAATCTACATAAGTTTAAATTTATGAACAGACCAGCCAAACAATGTAATAATTATGAGAGTATAATAGAGTAGGATTTTAACTGGGACAGTGAATTATACTGTTACTCCAACTCTTATATATGACCACCTCAAATTGAAAAATGTAATGCAGACACTCAAAAACAGAAGAAATCTAACAATGTGAAAATCAACCAAAAAAAAAAAGAAGATAACAGCTGATAGATAATTTAGAAATAGAAGGCAATTGATCAACTGTTTTAGACTAGGAGTCTCTCAGTGTTATCATGAGTTACTGGAAAGATACCAACATCCAGACAACCAGATCAGTTTGTCTTGGTTGTATCATCTTTTCATTTTTTTTTTCTGCTGACAAGTTCTTGATTCTTATATCATTCCCTTTTCTAATATTTGGCAAAAACTTGGGTGCATCGGATGCATCCCCGCTGTGATGTTGCCACATAAGCAAAGGCAGGGATACATCATGCATCAAATGCACCCAAGATATTCTCCTAATATTTACAAACTTCTCCCAGGCCACTTTAATTATGATGACCGGCCTGATTTATTGTACCATTTCTTAGGCCAGCATGTTGCATGCAAATCAACTAACAAACATAATTCCTTAAATGAGACTGCAAAGCAGTCAAGCTAGCCCTCTAACCTATACATTAGTAATGCAAAAATAATAACTAGACCTTTTTATATTTCAAAAACAATAATTCAAAATAATGCACATACAAAGCAAAACTCTCATCATGGATGCTTTCATATTTCAAATTTACTTTTAAAAACAGTTTAAAAGTAAATTACAATCAAACTAATATAACTTTCATCCAATATTGGTCTGGAGTTCAAGTTAATACCTTTCAAAATATAAATATTTCGTACAAAACAAGTATATCCATGGCAAGATGAGATAAAAATCAAAATAAGATGGATGTGTCAGTATGCCAATCAAGTTTAACATGTTCATTAAAGGAAGTGTATATATATATATGACATGGTTTCATATGATAATTCCTGCAAACCAATAATTTAGATAGATCCCAACTGAGATTGCAAATCAGATTCTTGTTCAAAATTAGAAATCATTTTATACACCAAAAAAGGTTGCTGCTAACATATTTGTCAGGTTAGGGCTCCATATTCATGATAATGCATGGTAGGCAATAGCTTGGCTAGCTTGTTGAAATAATGTCGATGAGGATTTCACTGGTCCACTTATCTAGATTGTCATCAACTGTTGATCCCAAATAAGAGAGTGTTATACTGAATTGAGTTCAATAATTGTCATAATTCTGCCTTCTCTTGGACCACAAGACAAGTGAAGGAATAAATAGATAGATCAGGCAAAACTCAAAAGTAGTGAAAGGATAAAAAGGAACAACAACAATGGTAAAGCAATAGACACTCACACACCAAAGCTATATCTAGCTGTAGTTGCCAGTAGTTACCATTTTCATGATTCATACACAGAAGAAGCAATAAGGAATCCTTATCATCATCATCTCCAACTAAACTTACTGTCTCAGTTGTTGTTCTTGTTTGCTTATGCAAGCATTCAAATGTTCAAGAAATTAGTAAATAATTGCAATTAAAAATAATAAAAATGAAAAACTATCAGTTGATGATGATGATGATGATGATATGATCTAAAGAACATCATCACTACAAATTATGACTTATGAGAGAGCTTGTCTTAGCAAATAGAAACACCATAATCCAAAGAATATAATATTATGAAGACAAACTGTTCATTGTTCATCCACTTGTGAGAGACTCCATTTATAGAGCTCCAGACACTGTCATATCAAGTTGCGACTTTTTTTTTTTTTAATTACTAATTCCTATAACTCCATCAACAACAAATAAAACATAAAAAATAAAAACTTTTTATAGAGATAGAAAGAAAGAAAGAGGGAGAGAGAAACCTGGAGCTGGAATATTCAAAGAGCTTGCCAGTAGAAGAGAAGATGATGAGAGCAACATCGGCATCGCAAAGAACAGAAAGCTCTTCGGCTTTTTTGAAAAGCCCTCTTCGTCTCTTTGAGAAAGTAACTTGCCTAGCTGTTACGTTATCGATTTTCTTGATCTGAATCTTCTCTCGAGCCATATTATCACAGCTTCTTTTGTCTTCCTAAAAAAACAACACAAGACAATCAAACAAACAACTTGTGAGCTGTTGTTTTTAATTTGTTCTTTTAAAAAAAAAAAAAAAAACAGGGAATAAACCAACATGTAATCAAGAATACCCACCACTGAAAAAAGTAAAAAACAAGAAATGTTTCTATATATAGTGGAAAAGCTATGTTGTGTGACTATAAAGTGGCAGCATTGTTGCCAAATTTAGAGGAGAATCTGAAAGAGAGACCAAACCCTAATTAAGTAAGAGAAAGAGAGAGAGAGAGAGAGAGAGACTCATCAATTCATCATCATCATATATATTTTCTTTCTTTTCAGATCTTGAACTAGAGAATAATAAAGAGTAGTGAAAACCACACCAATTGCAGGCCAAGAAGAGAAGGTAGAAAAATAATACACAGGGATTGATTGGTTGGGGAAGATATTAATTGCATTTCATTTTGCAAACTTACCAGTTTTGGGGGGTTGGGTTTGGAGATGTTTTTTTTTTTTTTTGTTTTTTTTTTTGGTTTTTCTGAGAGTTGTGACTTTGTGAGTTGTGACTGAAAAAGCAACCAATGAATGCGTCTGAACTGAAAAGAGAGAGAGAAAGAGAGGACTTGTTAGACCCTTTAATAAAGCATAAATTAATCTTTTTATAGTCAAGCACACTTTTTTCTCTTTTTAACCTTCTTTTGGCTTTGTTTGCTGTTAATGGTTTTATGGATGATTTTGAATACAAACAAAAGCGAGTATTGGGGTAGAAATTGTAATTTTGTAAATTATAAGGGTTTCTTCTTTCAGTTTTATTTATTTCTTTTTGGGACCACTGATTTTTTTTTTTATATATATTTAACATTTGATGAGAGGAGTTTACTAATTTGCCACTATTCCTGATAAAAATGAACATAAGTTCAACTTTTTCTTCTTCAATCCTTTTTCAAGAATTTTATATATTATAACCTCATTCCCATAGCATAAAATATTCTATGAACCGAACTTTTAGATTAAGTGCTTTGATTCCAATGTAGACAAGACATTAAGAGTTTTGCTATCATAGCTAACCAATATAACTAATAAAGAACCCATTGATTTTTATTTTAAATTTTTATAAACTTTTTAATTGAAATCTAATATATATTAATAACCTACATAGATATAACTTATACTTGTTCCATAACCCAAATACTTAAATATAATTATTTAAAATAATTTACAATGTTTTAGTCTCATTTTATATAAGGATTATCATATTATTGACATTTGTTGTGCTCTAATATATATATTTATGTATAAGTATATTTGGTTGGCTTTAAAGCTTTTAAGAAAGAAAAAAACATTCTTATAATATTAAAATTTGATAAAAATATATATTTACAATTTATTAAAACTTTGGTTTAACTTAGTTGAAAAAGACAATATGACAAGGGATAAAATTAGTCAAATTGGATTACATTTTAGTCTCACCATGTCATGAATTTTCATATTTTATTTATTTTTTATAAATTAAATTTAATATATATATATATAATAATTTAAAAATATATTTGATATGTTGTTTTTGCTTACCTAAAAATAATTTTATATATTTATAATATAAGAAAATAAATGTTTTATTTTATTAGATAATTAAATATAATTGTACTTTATTCAATAAATAATAACACATAATCATTTTTTGTCAAACCTCACTTTTATATGAATAGATTAAACCTCAGTCAATTGGTCCAATTAGATGAAGTCTCTATTCGATCATATTATGTGGATGGTTCAGAATTTCCTACTATCAAATCTAAACAAATTGGACCCATCTTTTAAACAAAATATAATTTTAAGTGAATAGATTAAAATTAATAAATTTTTGGTTAAAATTTATAATACATTTTTAATTAATAAATAATTTAGAATTGATTGCATTTGTTAATAATACTCACTAGAAATAATGAAAGATTGTATTGCACATTTACCCTAATGGTGGTTAACCGCTAGTCAACGGATCGGAGAGGATGTCGGTGTTATTATAACCATAATTATGAAATTAGTACAATTAATGAAATAATTTGGCTAGTTAGTACAATTTGCCCTTTTTATAAATAAAACATATATATACAAACCCGTGCACTAAAAGCACCTGGAAGAAATTGATGACCATAATTGGGATTAACTCTCGATTCACCTAATTAGGTCACATAATAATGAGTTGATATAATTAGTTTACGACTTACATAAATGCGGTTGCCTTTTTGGACAAACAGTCAAATATGAAAGAAATAAAGGGCAAAATGGACACACTAATTTTCAATTACTGATATCATAGTAATCGTAGTTTTTTTTTTTTTAATAATTTATTTTATGGAAAACCGATCCTCGTCCGTACAAATAACCATGCCACTGTCAGTGACTGGCCCCACACAAAAAGCAAGCAAGCTCAATATCTCGTCTTATTTTGTCGTCAATGTATGAGATTCCACACGTGATTTTGATTGTTGATTGTGATTGGTTCATTAGTCCAATCTCACAGAGACTGCTTTTTGACCGGCAACCTGATTTTCAGGTTTGGCGTATATTGGAAGTGAAAAAGTGTTAAAATTAGGGATAATATCGTTCTAGTCCCTATGGTTTACCATATTATCCATTTTAGTCCCCGTCGTTCCAGTTTTGACCACTTTAGTCCTTCTATTACGTTTTCCGTTGATAAAATGGTTTCTGACAGAGACAGAGGGTCAAATGACCCTACTGCCCCTGATTATTTCTGATACCAGTTAAAAGACCCTAATGCCCCTAATTATTTCTGATACAATTAAAATATTGATTTATTAAAAAAAACTAATATTAAAAAAAATCAATTAATTTAATACACCAGATTCATCCATCTCATCAATCTTTTTCATCCAAACCCAGAAACCAAACCCCATCATCATCTCATCAATCCATATTTTTTCAATCAAAACCAATAAATTAAAAACCCACCATCATCATCTTCATCGACCATCACATATTCAAAAATTCAGTCATTACATATTCATCATCATCCACCATCAACCATCACCATCATCAGCCCACAACCACACCACCATCCATCTCCATTCACCAAACCCTAAAACCAGATTTCTTCAATCAAATCTCACAAAAAAAAAAACAAAACAAAAAAAAAAAATTAATTCCATCAAATCCTTTCAAGAAGAAAAAAAAAACCCATAAAGCCAGAAAGCTAATCCCAAATCATACCTTTAAATTGCAATACCAAAACTTGACAGCAACCCTTCAAACAAAAATCAAAATAAAAACAACCCAATCAACGAAAAACAACAAAGAATATATATACAAGCAATATCAAAAAAAAAAAAAAAATAGAACAAAACAAAACTATAACTATTTTTTTTTTTTTTTAACAAATCTAGAAAAGAAAAAAAAAATATTGCAATATCAAACTCAAACCTAGAACACAATCATCAAACTCAAACCCAATCCTAGAACACAATCATCCACGTCAAACCCAAATCACCAAACCCTAGCCACTAGCCTATGCTGTCGGCATCCGATCTCCTTCGAAACTGTCAACCACCCCTAAACCAATCGAACCCATAAACCACCTACCCAAACCCAATCGAACCCAGAAACCATCCACACCCAAACCCAATCGAACCTAGAAACCACCCACACCCAACCCAGTCAAACCCAACCACCCACACCATCAAGCGAACCCATCCAACGTTGATTTGAACTAAAGAAGAAGAAGAAGAAGAAGAAGAGAGAGAGAGAGATGGGTTTGGTTCATGTCGGCGAGTTCGTTTCTTCGTCGTCGTCGAGTTATTGTTCGGGTGGTGGTCCAGTTGGTTTCAGTGGTGATTTTTTATGGTTTCGATGGGGCTTCTGGGTGGATGATGGAGTTTGAGTATATGTTTGGTTTCTAGGTTTAATTTTGTTGAATGAGTGACTGAGTGAGAGAGAGATATGATTGAACGAGAAGATGAAAGTCTGAGAGATAGATGGTGAGGAATGAGGGGAGAGAAATTAAGAATTTTATTTATTTTTAATTGTTTTAACAAATTAAATATTTATTATAAGGAAGGGTATTGATATTTTATTAAAACATTTTTGTATAATAAATTTCTCTTAAAATAAGGAAGGGTATTAATATTTAAAATAAAATAAAAAACAGTTTGATTTTTTTTAAAAAAAATTTATCAAATTTTAATTTAAATGAAGTTACGGTTTTGCCCTTCTTATACAACATTCTAAAAGGGTAGGGATGATTTTACTATTTTACCCTTGCTTTATTAACGTCGGTTTCAAAATTCCTAACGGAATTGGACGGTAGGGATTAGAAGAGGGATTAATTGAAAACGTTTTGACTAAAGTGGTTAAAACTGGAACGACGGGGACTAAAATGGATAATATGGTAAACCATAGGGACTAAAACGATATTATCCCTTAAAATTATTGTGATTAACTTGTCAAATGGGGGGTGGCATCGGGATCGGGTTCAGAAATTATTAGAGGGGAATGAGGGTTTAGGGCTTTATTATAGGCTTGGGCTTGTAGGAACTCATGATAGGCGAGGTCATCATAATCGACATCGTTCGGATCCCGCACCGGGGTCCGGGTCCGACATACGACCCTTACCTTTCATCGAAATGGAATGCCTTGGACCGTCTCCACTTCCACTTGTCATTTAAAAAATGGAATTGTAAAAAAAAAAAATATTCCATCAAATGTAAAAAAAAAATTGATGGAAAAAATTTTGTTGGAAATAAATTTTGATTGTGTAAAAAATTAAAAATAAATGTAATTGTAAATAAATATAAATATTAATAACTTAGTAATTGAAAGAGAATTGGAAACTTGGAGAATTGATACTTGGGAGAGAAATAAGAATTACAGAGAATTGGGAGAAAATTGGAGTGGAGAAAAATGGATTTCGAGGGTGGGTGGGTATTTATAGAAAAGAAAAAGAAAGAAAAAATAAAATAAAATAAAAAACAGTCGTTGGAGGCTCCAATGGCCTGCTGACATCAGCAAGCCATTGTGCCCAATAGTCGGCTGATGTCAGCCGACCATTAGGGTCTCCAATGGTTAGTAGATTTAAAAAAAAAAAAAAAAATCTGACCAGCCAATCAGGTACCGGAACTGTCCTGGTTTCGATTCCCGGTTTGGTTTCGATTTTGGAACTAAATTTTCGATTATGGTTTCAGTTTTTACGGTTCGAACCGAACTGGTGTCATCCCTCCTTGGAGCCAAGGTTTAAACCAAAAACCTATTTGGTGGTTGGTGGTTGAAGGGTATTTATAGAAAAGAAAAATAAAGAAGAAAAAAAAAAAAAAAAACGGTCGTTGGAGGCTCCAACGGCTACGTCAGCAAGCCGTTGGGCCCAATGGTCGATTAACGTCAACCGTTTCCAACAATCAGCTGATTTTAATAAAATAAAATTAAAATTAAAACTAGTCAATTAGGGATTGGAATTGCCTTGGTTCTGATTCTCGGTTCTAGTTTTTACGGTTCGAACCGAACCGGTGTCACCCCTACTTGGAGCCAAGGTTTAGACCAAGAGTTTAAATAATTAAATTATTGTCTTTCTCCCTCTTTTATGCATGCGTGACATTATTGGAGCAATAAATTATTGTGACCTTTTCACTTTACTTCAATTAAATAGGTGGATTAATTAATCTATTCAAATTTTTCAATCATAAAAAAAAATTCAATGTATATGTATGGAGACTTTTCATTTTACTTAATTTAATAAAGTAATTGAGAATTATTGTAATTCAATTAAATAGGTATTAATATAAAAATGAGAAAAGAGAATAATCGGAGAATTTAATACTAAAGCTCTCTCACGGTGACATATGGTACTATGAGGGTCAGGCGGTCAGCTTTTATATATTACTAGTTTATGGTCTGCATGATATGCAGACATCATAAAATATAAATTGAAAAGGGATAATTACCCCGGTGGCCATCGACTTTTGCCACCACTATCAAAATGGCCATCGGATGGGAAGTTGGTTTAGAAATGGCCATTTTTGGCAAACAATGTTACACTAATGGTCATTCCGTTATAACACTGTTAACTTTGTCTAAGAATGTTACACTAATGGCCATCAATTTGTTCACTTGGTATCAAAATGGCCATTATAATCATTTTTCTCCAAAATTACTCTAGTGGCCATCCATTTGGTCAATTGGTATCAAAATGACCATTATAATTGTCCAACTTTTTTTGACCATACATTTGGTTAATTGGTATCAAAGCAATTATTATATGTACAACTATATTCTGTTAGAAAAATAGAGTAAGCAATCATTAAAAAAAAAAAAATCAATAGAGAAAATGAAGAATTCATTTGATTTAATATAATTTAAGTCTCATACACATCAAATACTACTTGTCAAACTGTATAAGTATACCAAAATCCCCTACACAAGTATACCAACTTGTTCCTTTTAATATGAAAACTATTTAAAAACCATACCTGATTGCACCATATTCAAAACCACATAAAAGTTTGACAACCAATTTTCATGGTATCTAAAATAACTATCAACCTTAACAAAAGACATTATTGTTTTTTTTTTTTCCTTGTTTTTTTTTTCTTTTTAAGCTGAAGATTAAAAGGAACAAGTTGGTATACTTGTGTAGGGGATTTTGGTATACTTGTGCAGTTTGACAAATAGTATTTGATGTGTATGAGACTTAAATTATATAAAATCAAATGAATTCTTCATTTTCTCTATTGAATGATTTTTTTTTTTTTTTTTAATTATTGCTTACTTTATTTTTCTAACAGAATATAATTGTACATATAATGATTGCTTTGATACCAATTAACCAAATGGATGGTCAAAAAAAGGTTGGACAATTATAATGGCCATTTTGATACCAATTGACCAAATGGATGGCCATTTTGATACCAAGTGAACAAATTGATGGCCGTTAGTGTAACATTCTTAGACAAAGTTAACGGTGTTATAACGGAATGGCCATTAGTGTAACATTGTTTGCCAAAAATGGTCATTTCTAAACCAACTTCCCATCCGGTGGCCATTTTGATAGTGGTGGCAAAAGTCGATGGCCACCGGGGTAATTACCCTAATTGAAAATGATGAGAGGGTATCTTCCGAAAAGTCCAAGACTACCTATATTTAGAGAAGCTATTCATACTTATTTCAATGCATAAATGATAATTGATGTCCATTCACTCTTGGGAGAGTTGTCCCTTAGGCTTCCATCAAAATATTTAAAAGTCCCAAACCTCTACAGTTATTATATTAATGTTAGGTAATGTTTGGGATTACTTTTGTTTAAGAAATAATCATTTATTTCTCAAGTTTTGTATAAATAGGTGTTTGGTAAACTTCCTAAAAACACTTATTTTACAATTTGCTCCTTCAATAAGCAATTTTTGAGAAGTTGACTGGGGGTTACTTTTTGAAGCAGAAGCTAGTTTATTGTTTATGTAATGTCCAGAATACCCTCACTATTTAAATAGAAAGACAATAATACCCTCACATTAAGTAATTGTATTTTCAAACAAAAAAAAAAACTGTAATCTAGAATATTTTTTTTGAAAACTTTAATCCTGAAATATTAAATTTTAAAATAAAAGAGAACATTATTTTTAATAAAAAATTAAAAATAAACCTTTTCTTAAAAAAAAAAAAAAAAAGAAAAGAAAAGAAAGAGAACTTGAAGCCACCATTGTCGTCGACGAAAGGGCAAGAGGTTAAGGCTATGTTTGGGATTGCTTAAACTTAAGAAATAATCGCTTATTTCATAATTCAAGACTCATGAGGTGTTTGGTAAACACTCCATAATCAACTTATTTCATAATTTGCTCCTCCAATAATCAACTTTTGAGAAGTTGGTTGGGGGTAGCTTTTGGAAGTTGATTTTGGGAGAAGTTGGCTTCTTATCAATTTAATGTCTATAATACCCTTACTATTTTAATATAAAGACAATAATACCTTTTATTTAATAGTGATAAAATTTTGAATTAATAATATATTAAAAAAACTAAAAAACTAAAAATAAAGATTGTTAAGAATGTAAAGTGGTGGCCATCGCTCGCTGGTGGTAGACACCACCGACGATGGAGGTCGATGGACGGACGACTACCTTCGGCAACGTCGAAGTCATCAGAGGAAGTTGAAGTCATTGAAGTTGTTGAAGTCGACGGCCAGCTGCATCCTCCGTTTCGCGATTGAAATCGCAAATTTGTCGGCCAGATATCACCGGCGAAGTTGATCATCGATTTTGTCGCGCCCGAGATGCCAGTTCTACTCCGGCGATGGATGAGGTTCCTCCTCCATTTTCACGACGAATGCGGGACCAAATCTCATGATTTCAAAACTTGTAAGTCGACGGTGAGGGAGACGATGTCGGCAGCGAGGGAGACGATGTCGACGGCAAGGGATGACGGATGGTGGCGACCTTGGTGGAGAATCTGGGTGGAGTGGGAAACGATGGCGGATTTGGAGCTTGAGTTGTAGAGAATCTATGAATGGCTTCTTGAGTGGGTGAGTTGACTCAGTAGATTTGTAATGAGAAGGCCGAGTTGACTCAGTAGATTTGTATTGTGATGAATGAGTTGACTCACTAGAATATTATAAAAATATTATATTATATATATCCTATGCTTTATATAAGTATTTTTAATTTAATCAAAAAAAATTAAGTAGTAATTTTTTTTTGAATAACATATTAAATTTTAACAATTATGTCAATTTTAGACATTTTCCATAATCAATTAAAGTTTACCAAACACTTTTCCCATACTTTTTTTGTAAGTTAATTATATATAAAGTCAATTTACCAAACATCTATCGACTTATCTTGTAAGTCGATTATTCCTTAAATTAAGGTAAAAGAGGATTATTTCTTAAGCAAAGTAATCTTAAACATTGCCTTAGTAATTAGTAATAAGTAAATGAAAAAACCTGTTCATCAATATAGTCGCTATGATTGTCACCGTCCTAATAACAAAATATCAACAATAACTCTTAGCTCTCTGATTACAAAGGTAGCTGTTATGAATCTTTGACCAAATTGCAGCCTGAATCAACACTTTTTAAGTTGAGAAATTGTTTTGGCACTTCCTCTTTAGCTTCCAAAATTGTGTAGAGAAATCTGTAATCAAGTAGAAGTGTTTTCGATGAGAGAATGATTATAGCTTGAATTCAAAGTCATTATGTGGAATTGCTTTTATGTACTCTCTAGTATGTATAATATGTTTAGAAAATAATTGGAACAAAAAAATAAAAATGGTAAATGATATATGACTGCAAAATCCAGCTGTAGCCAATGAAAAATTCATCTCCTTACTACAAAGTACAAACATTTATCGTTAATATAAAGGTTAATTGGCACGGATACCTCTGAACTATATCCGAATTTGCACCTTAGGGGGTAGATTCCTTCAGCGATTGCCAATTTACGAGAGTTCAGGGGGTTTAATGGCGAAAAAAAAAGTTTAGAGGGCACAGTATAACTTTTTGAAGAGTTTAGGGTCATCTGTGCCAATTAGCCTAATATAAATACACATTCACTTGTGTTGTGGACTTGTGGTAATCTGGACTTACCAATAGAAGCTCAGACCACCTTCACGAACCACCTTCACGAAAACACTATTTTTGATTAAACAAATATACACAAATTTCAAAAAAATCAAATTGAAGTTGAAGACGAGAACCCATTGAATAAACCGCATTGGAATGAGTACTATTCCCGCAATACCGCCGGTTTTCCCGGACAAAATCCATTCTTAATTGAAAATTTTACTTGAATTCATATATTACTACCAAAACAACATAAACGGTAAAAACCTCAAAATCTCAAATCAACCATTTATCGTTCATACAATCGATGACCAAATAAAAATACTTAGAGCATCTCTAATGCTGCTGTGCCAAATTATCGTGACAATGCTAAAATTTAGCACATGGTGTAAAAACCATCATCTAATATAGTGTCAAATGATGTGTCAAATTTAACATATGCTATATTGTGTGCTAAATTTGACACATCCATATATTCTACTTTTTTAATTACAAAAATACCATTATATATATATTTTAAATAAAATAATAAATACATTAATAAAACTTCGTATTGGTGGATTAAAAGAAATAATGAATGCATTAATGTTAAGTGTTTATTTTCATAATTTTAATTAATAAAATAATAAAAATAACATTTTAAATAGAATTATACAATGGAACACAATGCTAAATTGATGTTTTAAATATATCATTTTACTCGTTTTTGTACCAAATTCGATATTGGTATTTAAATATACATTTAAGATGGTATTAATGATAGTTGAAACAACGAATTTTAGAAAGTAAAAGGACAAAAACAAAAGGTTGAAATCACCTGGTGGTCGGTTAATCACAAGAAATCACCTGGTTGAAAACAAAAGGTTGAAATCTAAACTCTTTAAATAGGTTGTTTATTTCGCTTAATAATGTGGACCTCCTTATTTTTCTTGTTGTGTTCATATTTGCTTCAACTTTGTTTACTTTTATAGACAAACAAAAGAAAATTAATGGACCATAAAATGAAGGGTTTATCATTAATTAATTAATTAATTAATATTATTAATATTAGTAACTAGTTTTAGAGAAAACCTCTTCATTTTATAATTAATCAATATTAATCAATATTAGTAATTAGTTATTCAGAAAACTTGTTCATCTTATAACTAATTAATGATGATTAGTGGATTCATCTTACTTTTATTATTATTATTATTATTATTATTATTATTATATATGATAAATTTTTTGAAAGGATGCCAAACGAATTTTAAATAGTTATTAATATTTTTAAATATATTATATATGTAAGTGTGAATGGAGCAATAGTGTATGTATGATGATGATGATGATGATGATGATGATGATGATGATGATGATAAACTTTCACAGCGCCACATGTCGCCGTGAGGAAGCTTTTGATTTAAATGCTATATATTCATTTCCATATATATGATTTTAGATTCATTTGATTTTCTAGCTTTAAATTTTAATTATATTGATCATTAAAACACTATCTTAAAAGACACAAATAATTCATGGAAAATGAAAAGCATGGAAGTTTCAAAACTCAAATTGGAATCCAAATCAATGTCACATTCCACTCAAATTTTATCTTAAAAATCGTTAATTAATCAATCAAATATGATAATATTAATATATATATATATATAATACACACACACATATAATTATATATATATGATATATATGATATCCTATTATATAACATTAAATCCTTTCTGTAAAGTAAAACATCAATTGCAGAATTAATGTTATGATAAGTTACACTTGAAAATCAACAATACATTAATACTTATTTTACAATTATTTTTACATGATAACTTGATTGCCTCTATTAATTTCCCATAATCACACCAATTTTTTAAGTCTCTTCAATCATCCTCTTGTAAGACATATAACATTCATGAGAGGATACAAATCAATCAGATGCCAATTCTCTATATAAACCATAGCTTTATCTAATCTTTCACACATCCATCCATCAATCAATCTCTATTCTCTCTCAAAATGTTTCTATCCCAGTTTAAATGATGATTTATTGTTACATATCATGCAGAAATGTTGAGGTGAGTTTTTTTTTTTTTTTCCTCTTTTTATTATATTTTTTGAATAAAAGTTTAATCCTATTGATTTTGATAATTTTATTTTTTTTGTTTTTGTTTTTGGGAAAGACTTTTTCTTTTTTCTGTCTTTTACATTGTAAACTTAATTTCAGAGGATTTATGCTTAATTGAGCAATATAATTTCCTTAGCTTTTAGGTTTTTAGTGACAGTAGGATTTTAAGGTTTTTTTTTTAATTATCAAAATTTTTTATCTCATTATATGAATTTCCTTGAGACCTTGACTTTAGTGAATTTTGTCTTGGATTTATGACTTTAGAATAATAAATATTATTCTACACTTGACTTGATTTGCAGGTTTGAATCCATAATTTCAAACAGAGGGTTGATACTTGATAGCAATTAACATTTCTCCGGGTATCTTTGGTGAGTTTGATTTCTTTAATTAAGTGTCTTTTTGCTTCTCTTCATATGTATCTTTCGTCTCTTTATTCGTTTTTACAATTAAATTTAAGCATAAAAACAATTTTTTATAAAGGTTTTAATTTTTATAAACTCTTATGCGGTATAGATTTGAGGAATGATAGTCCACACGCTCAAGACAATATTGACATTATGCGAGATGATTGGAATGCCTACTTATATTGAATTTGGATGAATAAAATTGTTGGAAAATGAGATCTCCAATGTTGTGATTTTCTAAGAATGAATGATATATTTCGTTAGTAATCAATAGAAAATGAATTATAAAAAAATGATTTCTGTATGTATAAGAGATCACTAATATATGATAATTAATATCATAAATAGAGATCATTTAAAAAAAAAAATGATTTTTTCAGATCTCATGAATAAAGATCATTTTTAAAGCGAATTCTTTATATATTTATATCATTTTAAAAGTGATCTCTAACAAGTTTTTTTTTTTAGTATTGGTTATGAATATTGCCGCACCAAAAGTACTATTAATTATCGATATTTGTCGACAGTTTATTTTATTACATAACATATTTTCTTTTCTTTTAACACAAATTTGTGCATAGCGCGGATTGTTACACTAGTATTAATAAGAATTTAAATCCAAAGCTCTCTCATGACGACATATGGTGCCGATGTTCGATTTTAGTATATTATATAGATATAGATGTAGATTAATTTTTTTTTTCATAATATAATTAGTTATTTCTTAATAATATCAATAATCAATAATTAATGAATTTAACTATTGGATAGGAATTTTTTTTTTTAATCCTTTTGTTTTTTTTTTTAATCAAAATGTACTTAGTTCATTCATTATTAATAATCTTTTTTCTTAATTCATTCATTATTAATAGTAATGCTATACATCCCACCTAAAATCCCACATTTTTCATCCCACTACATGTGGCAGGTGTCAAATTGTGAGTTGATACAGGGGGTAGGTGAGATAAATCATCATTAATGTGTATCCACTCATAATTTGACACCTCACATGCCACATGTAATGGGATGAAAAAAGTGTGATTTTAGATGGGATGTTTAGCATTATTGCATTATTAATACTATCAATAATTAATGAATTTAACATTCACTATTGGATAGGAAAGATTTTTGTTATCAGAAAATCGTCACCGAGGTGAAATTCCATATAACGACTTTGAGGGGACCAAAATCAAGATTGATCCCGGTCGGAGGGGTATCACGTAGTTCGATACAGACAGTGTCCTCAATAATACACGTACGATCTGGATCACAATAAAATAAACAAAATAGACTCTTTATTGATCATCACTTTGCATTACAATTGCATGAGGTATTTTCCTAAGTTAACCGTAACGTTTGGAGATTCAGTGAGCAATGAACATGGTGGTGGCGAACTCGTACGTATCGATAAGTAGAACTGAGCGTAGGGTTTTCTGTTTCAGATCTTCTTTCTTTTTCCCTTTTTGGTGTCAAGCATGTTGTTTATATAGGTCCCGTTACTTGCCATGCACTCCTATGGTTTCGACCTAGGGTTTGGCAATTACAGGACCTCCTTCATTTTAGGAGATAATCTCGGAGCTTTTACGTGCGAGATCCAGTCGTTCCTTCCTAGGAGGAATCAATCTCGGAAGCAAATATTTCCTTCCTAAGAGGATTATAACAGAGTTGACTTGTTTAAAATAGAACTCTCAATTGGCGGGAAGGAGTACACCTCTTATGTTTTGACTGAACGGTGGCGTTTTAATAAGTCTTTATGGAGGTTTTAATCCTGGCATAAGAGTCCTGCTATTTGGTATTTTCCTGCTTGGTAGGCTGGTTATACCAGGAGATGTAAATCATTAAGTATCCCGCTGTTACTTGACGATCGAGATACCAACCGAGTCAGTAGCGGGGTATTTTGCTGATGAAGTAGAGGGATGTCTAGACGGTACAATAGTGGGATGCTTGGTGAAACTCCGTGTCGGGGTGCTGCGGGGTCCATTGGAAGCCAGGGAATGGCTAGGTTAGACCCTACTGGAGGGATTTGCGAATAGCCCGGCTTGGGGGCAATGCTTGTGAATCGGGATACCGCGGGGTCCATGAGAAGCTGGGGAATGGCTGGGTAGGATCCCGTTGGAGGGGGTATGTACTCGGATCAGTCGGGATCCCTCATTTTTCGGGGTAGTCGGATGGTGTCTAGATTCCCATGTCTCCCTTGTGTCGAGGTGGAAAATTCTTCTTTGGTCCTCCGTCAATTTTGGTGGTTAACAATTTTTTTAGTCTTTTGATTTTTTTTAATTTTTTTTTTTTATCATAATATAATTATTATTTTAATTAATTATGGTATAGGAAAGGTTAGGGCCTGTCATGTATCGTTTTACAGGCCTGTTTTCGTTTTTGTTTTCTAAATCCGATTTCGAATACGCGTTCGTTACCGTTTTTCATTTTATTTTCCAAAAAAAAAAAAAAACAACAGTGTTAAAAGTGAAAAATTTCCAAAACAACTTTTTGATGTTTTCCATTTTGTTTTTCATTTTGTTTTTCACTTAAAATAAAAAACTCAAAATTTTTTTTTTCATCTTTCACTGATGTTCATCTCCTTCCTCTCATTCTCTCTTCTTCTTCTTCTTCTTCTTCCCGACTGCGCCACCGCCACCGCCACCATCTTCTTCTTCTTCTTCTCCTTCCCTACTGACGCCAGTGCCACCGACCTTCTTCTTCCCGACCGACGCGATTGCGCCGCCGTCCGTCAGTCTTCTTCTTCTTCCCGATCAATCTCTTCTCCTTCTTCACTGCCGATCTCTTCTTCTTCTTCTTTCCTTCGATCTTCTCCTTCTTCACTGCCGAGCTCTTCTTCTTCTTCACTGCCGAGCTCTTCTTCTTCTTCTTAAAATTTCAAGATTTTAAGAACATTTGGAAGAGGACATTTGGAAATTTCTAGAAAATTTCCAGATTTTCAGATTTGTTAACTAAAAAAAATATGGTATTTTGTTGGTAATTTGTTTGATTTCAATGGGTTTTTGGTGTTGTTGTATTTTGATTTGGATTTTGATTTCAGATTTTGATTTCAAATGTTGGTGTTGATTTTGTTGGTATATTGATTTCAGATTTTGTATATACAGATCAATGATGATTGATTTTTTTTTTTTTTTTAATAGATTGATTTGGTCTTATAAATTGGAAAAAAATATAGTGATGATGATGATGATTCATAAACTAGAGATTGATCTGGTCTAAAAAATAATAATTAATATTAAATTATTCGAAATACAAGTTCCAGGATATGCTACCAGACGTGTTTTTTATGTTTTCATATTCGGAATCCAGCTTTCAGGAAATGCTACCAGACGCGTATTTGGATTTCGAAACTGAAACCAAAAACACTGTTTTCATTTTCATTTTCATTTTTATTTTCGAAAAACAAAAACAAAAACAACATTTGAAAAACGTTACAGGATGGGCCTTTAGCATCGTTGAATTAGAAAATTGTTTTTAATTTTTTTTTTTTTAATAAATTGAATAGGAAAAGGAGAAGAGAGTTAAAAACCACTGTATCGTTCGAGGATTCTCTCTTTTCCTTTTAATGAATAGGAAAGGGAAAAAGACCACTATATAGTAGTGTTTCTAATTTTAATCTTTTACTTTTGTTAAATATTTGTTGCAGATCCACCATGGATTTCATGAAGGTCTTCGATCAAACGATCCCCGAAAATGATTTAGAATAATTTGAAATTGGTTTAGAATGTTGAAAATCTTGGAAAATTGAACATAAACAATGCTAAAATTTAAATTATATATAAGATTTGCTCTTACATTTTTTTTTTTTTTAAATGCATATGTTCTTCTTTAGTATAATTGTATTAAAATTAAATAGAATTTTGAAGAATTAGATTTGCCAATTTTAAAGTAATTAGTTTTTTATTTTTTATTTTTTTATATAAATAAATTAAAGTAATTAGTTGAATCTTATAATTTGAATTTTTGTAAAATTGTATTGTAATTATTTTTCTGCTGACAATTGTGTTGTAATTAGGTAGAATTTAATGCAATTATTCTACCAATATCAATTATTTATGGAGTGGTGCTATTGGGACACCCCCTATTGATCTATTTACAACCGGTTTGTTTAAATTTTGATTTAATTAAATAAAGTTAAATGTTTTTATTAATTTATTTTATTTATTTTCAAAACTACCCTTTTACTTATTTTTCAAACTTAATAAACTTCATCTTTAATATCTTTATCTATCTCAGATCTCTTTATCTTTGGTTTCGTCTTTCTCTCACATTCCATGAATGATTATTATTATTATTTTAACATCAAGCTTTATAGAAAAGGCTAAGAAGTCACAAGATAAAGAACATGCAAATAGCCTCAAGAAAAGAGTAAAGAATAGAGCAACCCAAGACAAAACATACACGGTGAGAAAAAAACGAAATAGCCCACAAATAAAATGAAACAAGAAGCAAAGAGTAAGTATTTGTTTTGATTATCATCATTTCACTTTCAGATTCTAAAAGAGTAATGCAATTAAATAATAATCAATATCTCATCTGTCAAATGCACTCCAAGTGTTTGATTTATTGTTTAAATAGGATTTGTAAAAGTATTTTTAGGGTTTAAGAATTATGAAAAAAAAAATATTTCAAGAAAAGGATTAAAAGAACATTTATTTATTTTTATTTTCTTAAAGGAATGTGGGGTTTTATTAGATTTCCTTTATAGAATATTTTTTTTCTTAAATTGTATATCTCTTTTAGTAATTTTGATAAAGGAAAAAAAAAATACTAAATAATTAAAAAAAATGGGACATAAATAGATCAGTAGGAAGGTGTGCTAATAACACCACTCTATTTATTTTATATTAATACAATAAATAATTTTCAATTAGTCTGTACAATAAATTAATTAACCCTCGATGAAAATGTTCATCTAAACAGGAATGATGGTGATAGTGATGGAAATGGAGAATCTGTTAAGAGTATTCTTAATTGATTAATAGAGATAATAATCATTACTATAATTGATTGTGATTTAATTAAAATCAAATTGATTAACTACAATAAAATCTCTATAAAATAATATTGTTGGAACCGGGGAAAATAATTATTCTAGAGAGGTTATTTATTTATTTATTGATAAATGAATAATTTATTAATTTAAAAAGAAGTTTTATGTTTTGGTTAATAGTAAACATCCAACATTTTTATCCCATCTTTGTATCCAACTTGATGTATTAGTTGACATGGTACTTTCTTATCGGCTGCCATGTCATCACACTGCCATAAAATCATATCTCCTTATCTTTTTTAAACCCTAATTTTTAACTATATCCAACTTATAAATAATTTTATATAATAACAAAAAAACAAAAAATATATATATTTTTTCATCCTATTGTACAACATAAACAAAAGAATAATTTGGAATTGAAGAAATTTAGAAAAATTTCCAGATTTCTTCAAAAAAATCTGGATAAATTTCCCTCTCTCTGTCCTGGAAATTTATAAATTTGAAGCTAGATTGCTGTAAATGGTCGGTTTACGTAAAAAAGATTAGATTTTTTTTTTGAATTTAAGTTCTATGCACTTCAGCACTTGAGATGTTTGATAATATATCTGACAAATCAGTGATTTGATAAACTGGATGCTGGGTTGTGATAATCTTATCTGATTTTACTTGGGAATTTTTTATTTATTTGTAATTCAAGAGTTCTTTTTATAAATGTTTGTTTTAGGGAATTATAAAAGCAAAGTTGACATAAAACGCACCAATTCAAACTTCAACACTCCAGATGATGATCAAACCGTAGATCCCCAAATCTCAAAAAAGCTATAGAGAACAGAAGTGTGCTTTCTTGAGAAGCATCACTAAACAGATTCCAAACGATCAGTGCTGAGTTGCTCGAGATAACATGAGTGTAGAGCCATTCAATCGGTACAATTTTTTACAACTTGTGACGAATTTTTTACAGTAAAGTTTACAACTATTTTTTTTTTTTCACAAATCAGAAATTGATGTAAATCGCATTGTTTTTGTTTTTGTTTTCGGTTTTTCTTGAAAAAGATTGGTGAAGCTGGCAGCTAGAGCCTTCTATGATGATATAACGAAAGGAGATAATCAGCCTAAAACCGGGAGGAGTGATAACAGAGGGATTGCTGTGGTGGTCCTTGATGCACTCACAAGGTTTTTAAAGGATTAATATTCGATTTCGGATTATTTGGAATATGTTGTTTTTGACTTCAGAAACAGATAGCACTGTGTTTGATTTTGCAAGAATTGAAATTACATTATAAAGTACATTGTAGTGATTATGGAGAAACCTTATAATTTGTAAATTAGATAGCATCGAAAAGTTTTAGGGAATTGCGGAGTAGGTAAAGATTTTTCAATATTAGGGCTTGATGCTTAAATCATGTAATGCTAGCAATGGAGTCAAATTTCAAAATCGTAGTAACATTTGAACTTGGTCATTTGTCTGTCATTTTTTCCCTTGCTAGTTGAAATGTTGATGTGTTAGGTCAGATAACTGAGGCAGTAAGTACGATTGAAGTGCTACGCAGTTGAGTACTTGAACGGTCTAATAAGTGTGATGTTTAACAAGTAGGCTTGAGGTTTTTAGTATTAGTTTGTTGTTTTATATGATGTAGCCTTGCCGGGAAAAAAAATGAAAAATAAAACATTGTTTTCACTGTGTATTCAAGTTCAAGTTTATTTTGTGGTTAACTACCTTTATCTTCATGGCTTTCTTCATAAAAGCAATGGATTAGAGAAGAAGATTTGGCAAAGGATCTAAAACTTCACTCAAAGCAACTTCGTCGGGCTCTGCGTTTTTTTGAGGAAGAAAAACTAGTCACCAGGGATCATAGGAAAGAGGTCTGGGTGTACTGTATCATGCATTCTATTGAGGTCCTTGGTAGTTACCAGTTGTGTATTCGCAAGATAATATCTTTTACATATTTGGGACCCCCATTAAGGTTGTACAATATGTTTCCAACTGGTTTTGGTAATATTCATTTCAGCAAGCTTTTGATTATGTCAGAGCGAGATCCTTTAGTTACTTTTGTTCTTATATTGATTTATTTATGTTGTTACAGACTGCTAAGGGCGCAAAAAATATATAGTGCCGCTGTAGCTGCCACATTTGATGGTCAAAAGTTTGGAAAGGAGGGAGAAGAAAAGATTAAGTTGCACACTCACTCTTACTGTTGTCTAGATTATGCGCAGGTTACTCTTCTTTCAGTTTGTTTAGATGTAGAAAGCGAAAGAAACCACCCTTTGCTTTTCTTTTTTAACTGCTGTTAGTCTAAATTAGTGAAAAGTCCTAAAGTGGAGATGTGTTGCTGATCTATGATGTTGTTCGATATGGGATACATCGTATGAAGAAAAAATTAAAGGACGAGTTGGAAGACAAAAACTCAATTCAAGAGTACATATGTCCTAATTGTGGGAGAAGGTATTTGTTTCTCCATATATTTTGTTTTTATTCTTCAAGTTTCTTTACAGATGAAATTTATATCTTGAATTCAGTATTTCCTGATGGCTTGTATCCAGATACAATGCTTTGGATGCATTGTGGTTGATTTCTATGGAAGATGAATCTTTTTGTTGTGAAAATTGCAATGGGGAACTTGTGGTAGAGAGTGACAAGTTAGCAGCTCAAGAAGCAGGAGATGGCGATGACAATGCAAGGAGGCGGCGGCGTGAAAAATTGCAGGACATGCTTCAAAGGATGGAGGTGTCTTTTATGTTTAAGGTGTTAATACCTTTCCTTTTTCTTGGCTGTGTTCTCTGTGTCATGAAAATTATAGTATTCTTAATTATTCGGTTGATATTTAGTTGATTCTTTATTTACAGTTTTTGCAATATAACATAGGTGTGTGCTGTCACCGTATAAAGTACATATGCAATTTTTATAATGCTGGGTGAGTTTTAAATAATTTTAAAGATATATGTATATGGTTAGCTACCTTTTGGTCATGTTTTCCAGCCCATTTCACTTGGAATGCCATCAGGTGTGCTTGATGATTGTAGTAATAGTGGGTAATAGTGACCAAAATGTGTTCATTGCTGTACAAGTATACAGTAATATCTAGGGGATCATGGTACGTCAATTGCTTTTATGTTAACTTTTTAATCCCACTATCCTTTTATGGATGATAGCTTGGTTGAAATTTCTCTTTGTTAATTTTCATCCCATGTGCTAGAACCTGAACAAATGATACCTTAGGTCTTAGACTTCTATTAGACATTTAGACCAGATTAACTCTTAAGGCCTTGGTGATTGATTTTGGAGTGACATCGTTGGGTTTGCCAAATAAGTTAATTAGTTGCATTAGTTGTGGTCTTAGTTAGTGGCCATGTTTTTTGTTGCACTATATGTGATGGATTTCACCACTCACATTAGTTTCTTGTTTATCTACTTTTTACCTATTTTATTGGTACCAGAAATGTATGGCTTGAGTTGAAGGCTTATAAATAGCCAGATACTTAAAGAAATGATTATGAAGTTATGCAAATACAATTATCTTTCAGCCATCTCTCATCCTATCTCTCTATTCTTTTTCTCTAAATCTCTAATCTTAATTCTTTTCTATCTAATTACCTAATTGGTACATAACAAGCCGCAAAATAACGTTTGGAAAAGTGTCTGATATGGATAATTACTAAATATATTAATGTTTCTTGAATTGTTAGCGGGTCGTTTCAAGATGATTTCCTAATTCTATGCCAATGTGAAGACATGGCTTTCTTGTGTCTACTCCGAGTGGCCTTTTGAATTTGCAAGCTGACTGCAGGTTCAGCTTAAGCCATTGATGGAACAACTCAACAGAGTAAAAGATTTGTCTATTCCTGAATTTGGAACTCTTCAAGCATGGGAAGCTCAAGCAAGTGCTGCTGGGCGTGCAGCAGGTGATTCTAGTTCCAATGATCCCTCAAAATCCTCTCAGGGTTATGGTGGAACACCAATGCCTTTTCTTGGAGACACAAAGGTAACTTTCTTCTCTTAACATTTTCTCCCTTTCATTATGCACTTTAATGTTGGGGATTGGGTGTTATAATTCCCCTGGCATATGTGTTGTGTGTTGATGCTATTTTAGCGTAATTTGATATATTAGATATTAGGCATTTTAGATTATCCATGATCTGGTTTCATTTCCTGCTACAGTTTGCATTTGTAATGCTTGCTGTCTCTCATAAAGGATTGGGATTTGGGGCTTTTATATGCATTTGCATGGATACACAATGGCACAATGCCCAATGTAGTTCAGAGTAGTCCTATGTGGCGATCTCTTTTTTAGTATGTAGTCTGAACAGAACAGTCTGGTAGTAGTGTCCAAGCTTGTTACAGACACCAGGGACAATGGTTTATGAGGTAATCTAGATCTTGATATTTTCCCCATGAAATCTTGTATCATTAAGCCATTGAACTCGATTTTTTATTTATTATTATTTATTTATTTTCTATTCAGTTCTATAATGTAGTTTCCCTCGCCGTAAATAGTTACAAGTAATATTGCAACTTTCTACTATCACAATAAGTCAATAAGTTTCTACTAGTGTTATACTTTCTTTAGGTTGTAGATTTACAATCTTTAAAGTTAGATGTTGGGCATATATATCTGTATTGGATTGTTTGTGAGCAATTTGTGGTTGGAATTGGCAGGTTGAAGTTGCCCTTCCTGGTGCTGAAGGCAATCAAATGGATGTTAAATCTGAAACTGCAAGTACAGCTCTGAAAGTGTTACTGCCTTGGATGATTAAACAAGGAATGAACCTTACAAGTCAACAACGTGGAGAGGTTCAGCAGGAATCCAAGATGGTTGGAGGTTCGGGTACAGGAAAATTGTCGGCTGACAAGAAATCAACTGTTGAAGATGATAAAAAGAATATACAGGCATGTGCAATGAGAAGAACTACAACTTTTCTTGTTTTATTTGCGTCACGTGGGTTTTCTTTGATTTGCTTAAAATCTGATGTAGTTTCTGCTACTTAATAATGTTGTAGGATGAGTACGTTAAAGATTATTATGAAGCTCTTCTTAAGAAACAACAAGAACTAGAATCTGCTGAGAAACAACAGGAGTCGTCATACTCACCCACCTCTAATGGTCTTCCTGAAATGTCTTCCAATCGTCAAGTGGGCATGAAGTCTAAACGTGATGAGGATGAGGGAGATGATGATGTTGATTGGGAAGAGGCTCCAGTTACAGGTAATTATATTACATATCAAGTAAAGTCGAAAATATACATTGAGTACTACATCTTTTACATCGGAAGATATTTTCTGCAGTTTTATTTTAAGATCTTTCTCTAACCCACTAGAATTATTAAGTCATAAAAGTAAGTATCACCGTAGTTATGAGGATAACTATTAGTTAATGATATGCGGAACACTCTGGACACTGTATATCTCTATTTGTGTTTGATCTCGGTTGGATTTTGTAAGAAGTTGCATGCAATATATTTGCATTTTTTTTTTTTCAATTTTCTCCTTGAAGATAAGTTTATATCGACATATTCACTTTGTTATCGATTGTTTCTATTGTCATGTAATTGTATTTACTTGAAAAAAATGTATATAATTTAGAATTATGATTTGCTATGGTGAACACGTGTTGTGTATTCCTTGTCCTAGGATATCTTGGTTTTTCCAGGTAATACTTGCACATTGGTTTGCTGGTTATCAACCCTGTCTGTGTACACTTGTGCAGTCAATACCAATGAAAATTACAAGGTTGACTTGAATGTCGAAGTCCTGGAGGCTTCAGAAGAGAACAACGACGATGATATAGACTGGGAGGAAGGTTGAAGAAGAGCAAAGGAATTGCTTTCCTGATATAATGTCTGCTTCCTCTGATCTTCAATCGGCACAGGTTCTCTTCAAGCTGCAGTTTCCTTCTAGTCATCGAATCGAAATCTCGTGAAACAATTCATAAACTCATGATTTTTCATTGGCCTTTGTACAACAATTTTCAGGGTGGGAAAAGTAACAATGTAGTGAGCTGCCTTCTTGTTGGACAATGTAAAGTAGTACAAATTTTATTTTGTTTCGTTTTTGTAGTTTTGCTGACAGAGAACCTATTATTTATAGAAAAAATGGGTGCAATAATTTTAATAAATATCATCATTATTCTCATATTTCTCTAATATGAATGATATTCTTGGGCAATGAAATGGGGCAGAAAATAAATAAATATGGTAAGTTTCAGCAAAGATTTTGTGATATCAGTTGAATAAAAGTTCTCCAAAGTGAAAAAGTTTTGATTAAAAAAAATAAAATAATACAAATAAGATTAGCTTGTATTTATATGTTGTTCTACACGTAATTAATTACATTAACATACAGACCAACAAATAAATACAAACTAATCTACATTGGCCAAATGCATTTAACTGTTAAGATTTTACATTCGAATTTTTGTTAAATTTCAGATGTAAGCATTTTTAAAAAAAAATTTAAATTCAGATGTCCACAAAAGCACCCATCTTTGAATGGCGTCTTTAGCCTATTTGAGCCTTTATATCGAGCCTTTTCGGTTTCGTTCAAAACATCAAGGGTTCAAATTTTTAGAAATTTCGATGAAAATATAAAGAATATAACAATTTTTCTCTAAAGATATTTTTTAGGATAATACTTGAGTACTAATCCCACCAATGGAGTTTTGGCAGATGCTAATATCGCATTGGTGGGTTATTATCTTGGGTACTGACCGGTTAGTACCCAAACATTTTCATATTTTTTATATTGATTTCTTCAAAATATGAAAAATATTTGGATAACACTTGATGCTCGTAATGACCCATTTCTATTTAGTCAAATCTAAGAGAAAATTTTAAATTTCAGTACTTTTTATGAAATCATGGTGCTCACTAGAGGGTAGAAAAAGCTAGTGGGTGAGTGCCAGGAATATGATTTTTCTTTATTTGGAAAAGTTTTATATTGCTGGTCTCAAAACTCATAAATGAATACGTTGTGTTTGCAAAATATATTAGACATATTTTCTGAAACCTTTTAAAACCTTTTTTTTTTTCTTTCTTTCGAGTAAATTGTGCCGTTGTCCCCTAAATTATTTACGTGTTGCTGATGTCCCTTTGAATTCTTAAAATGGTCACTCAACCCTTGAACTATCTAAAATTGGCAACAAGTGACGGAATCCAAACAGAAATCACTTTCCATCCGTAAATCGCGTCAGGTGACTTCCATGTGCGATTGCCGATTGTAATAAAGGGTAAAATGGGAATAACAAAAATCAAAGTTCAATAGTTCAACATCACCAACATCAAACCCAGAACAATTCATCACCATCATTATCATCAACAGATCAACATTAAGGGGGTGTGTATTGGTTCAAGATTTTATTAGACAATTTGGGGAAGTAAAAGTCTAGTGGTATTGGATTGAGACTTTTTAACAAGTTAGATAAGTCCGGTGGTATTCGATCAAGACTTTTAAGATTTTTTTTAAAAGTCCATATTGTGTTGTGGTAGTGGATCTAGACTTTTAAGATTTTTTTTTAAAAGTTCATATTGCCTTGTGGTATTGGATCTAGACTTTCAAGAGGCAGCAAATTGTCTGCTGGTATTGGATTGAGATTAAAATTTTTAGGATTACATGACAAAATGGATTTTCTAGATTTTTTAGTGATATTTATAAATAGCTTTAACCCAAAATTGTCTTGTCCTCTCTTTCAATACTTTCCAGACTTTTTATTTTATTTCAGATATTTGGTGGGTGTATTGGTATATAATAAATGTGGCGGCCAAACATGCAAAAGACAACATAAAAATACACTTGAAAGTCGAATACCAAATGACTGATACAATGTCTTTATAAATCAAAGATAGTTTTTATGCTAGATTTCCACGATTCCAACACCACCACCGGTATGTAAAATCTTTAGGACTATTAGTAAAAATTGATCAAATGCATTATCCACATCTATAAAAGATGGATTTAGCAAAAAGTAAAGATAAAGAGGGAGTTGATTTATATATATATACACTTGATAAAAAAAAAAAAAAAAGTTGGTCCATTACTGATAATATCACCCTTTGTGTAGATTGAGTTCAAAGACAAAAAAATATGGTTACCATTTCTATTGATTTATTGTCTGAGTGAGTTAAAAAGATATGAGTCTCGCATAAAACCATGCTTCTATAAAATTTAGATACATGCTTTTTTTTTTTTTTGAAATCCGATAACAGAAGGGTATGCCGAAACCTGTCAAGAGCAAGCACTAGCTGACCGTTTGGAGTTTTTTTTTTTTTTCTTTTAAATATGTATAATTAAATCTTATATATCAATTTTTTTGTTATTTACATGTATATTAAAAAAATTCTTGTCATGCCCCAACCCCCCAAATTTTACCAATGCATACATAGTCTGTATATCAACTTATCTCACCGGACTTGAATCATCTATCACTAACATGAAAAGTGGACGTACACTATACACACCACTAGAGAAAAAAAAAAGATTAAAGAGCAGTGAATATTGGAGTTTGATAACATATGAATTAATGAAGTCCAACAAGCCAAACAGAAATACTTCAGTGTTCAAGCTATTTTATTTCCCTATTTCATGTCATTTCTGGTGAGGTAGTGGGGGACGGGTTGTTGATTATTATATTTATTTCATATGGTGCAGAAAAATATGAATCAGTTGAAGGTTATGTGTTGGTTGGTGGTATTTCAAAATTTTATTACTTCTCTTCATAGCTTATACGTGTTTCTCATTCAATTTTTGTTGTTCAATGAGTACCCTTAATAAGATTATAGAACACTGGAACTTGGAGAGAAAATTGAATACTACAATTGACTCTTGAAAGTCTATATTTTTAAGAGTCCAAAAAGTCTAGAAATAAAATATAGATAATCCTAATAGTCTATAAATAAAGCCTAAAGACTCTTTCAGAATCCTAAAAGTCTAGTCCATATAATCCTAATAATCCTAAAAGTATAATCCTAACAATCCTAATAATCCTAATAATCTTGCAAATCCATAAAATCCTTGCACCAAAAAATTGTCTATTAAAATCCTAATCCAATACACCCCCATAAACCCAGAACTTCAAACCCATAACTTTGCCACCATCATCATCCACCACACCAAGCCATTCTTCAAAAACAAAAAACAAAAACAAAACAACACCAAACCTAGAACTTCTAGCCAAGAATTTCATCACCATCATCATCATCAACAACATTAAACTTGGAACATCATCATCAATAATACCACCATCACCATGAATCTGGATCCAAGGAAAAAACAATGGGGATCTAAAGAAAAAATAAAGTGGAGATCTAAAGAAAAATAACAACAGTGTTCTTCCACAAATTCAAACAAACCAACCACCAAATCTTCATCCAGCAACCCCTCCCACAATCAAAACCAAACCCAGCAACCTCTCCACCACAAACTCGAACCTCAAACCTCAAATCTCCAGATTTTTATATAAAAAACATTTCTAGATTTTTTTTTCTTTCAAGAATAAATTTCACAGAATCTAATAATAATAATAATAATAATAATAATAAAATCCACATACAGTGTATCTATACAATAACAACTCTTCATCAAACAAAAGTCAAATACTCAACCAAATAAAAAAAAAAGTTGAAGATCTTGAAAGTTGAAGAGATCTGGAAGAAAAAAAAAATTAAAAAAAAAAAAAATCCGGAAGAGATCTAGAATCTATTCGCCAAGATCGTCCAACAGCCACCATCAAATGGAGCTCCATCTAAATGAGTAGCATCTCTTGAAGAGTCTTCCTAAAGATTAGAGTTTGGTCTTGTTGTGATATTTTCTGGAATTCGACTGTCATGCCCTAGACATTTTTATATGAATTTCTGATTTGTTTGAGTTTTGATTTTGCAGGTATGTGGGATTTCTGGAAAAAGTGGATCATGAATTTGATGAAGAACTAGAAGAAGAAGATAGATCAGATTGAGAGAGAGAAAAGATCAAGTGAATAGAGAGAGTTTTTGAGAAATGTAATTTTTTAAAGATTTTTTGATGTTTAACTGTTGATGATCATTCTTGAACTGTTGAAGAATGGTTTGGTGTGGTGGATGATGATGGTGGTAAAGTTATGGGTTTGAAGTTCTGGGTTTGATGTTGAACTGTTGATGATGACGATAGTGATGAAGTGTTATGGGTTTGATGTTGTTGATGTTGAACTGTTGAATTTGATACAGTGAATTATTATTTACTTGACTTGATAAACTTTCCCGAACCAATATAAATAAAAGTGATGATTACTATTTTTCAATCAATAATGTTGCAAATTTAAATTTTATGTATAAATAAAATATAAAAATATGATAGATTAAAATTCTGATTCATTTCGATGCTACTAGGGGTGTTCGCCGGCATTGACGGTTTCATTTTGAGGCCTGTTGGGCTAACGAGGCCGATTGCAAAAAGCTAATTGACAACAGCTTGGGTGACACGTTGGAATTTGTTCTATTTCTGATATTGTGGAGAAAATTAGAGGTTGTACGAGACATCTTGTGGATTGGAATTCTAAAAATAGAGTTAGGCTCTGCCAGAATATTGAGGAGTGTTAATGGGTTCTCTCTGCTACAAATACCAATATCAAGGTTGAGTCTTGGCCAGCTATCAAGATGATTGAAAATAAATTGGACTGTTTATTGGAGAAAAAAGAAACCTATTGGAAACAACAGTCAAGAACTGAGTGGCTCAAAGGGGGGGATCGGAATACGGGTTTCTTTCACTGGAAGGCTTCTTCCAAGCGAGTTAAGAATACCATCCATGGTCTCCATGATGATATAGAGTCGTGGAAGTCAGAGAAGGGTGATCTTGAGGAAGTGGTGTCAAATTATTTTGGTCAGCTCTTCTGCTCCTCTAATCCCACGGTTGAGCAAATTGATAGGATCTTACAATCTGTGCAGGAGCGACTTTCAAATAGGAGCAGTATTTTACTTGACAGGCCTTTTATAGTTGATGAAGTCAAGAAAGCCATCTATAATATATTCCCAACCAAAGCTATGGTCTCCCAGCTATCTTTTACCAAAAAAACTAGAATACAATGGGGGAATGGATTTTGAAAGCCTGTCGTTGATGTTTGAATGAGGGGGACTCCTTAGAGAGGGTTAATGGTACGTTAATTACTCTTATTCCTAAAGTGAATGGAGTTGATTATTTGTCAAACTTTTTTTTTTTTTTTTTTTAAAGGAGGAGAACTTTATTAAAGGCAACAATTGAAACAGAAACAACAACATGCAAACCCCAACGGGGACCTAGACAACATAACAGAGGAGACCAAAAAAGCACAACACAACACCCAAGCCAAATAAAAGCAAAAACAAAACTCAAACATCACTCTAGCATAACACATCAGTGCCCACTCTAGACCCTTTTTTTGCCAGACTGTCAACATAAGAGTTTGAATCTCTAGAGTTGAAAACAACCGAAGCTTGGTTAAAATTGTTCAAATAGCTGCGGATGTCAAGGATGCTATGGGCATGCTTAAAACTTCCAATACTACTACTATTCACCCAATCTACTGCCGGTCTTCGAATCACTAACAACTATAAGGTTTTTATCTTCAAAATTTGGTCTGGACCCAAAAAGCTTACATGCTTTAGCAATAGCTAGGATTTCAGCCGAAATGGCGTCATGGCTTCCAACAAAAACAGAGAAAATGCATAAGACTTTTCCTTGATGATCCCTTAGCACTCCACCTATCCTTGTCGGCCCTGGATTTCCCCGAGCCAACCCGTTGACATTAAAATTGAAGGCATTAAAAAGATGAGGAGTCCAGATAGCCAGCCTAGGCGACTTTTTCTTTGGAACATCAGAACAACTGTCAGCAATGTTTAAAACCATATGTGTGATAGGATCCGAAGAACCACCACCCAAATGTTTATATCACCAAGCCACTCTAAATTTTACCAAATCTTCCAATTGGAAAAAATCCAAGACACCATTCTTGAAACCATACTATTCCTAACTTCCCAAATCGACCAAACCACTGCACAAAAAAAAAAAAAAAAACAAACAAAAACAAAAAACTCCATGCTCTCTCAGAATTTGACTTGGGACAGAGGCCATACCATCCCCTCCACCACTCTACCATAGACGGGGAAGAACAATTGCTCACCCTCCATCAGTTCATGCAACTTTGCCACAGCTTCCAGGACCATTTGCATAACAAGAAGAGGTGGTCGATTGACTCCAAGTTGTGGTGGCAGAAAGGACATTGCAGATTCGAACTATCCAACACTCCAAACCTGGAAAGAATATCACCAACGAGAACCCTTTCATTGAAAAGTTGCCAAACGAATAATTCTATCTTAGGAGGACAGTGGCCATGCCACACTCCCTTGTGAAACGACTCTTACCTAGTATGACCACCCTAAAAAAGTTTCCAAAATGACTTAATAGTGAACACACCTTTCAGGTCGTGAGTCCAGACAACAGAGTCTAAATTGGAGTTACTTATAGTGACATTCTCTAGATAAACTTTGAAGCAATTCCATTGCTCAACTTCCATATCAAACAACGCACTTCTAAGGTTTATCTCCAACTTCCACTCTAACCCTTCTTTTCTACCAAAATTTCTAATGCAACCCATTTTGTCCACCGCAAGAACAAAAATTATGGGGAAAGCTTCCTTTAGGAGTGATCCTTCCACCTAGATATATGTTCACATGCGAGCTTTGCCCCCTTTCCCCATGACCACTCTCACTCCATCATTCAGAACTTGAGCTGATTTAGAACCTTGGAGAAATAGGTTGCCGATCACTTTAGTGAAAATGGAGCAGCCCCATACCTCCAATCCCAAACTAAGACATCCAAAGGGACCCCATATTTAGCATATATCACTCTTCTCCAAAGGGGAAGATTCTCCGAACCAAATCTCCATGCCCATTTAGCTAACAAACCTTGATTTTTAGCTAAAACCGATTCAATTCCTAAACTCCTTCAGGCTTGCTTTTGCATAACGTTTCCCATTTGATAGAATGAATCTTCTTCCTATTATCCCTATCTCCCCAAAAGAAATTTCTCTATAAACTTTCTATCCTATGGGCAACACATACTAGCATCTTAAAAATAGACATGAAATAAATCAGAATGCTAGACATCACCGACTTGATTAGCACCAATCTGCCACCCTTATTAAGGAAACTCTTTTTCTATGGCACAAAGCGACTTTCCAAGCACTTAATCAGCTCGGACCAAAAAAATTTGGAACAAGGCCGACCACCAAGTGGCAATCCCAAATACGGAATAGGCAAGAAGGCTTTAGCACACCAGAAAATGCCTGCCCAGTTAACCTCATGCCTCAAATTTCGACCCACCTCCACCAAACAAGATTTGTGAAAATTAATGCGCAATCCAAAGGCCAACTTAAAATATCTAAGAATCCTCCTAGCATTCAACAAATACTCAACCTTGGGTTGGAGGAAAAGTATTGTGTCATCGGCGAACTGAAGGTGAGTGATATGAACCGCCTCTCCTTCAAATTTGACTCATTTTATTAAATCCACCTCCACCACTTTTCTAAACAAATCGCTCATGCTTTCCACCGCCACATTAAAAAGGAGGGGAAAAAGAGGGTCGCCTTGCCGAAGACCTCTTTCCATCCCAAATTTTCTAGTTGGTTTCCCATTAATAAACACTGATAATTCCGGAGAAAAGATACAACAATGAACCCAATGCCTCCACTTCCTACCAAACCCCATATCTATCAACGTTTTGTCCAAGAAGCCATGATCTAAACTATCATAGACTTTTTCAAAATCTAACTTCACTAAAAGCCCCTCGTCGCCCTTCTTTTTCCATTGCTGAATGATTTCTTCAGCTATAATAAGACCATCAATAATTTGACGGTTCCAAATAAAAGCCATTTGCGTTTCTCCTATCACTGACCCAATCACCCTTCTCAATCTATTCGCCAAAACTTTCACAAGGATTTTATACAAAGAACCAATCAAATTGATTGGTCTATAATCCTTTATAGAACCCGATATGACACACTTAGGAATCGAAGCAATAAAAGTACTGTTAAGCTATTTTATTATCGACCCATCCGGATGGAATTCATCCAAGAAATTCAAGAAGTCACTCTTTATCAACTCCCAATTATCTTTAATAAATTTGAGATTAAAAGCATCTGGACCAGGAGCTTTGTTGCCATCAAAGCTCATCAACGCTTCCAAGATCTCTTTTTTGTTGAACTTTTTCTCAAGAGAGGTTTTTTCCAATTCCGAAAGCTTTCTGAGAGGGAGGCCCAAAATTGATGGGCGCCTCCAAGAAACATTCTTGAACTGAGACAAAAAAAAATTAGCTATCCCATTCTTAACTTCTTTAGGATCCGACGTCACAACTCCCCTAAAGGACATTTCCTCACTCAAACTTGTAAGGATTCCCATTTGTTGATTGACTTGTTTCGTGGACAAACCACATGTTGGGGTTGATGTAAGGGTAGCCTAGGAATTGGTGATCATCCAATGACCCTCTCAAGACCTCAAGAGAAGAAGCACAAAAGGTATATTCTAGTGCTTACATGGTTTGAAGAGATCATAGTTACACACACTCACAACTCATGCATATTTCTATATTTGTATGTTGTGTGTTTTCATATGTGTGCATTCATAATTGTTGAATATCTCTTCATGCATGATTAGTTATTGCATCTATCTTATTGAAATGCCATAACATGATTAGGCATTAGGATGCAAAGTCATAAATTTTATTCATGCTTGTTTGAATTGATTGCATATTGTTCTATGATAATGCCATGCCATGACATGATAGGCATTAGGATGCATTCAATTCCCACACTTGCACTTCATGTTAGTCTTAAGTGTGGTGTAATTCGTTTCCGTTTGTGTGATCGGAAACGTCCGCGCTTGCACGATGGTGTGCATGTCTTAGCGCGATGGTTGACCACTTGAGAAGGTCTCATTCTTCTCTTGGATAAGTGTTAGATTTGGTTTGATTGATTGGAGTAAAGTGTCTAGTTTCAAAAGATTGGATTTCAATGATTTAAATGATTTTCAAAACTGACCTCTGTATGGTCATGTGATCATAACTTTTTATACAAAGCTTTAAAATGAGTTTTGAAAATTTCTGTACAAACTAGACACCCATACCTTTCCAACGGTATATTATTCATAATATTTCATGACCGTATGGATTGGTTTTGAAATCTCCAAAGTGACCACCAAAACAGGGCAACTATGTTGTCGTCCGTTTTTAACCTTTGGTCACTCAATTGACCATAACTTTTTCTACAGACATGTAAATGTCATTCTATAAAAATAAGTAGAAATTATACATCCATACTTTTCCAACGATATATTATACGAAAGGTTTCGATATCGTTTGGCCATGTTTCGGAGTGCTTGAAGCTTGAGCTACTGCAATGTCGCGAGTACCGAGAAAATGCCCATAGTTTTTCTATTTCTTACAAAACAACATAGTTTCACTTGGGCACTATAAATACATATCTTTCTCATCATTTTGAGGGGTGAGCCACAAAATTAAACCCTAGAGAGAGATGCTCCATATTCTTGAGAGAGAAAGCACCAAGATTGCTTCTTTAACTCTCTAAACCCAAAACCCATCTCCATCTTGCATCATTCAACATATCATTTGAGCATGGGTCTTCTTCAACACACATGGTATGATTTTTTGAACACTAATCTCATCTAATTTTAGTGTTTTTACTTATCAATTTATCTCTTTTATCACTTGTATGTTCTTTGAGTAATTTCTACATACATGATTGAGATTATGTGTTGATTGGGTTAATTTTTACATAGCTTAATTTATTAGGTCATTATTGTCTAAAAGCTATGCCATAAACATTCTTGTGTGATTTATTGATAATTAGGTTGATAGATTGTTTTTTTAATCAACTAGTTAATCATTTGAATGTTTGTGGGATTTTTGTGATAGCTTTGTATCTAGGATTGGTTATCCTTTACTTAGTTAAAGTTGTATGCCTTGACATATAGCTATTTTCATATCTAGGATTGATTTTATTGTCATCATATAATCCTAGGTAAGCATCTAGAGTACCCTAGCTCTATCTTGCATATTTGGATATCATTGCATATTCACTTAGGGTGTTGATCTCTTTGGAGAAGTAAGTCTTGTGTGATAGACCGGGATTAGGTCGTACACCGGGATTAGGTGGTCACATGAGCAAATTGGACTAGGTCCACTTTTACAGGCATACGGGTAGTGGTGGCAGGATATTGGCCGGGATTAGGCCGTCAAACCAGGATTATGTTGTATACGCTATCACAATTAGTGGATTCGAGGTTCGAGTGTGGCGCACTTACCAGCCCGTGGTTTTTCCCTGTTGAGGGTTTCCACGTAAATATCTTGTGTTATTTAATTTCCATACTTTACACTTGATATTGTATTATTGACTTGTTTGGGGTATTTTCGTAATATTGATTTAACGCGAAAATTGGGTAATATTGTTAAAATCTATTCACCCCCCTCTAGATTATTATTAAAACACACCGAGTTATTTGTTTCAAAACTCTTCCTTCTCCTTCCATTAGCCACACAGTGGAAGTACTTTGTATTTCTATCACATTCTAGAAGCCATTTAACCCTAAACTTTTGCCTCCATTCTTGTTCCTCAAGACGGAGAGCTTTCCAGAACTCAGCCAAGGCTTTCAACTTCTCATGACACAAAGAATTTGACCATCCAAACCTTGTTGCAGTTTCATCAATTTTAGCTAACCGATCCTCATAGCTTGTGGTTGACATCACATCCTTGTCCTTGTCCCCTGCCCATATCTTAATAATAGACCTTCAGGCATTCAATTTTGATTGTAAGATATGGCTACTATGACCATTTATCTTGCACCCCATCCATCCTTTTTTCACCTTTGACATTAAGTCTTTATCCTCCAACCATCTATTATGAATGTGGAAAGGACCTGAACACCATTTGTCCATCCCGTAAACAAAGGAAATAACACTATGGTCGGAGATCGAATGAGGAAGACCTTTTTGGACCAATGAAGGAAACCAAGAGAGAATGAGCGGAGACACCAAGAAACGGTCCATCCTAGCCAAAATTTTGTATTCTCTATTGTTGGACCACGTGAAAGATAAACCTCCCAATGGAAGATTGACCACTTTAGCTTGGAGGATGAAAGAGTGGAAGCTTTTAGCTGACCATTTATCAAAAACCCCCTATCTCCCCTCTGAAGCATCAATGACAGTGTTAAAATCTCCTCTAATACACCAAGGCATGGAGAAGGAAAGTTGAGTGCTAAGAATGAAATCCCAAAGCATTTTCCTTTCCGAATTAAGATTGGACACATAAACATTACATAAAGTTACTTCTTTGCCTATGTTCTTCGAAATCGTAATCAGGATGATACACCACTTATTGGAAATACAATGGGATATGTAGACATGGTCCTCATTCCACAACGTTAGCAATCCTCCTGCCGAACCTTCCGCAGCCACACTAACCCCTTTAGAAAGGAGACTACCGCTTAAACCTCTAATGATCTTGTCGTCGTAAACATTCATCTTTGATTCCTGAAGGAATAAAACTGTCGGGCCATGCTTCAACACCACATTTTGAACCTTTTTTCTCTTCACCTCTTTTCCCAACCCTCTCACGTTCCATGACATAGCTAACATAAAAAGAAGAAAAACCGAGAACAACAAAAAGAAACAAGACTAGCTTACTTGTTTTGTCTGGCCTTATCCTTATTCTCCATAAAACTAACAATTGCTGCTATCTTAATCTCGTTTCTGTTAAAGTTGAACCCTAGAGCTGCACATATTTTCAACACTTTTGTTACCTCAACCTCAAAATCCCACTCCGACAACTGTTCCATGGACGGGCTTACGACATCCCGTATAGTGTTGACTCTTCTTGCCAGGAAATTAGCCCCCAAAGCGACCTCTTTCTTAATGACCTTGGCTATTTCCTCATCCAAATTTCAAGTTACCCTCTTACAATTGTTCAACATCGAATTGCTCAAAATGGTTTTAGAATTCCTCGTCTTCATAGGGTGCACTTTGACAAAGGAATCAAATCATATTCCTCTTGTCTTCTTTAAAGACACCGGAGCAGCAACCACCATATTGTTAGATTCCATGCCTTTGAGCTCCTCTGTAGAGACGTTACCATCTTCTTGATTTCTAAAATCAATACAAAGATCGGTCCTTTGATCCACCACCCTCTGCTAACTCTCTAAGACATGTTCAGGATTTCTAAGCAATCTCATCCTATTTGGGCTTGAGACCTCTCCATCTTTATAACGATTCACAAGATCTATAGTAGAGCCCGATCTAGGATGACCCGACCCAATTGAGTCCCTACTTGACCCTGGGGGCTTGTCTTCTGCAGGCTCATTTTCAATAGGCCTAACTGATTTGGCTCCATTGAGCCCAACAGACAATTTATTAGAACATTCACCTTTCATCATGGTTGGGAGAAACTAACAGTCTGATTTGTTGTCCGATGATGAGCTTTTATCACCTTCGCTGCTAACTGACTTGCTTTTCCTAGTTTTGTTGATGTTCAAGCTTCCTTTACAACTAGAGATCCAAAGAGATTTGGGTTTTAGCTTTCTAACCCAACGACCTTTACCCTTATCCTTTATCCTGATCCCACGTGCCTCGTTCGATTTGAACTTAGGAAGCCTAAGAGAAGAATTAACGTCAGACATTTCTTTTCTTGATCCTTGCCCTACTCAGCTTTCCAAGTTTCCTTAACCCATCTCTATCTCTGGCTTTGTGTTTACCTAACACTTTTTCCATCAAGCTATCACACTAAAATATCCACCACTCCCATCATTGGGCAGGTCAAACTTTGCTGAGTTTGTATCAGAGCCAGATTTTAAATTTGAACCTAGAATCAAACCCAATACTTGAGATACCCAAGACATCTCCACCGACGCCGAAGACTCCACCAGTCTGACCATAAAGGATTTCTTGCCTTGTATCACGTTAGTGTCGTAAGACACCTTTTTATCAATATGAACCAAGACCAACATTCTCCCCTTGTCCAATCTGTTTTTCAGCATTGAGGTCTCATCAACCCACACGGTTTCACCAATCTGACTACGTAATTTCTTAAAGAAAGCATTACACCAACAGTTCAAAGGAGCTTCATACACTTCTACCCATTTAAGCGTAGACAACCCTTAAGAAGAATCTTTCCAAGTAGTCATAGATAAAAAACTGTCCCTCCAAAATAAACTGTTGTTAATAAAACCATCTCTATCACAAACTGAATCAAAGGTCCAGATAATGCTCTTTCCCCTAGATAAGAAGAAGAAAAGGTCTTTCCCTTAGTTAAGAAGAAGAAAAGGTGAATCCTCTAGATTCCAACTTATGGTTCACTTGTTCGACACTAGGGAAGTTCAATAGTTCCCCCACTGCACATCTGGATAGCCATTTCTCCTCCTCTTTCGCACTTGTCCAGGACATGGATAAACAGCCTACCTCTTTGACATTTGCATCTTCAGCAAAACTACGTTTGTCATTCTTGATTATTTCAGCATAAGAATGCTTCTCACAATAGTTAGGCTGAAAAGGAAAAGCTTTCCTCATTTTCCCCCATTTTCTCTATCAACCCTTCTCTTGTCTACGAACAAATCACTTTTGCTAGAATGATTGGCTGGAGAAGACCATCGTCTATTCCAATCATACTCAGCTACCTTATCATTGATTGGTCAGCCATAAACGTGCATACCGTCCACCATCTGTGCAACCTTACGAGCTTCCTCCAATGAACCAAAACAGATAAAGGCAAAGTAGCTTCTCCTGAAGGTTTTCTTAGACGAAAGAAATACATCCTTCACCTTACCAAACAGTTTGAACATTCCCCACATACCGACTGAATCCACTATTGGATTAAGGTTGCCCACAAAAACAGAGAACATGCTTTCTCTGAAATCCTTGCCTCATCCCCAACCAGAAGAGTCCGTAATCCTGGACCTTCCATGGACGTTCGAATGGCCACTCATCTCACTTCTCTCTCTAACACTTTCTCTTATCATTTTTGAAATATATAGCATAATTTACCTGTTTGTCAAACTTTCGACCCATTAGTCTGTGTAATGTCACATATAAAATTATGGCTAAAGCCTTATCTAACATGCTCCGTTTGGTGATTAGTGAGGTAGTCTTGGAATCTTAAAGTGCTTTTATTCCAGAACGTCTTATTTCGGATAATGCTGTTGTTGGTTTTGAGTGTCTACATGCTTTGAGGAAGAGGAAGAGGAAAGTAGGTTCCTTGACTTTGAAACTCGATATGTCAAAAGCGTATGATCGGGTGGAATGGGTTTTTGTGAAAAAAATGATGTTGAAGTTGGGTTTCTCAGAATCTTAGGTTGTTCGGATTATGCGGTGATAATTCTGTTGTTGGTTTCAAGTGTCTAGATGCTTTGGGGAAGAGGAAGAGGAAAGTAGGTTCCTTGGCTTTGAAACTCGATATGTCGAAGGCGTATGATCGGGTGGAACGGGTTTTTGTGGAAAAAATGATGTTATGTGGTGAATTTCTTCAGTCTCATTCTCTTTTCTCATCAATGGGAACATTTGTAAGAGTTTAAAACCCTTAAGGGGCTTAAGACAGGGTGATCCACTATCTTCCTACTTGTTTATTCTTTATGCTGAAGGGTTATCTTGCATGTTGAATATTGCGGTTAATGATGATCGTATTGCTGGTTTTAGATGTATTAGAGAAGGCCCAAATATCTTGCATTCATTATTTGCTGATGATAGTCTCTTATTTTTGAATGCTTTCACGGAGGATTGTATTGCTATTCGTGGTGTTCTGGATGATTATGCAGTTGCTTCAGGTCAGGTTATTAACTTTTCTAAGTCTGCTCTTTGTGTGAGCAATTTGGTTCCTAGAGGAGAGGGTGAACGTTTAGCTATAATTGTGGGTGTGTTAAATGCCATGAGAAATAGTTGGGGTTGCCGAGTTTGTTTCTCTAGTAGAAATAAGAAGAAAATTTTTGCAGATATTATGGATAGGGTGTGGGATAAGGTTAAAGGTTGGAGGGACAAACTCCTTTCTGTTGGGGGTAAATAGGTCCTCCCCAAAGCTGTGATTCAGGCTATCCCAACGTATGTGATGAGCCTTTTTCAACTTCTAAATGGAATTATTGCAGATATTCATAAGATGTGTGCCCAGTTCTGGTGGGGTTCGTCGGATGCTAAAAGGAAAATCCATTGGGGTTTGTGTATGTTGAAAGATGGTGGTGGGTTGGGTTTCCTGGACCTAGTGGTTTTTAATTGTGCTCTTCTAGCTAAACAGGGTTGGCGCTTGGTGACAAATCCTAACTGTTGGAAAGTGTTGACTAAGGGAGTAATTTTAAGAGTAAAATCCTAGGAGGATTTCTAGGAATTAATTTCCTATAACTGTAGACTTGTAAATTAATTATTAGTTGATTAATTGATTAGCTAAAAGTTAGGAATTAATTAGTTAGCAATTATTGCTTTAATTGTGGGCTTAATTGTAGGCTAAGTAATGAAACTTCTCTTGTATATATTTGCCTTATTGTAACTATTTGAATGTACAAATCAATATAGAAAATCTTCATGGTATCAGAGCCTTAACAAATTTAGGGTTCTTTTGCGTTTTTTTTAATTGTTCAAAACCTATAACTCTTTAGGTTTATATTTATTTTTTTCTTCTTTTCTTTCTACCCGCTACAGTGTCGCTACAGTTTTTTTTTTTTTTTTTTTTTTTTTTTTTTTTTAATGGATGAAATTAACTCCTTGTTTTTTCCTATATACTCACATCCAAATTCAGGACTAATGTGGGTTATTGTGGAAATCAATGGAAAAATTCTCACCGCCTTATTGGATACTGGTTCCTCACGGAATCTCTTGGCTAAAACCGTGTTGGACCAGTTAGGGATCCATCCACAGCCTTGCTCTGGCGAGATTCAAGGTCTGAATGACAAACCTACATCTGTGGATGAATTGCTGGATATTAATGCTCGGATAAGCGAATGGAGTGGGACATGTACACTACTAGTCCTACCCTTGGATAACATTGACTGTATCCTTGTGATGGACTTCTTTGTGTCCAACAAAGTCGCACTTATACCACATTTGGGTGGGGTGCTGATCGGTGAAGGGACCAATCAATATTATGTTCAAGCTGGGTTCGATTATGACAAAGAGTGGCCAGTCGGGTTTCAGGAGTTGACTGTACCCAAAGAGAGGGATCTAACGATGATTGAGACCCTTGGGGCAACAATTGACCATTCAATGGAGATCCCAAATGATGAATCGGTAACCATTCATGCTAGTGCTTCTCTGGTCTAAACAGGTAATCTTTCTACTAGCTATTTGAGTCAATTGAATTCTGCACCGTGGGTCATCGACTCCGGTGCGTCAGATCATATGACAAGTATCTCCTATTTGTTTAATATATATTCTCCCTGTTCTGGCAACAAAAAGGTCCGTATTGCCGATGGCAGTTTGTCATCTATTGCTAGAACAGGTTTTGTCAAGATTTCTGATACTATCACTCTTCATTCTATCCTACATGTCCCTAATCTCTCGTGTAACTTATTATCAGTTAGCAAACTCTCTTTTGACTCTAACTATTCAGTTGTGTTTTCTCTAACATTCTGTAAATTTTAGGAACAGACTTCGGGGATGGTGATTGGCAGTGCTAAGATGATAGATGAGCTCTATTATTTTGAAGACAGTATATATAAGTCGATGTTGTTTTCAAATAGTGATGTAAGTTCTCTGCCTGTAAAAGAGCAGATAATGATCTGGCATTTCAGATTAGGTCATCCAAGTTTTGCTCACTTAAAACATTTGTTTCCGACTTTATTTCAAAATTTGTCTGTTTCTCAATTTCAATGTGATATTTGCTGTTTTTCTAAAAGTACGCACAAACCTTATGTTTCCAAACCTTATAGGGCCTCAACGCCCTTCTATTTAATACATAGTGATGTATGGGGGCCTTCTAAAACTCCTACTCTAAATGGAAAACGCTGGTTTGTAACTTTTATTGATGACCACACTAGATTATGTTGGTTTTATTTGATGAACTCCAAATCTGAAGTCGAAATTTTTTTTCAAGAATTTTATACTCTAGTTGAAACTCAATTTCATACTAAAATTAGTATTTTAAGTAGTGATAATGGCACCGAGTATTTTAACCAATATCTTGGAAATTTTTTAAAACAAAAAAGAGTTCAACATCAATCTACGTGTCGCCATACACCCCAACAAAATGGGGTTGCGGAAAGAAAAATCCGCCATCTTTTAGAAGTATGTCAGGCTTTCATGCTTTCAATGCATGTCCTAAAATATCTATGGGGGGACGCTGTCCTAACAGCTACATACCTCATTAATATGGTTCCCTTACGGATCTTGAGCCATAAGACACCTATACATCGTCTTAAACAATTTTTTCCTAATAATAGATTAATTTCAAATCTTCCTCTTAAAGTTTTTGGCAGCACTGTTTTTGTGCATATACAGGACTTACTTCGGTCTAAACTTGACGTTAGAGCCGAAAAATGTGTTTTCATCGGCTATCCCCCTAATAAAAAGGGATATAAGTGTTTTAATCCCCTTACAAAAAAAAAAAAAAACCCATATTAGTATGGATGTGACTTTTTTTGAACAAAAACCTTTTTTTCTCTAAAACTCATCTTAAGGGGGAGAATGAAAATAAAAATGAGTTTGAGTTTGAAAATCTTTTGGAAACTAATCTACCAGTTTTGGAAACTAATAATTCAGTTTTGCCAAATCCTTTCTTTCCAAATTCTACTCATAAAGAAACTGTTTTTGAAAAGGAAACAAGTGTTAATGAACAACAATTAGAGACTAATATGGTGCCAGATCTTACTGATTATAGTCCAGGGAGAGAAACATTACTTGGTGAAGATCCTAATCAGGATAAGCATCCTACAACAGAGTTACTGGTTTATACTAGACGAAAGTCTCATGCTAATAGAGAACAACCTCATATGGTACAAGACCAGTCAGCTTTCCCGAGGTCCGATCCTGATCTTCTTACATATAAGCATAAACTAGGTAATACTTCTGATTCTCAATCTATCTCTATCACTCATCTTCCTTCTACTTTTCAACCCAATGTCCTTTCTGATCTTGACATTCCCACAGCTAATAGGAAAGGTGTTCGGAAATGTACCATACATCCTATAGCCAAATACCTATCCTATCACAGACTATCTGAAAATTACAAAGCCTTACTTCAAAAATTTCCCACCTAGTCATCCCTAGAAACATACAAGAAGCCTTAGGACACCCAAACTGGAATGTAGCTGTTATGGAAGAGATGAATACACTAGCCAAAAATAAAACCTGGGTTGTTGATGAGTTACCAAAAGGGAAGAAAACTATGAGATGTAAGTGGGTTTTCACAAATATATGTAGAGCCGACGAATCCTTAAAAAGACACAAAGCTCGTCTAGTTGCCAAAGGGTTCACTCAAACTTATGGCCTTGACTACCAGGAGACTTTTGCACCCGTGGCCAAGATCAACACCATCCGAATCCTCCTATCTGTAGCAGTAAATCTAAATTGGTCCTTACACCAGTTAGATATAAAAAAAATGCTTTTTTGAATGGCAATCTAGAAGAAGAGGTATTCATGGACCCTTCACCTGGGTTTAAGGGAGAATTTAAGAATGGTAAAGTGTGTAGGCTAGTAAAATCCTTGTATGGATTGAAGCAGTCACCTAGAGTCTGGTTCGAGAAGTTTGGAAAGGTTGTGAGAAGATTCGGATACAACCAAAGCCAAGGAGACCATACACTCTTCTTTAAACATTCGAGTGGAGGTAAGAAAGCTATTCTAATTGTTTATGTAGAAGACATCAACATGACAGGTGTTAATATTGAGGAAATATGAAGACTAAAACAGTTGCTAGCTCAAGAATTTGAAGTCAAGGATCTAGGCAACTTAAAGTATTTTTTGGGGATAGAGTTTGCTAGGTCAAAAAGGGGGATCTTTGTTTCTCAGCGAAAATACATTCTAGATTTATTGGGAGAAATTGGGATGACATGACAGGCTGCAGAAACTCCAATAGAATCAAATCTGAAACTTGAGGCTGCTAAACCAAAGAGTCAAATAGACCGTGAACAATATCAAAGGTTAGTGGAGAAACTGATCTACTTAGCTTACACTCGATCTGACATCTCATTCGCAGTCAACATGGTAAGTCAACTCATGCGTTCACCAGAACCAGAACACAAAGAGGCATCTTTAAGAATCTTGAGATATCTAAAGGGGACACCTAGGAAAGGACTATTATTTACTAACATTGGTCATTTTCAGGTTAAAGTCTTCACAGATGCGGATTGGGTTGGTAGTGTAACAGACAGGAGATCTACATCCGGCTACTGTACCTTTGTTGGAGGAAACTTGGTGACTTGACGAAGTAAGAAACAGGGGGTTATAGCAAGGAGTAGTGCCGAGGCAGAATTCAGAGCAGCTGCCCTTGGAATTTGTGAAGTAATTTGGATAAAAAGGCTTCTTGAAGACTTAAAGGTTCAAGTTTTCTCTCTCATGAAACTATATTGTGACAATAAGTCAGCAATTGCCATAGCTCACAATCCGGTTTTACATGATAGAACCAAACATGTGGAGATAGACAAACACTTCATCAAAGAAAAGATCGATAGTGGACAGATTTGTATGCCCTATCTACCCACAACAGAACAAGTGGTAGACATCCTTACGAAAGGCTTACCAAAGAAGCAATTTGATAAGTTATGTTGCAAGCTGGCATTAGAAGACATTTTTCGACCAGCTTGAGGGGGAGTGTTGGAAAGTGTTGACTAAGGGAGTAATTTTAGGAGTAAAATCCTAGGAGGATTTCTAGGAATTAATTTCCTATAACCGTGGATTTGTAAATTAATTATTAGTTGACTAATTGATTAGCTAAAAGTTAGGAATTAATTAGTTAGCAATTATTGCTTTAATTGTGGGCTTAATTGTAGGCTAAGTAAGGAAACTTCTCTTGTATATATTTGCCTTATTGTAACTATTTGAATATACAAATCAATATAGAAAATCTTCACTAACTCTCTAGCGGCCAGAATTCTCAAGCAATATTATTTCCTTGACTCCTTTTTTTTGGAGGTTGACTCCTGGTTATTTAGTTTGGAAGAGTCTCTTATAGGGTCTTGGCATTCTTATAGTTGGTTCACATTAGCGTATTGGCAATGGTGTTTCTGTAACCATTTATGATGGTCGGTGGATCCTAAAGCCGTCTGCTTTTATGGTGGTCTCCCCTCGTCTATTTGGTGACCATGTGACGATCAGTAGGCTCATGTTACCTAACGGTTGCTGGAATGTTCCATTGGTCCACTCATCTTTCCTGGAGGAGTATACGGAGGCTATTCTAAGTCTCCATGCTGGCTCACCTTGGCATTCTAACTCATTGCAGTGGCATTATGACAAGTCAGGTTCCTACTCAGTGCGTAGTGGTTACAAAACTGGCAAGAATTTGGTCTTGCAAACCAGGTCTTCGGGGCTTAGCGGACTAGAGTCTTGGTGGAAATTCCTGTGGTGCCTCAAGATACTGTCGAAGATCAAAATCTTTATTTGGAATGCTTGCCGTTATTGGATCTCCTCTACTGTTAATTTGGCTAGTCGTAAGATCTCTATTAAGGTCTGGTGCCTTGTTTACTCTAGGAAGCCAAAATCAACCACCCATGCTTTATGGGGCTGTAGAAAGCTTAAAGAAGTCTAGTCCTTCTGTAGTTATATGAGAGCTTTGAAATGGCACGACCATGTACATTTCCAAGACATAATCCTCTTCTACTCTCGCATTCTTGTGATGAATGAAATGGAGCTCTTGTGTATAATTTTCTGGCGTATCTGGTGGCGGAAGAACCAAGTGCTACACTAAAATGCGTTTCGCTGTGATGAGGATATTGTTAGGTGGGCTTGGGATTTTCTGACGGAATTTTGTGAGGCTAACTGGCTTGTTATTACTGATGCTATTTCGCTTGCTTTTTGGAGTAAGCCTCCTCTTGGCTATTTCAAAAATTAATATTGTTACTGCTATTAGAGGTGCTCAGGGCAGTGTTGGTTTTGGTATTGTTATCCGCAACTCTGATGGCTCTGTGTAAGCTTCTTCCATGCAACATTTTTCTGGCTTTTGCTCTCCCCAAGTGGCCGAAGCTATGGCTATTTTTGGGGCATCCAAGTTGTTGTTGCTTCCAATTTTCTTTCTGCAATTGTTGAGACTGATGCGAAAGCTATTGTTGATTTGTCTCGTAGGGGAAGTCCCTCCTTGCTGATATCAAGATGATTATAGATGATATCTTGTCTCTTGTTAGGACCTCTCTTCTGTCTGTGTCTTTTGTTCCCAGGTTAGCCAATTATGTGGCTCATAACCTGGCTCAGTTTTCCCTTTCTTACTCTGAGAATTATGTTTTGCTATTTGAGTGCCCTCCTTGTGTGCCATACCTTGTCCTGGCTGATTGCCATGGTGTTTGTTCTGGTTCTATACTTCTGTTGGTTGATTAATTTATTTTTGTTTCAAAAAAATAAATAAAAAATAAAATAAAATTTTGAATCATAATCATACCTAATTTATATGATTTTTCAATTTTTATTTTACAATGCCCGATATGCGGGCTGCATACTGGTTATAGTGTTATACATGTAACCACAATATATATATATTAAAAAAAAGGGAGAATCGCAGATACCCCCCTGACTTTTAACCTAATAGCAAATTAAACCCTCTGGTTTGAACATTCAGCAAATAACCCCCTACCATTAAGTGTTTATATATTTTATTTATATATTTTGAGATAAGGGTAACATGGACAATTACTACAATATGGAAAATAGAAGGGCTCCATTGTCATTTCATTATTTTTGGACATTATTTGTGTAACGGTGTTAATATACATTTAACAGTAGGGGATTAATTGTTGATTGTTTAAACCAGAGGGTTTGATTTGCCATTAAGTTAAAAGTCGGGGTTATTTGTTGATTGTTTAAACCAGAGGGTTTGATTTGCCATTAAGTTAAAAGTCAGGGGATATTTGCGATTCTCCCTAAAAAAAAATACGAAAACCAAATATATATATATATATATTTGATCCACATTTTTTTTGTTTTTTGTTTTTTACAACGGCCTTGTCCAAATACCAAACTCTTATGTACTGAGCCATACCCATAGGGACACGAAAACCAAATATTGAGAAAGCGAATCATGAAGAAATGGTAAGCACAAAATTCTTGTGTGAACCAAAAAGTCGTAGAGTGTCCCTTTATTAACCCATCGTTGGAAACGACACCGTTTTGTTTCCAAAGTATCCCTCCACCTTTCATTTTATTACAGAGGGAAAAAAAGCTCAAAAACAAAGATCAGATGATCTCTAGGGAGAGAGCCTGAGCTGGGCCCGAGAGAGATTCTTTGCTTATTTTTTCATTTTGAAATTTGAGGTGAAGATAGATTGATTTTTTATTATTTGGTCGAGATAGGTTTTTTTTTTTTTTGCAATGGCGGATAGCAAGAATAGGTGGAACTGGGAGGTGAGCGGTTTCGAGCCGAGGAAGTCGTCGTCGTCGCCGTTAGAGCAAGAGGACTACAGGCCTGCTGCTCCCTTGGTGCACCGCTATTCGATCTCCGCGGCTTCGGTTTCGCCGCATTCTTCCGATGTTTCGAAGCAGGCTCTGGCCACTAAGGTTCAGCGACTCAAGGACGAAGTTAAAGTAATGTGTTTTACTTTTTCATTCTTTTTTTCTCTTTTTGTCGAGTTTGTTAGTCATTGTCTTGAGTGTTTGGTAGCTTGATTTGTTGGTGCTAATTGCAATGTCTGAAATGATTAGCGATTTTGAGTGTGACGGTGAAGTTTACAAGTTGTGTTAAGTGTGTTAGGGAAGAATTTGTTAAAAAATTACATCCTTAGATACCGATTCCGGTCATTTTAAAGAAGTTTGGACCTTTTTCGTTGCATGCAATTCTTACTTGAACACGAAAATTGATACGGCGATATCTTTTTGATTTCCTTAGATTTATGTGTTAGTTTTGATTAAATCAGTCTGAGGAAATAGTTTTCTAAAAACGTTTGTGTATGCTTTTCTTTTTTCTTTGCGGGAGGGGATTGTTTTGGATAAGAAAAGTTGGTTTTCTGTCCTCATCTACTAAGTTTAATTGCAAATTTGAATTGTAATCGTGGTTTTGAGTTACCTCTCTGAGTGGCGAATTGGGTGTCTCAGGTTTTGTACTGTTGAATTGGTTTGTTGATGTTGTCATCTTGCATTTGAATGACAATGGGAAGATGTTGTTTCATTTGCAAACAAAATGGAAACTAAGGCAAAGGGTGCTGGCGGGAAGCCTCTGACGCCAAGTTAATTGATTGAGTTTTGGTTGTATGAAATAAGTTTCTCTTGAGATAGTTTTGAAAAGAGGTTATGAATAAAGCTGTTATAGGACATTGACATTGTTAGTAGATGAAGATGTTTTGGAGAGTGGGTTAGTGGCCTGGAGAAAATAGGTTTAAATTGATCATAGATGGTGCCATGTTCCTGATTTTTAATAGCACCTGTTAGGTATCACTGTAGTGGATGTTTGGCCTACTAGGTTATCTTTATCCGAAAGTCATAATCTCTTTTCACCTTCTGGAGCATTGGTGTGTTTCCCATTGAAGGCATAAGTCTATTTGTAGAAGGCTCATTATGTAAGATTCTTGCATGATCTGATAGTGGTGAATGGGGAAGTATATGGAGTCAAACAAAACTTGTTCTTTTATTTACCTAGAGTTAGTGCCAACATGTGATCCCCATTGTCTCAATAAATAGTCCACATCCTTGGACTTCCTATTCTTAGGTAGATGTATATTCCACCAACAAAAGCTCATTTCCCGGTCCAATGATTAGCATATCTAATGCAGTTGTCAAATCAAAGAATGCATTATCAGTTTGAGACAGGGTGAATTATAGTTTATACAGGAGACTCAGTTGTGAATGAGTAGATTAGTTGAGCCCTTGTAATTAGATGAATAGATGTTATTGCATAGTTTTATTCTTTAGGGTTGTGAGGATGCATTCATGAAATCAGAACCATACTGGTCGATCTTTATTGGTTAGGCCGTAGGTTTGACAAAGTATATAAATTTGTGCTTTGCCTTCATTCAATATATATCATGCAATTGATTTTTTTTTTCTTTAGGCTATTTGAATAGGCTTTTAATATATTGGATTTGCAAAATAATTTTTCTTGTCCTTGGTTTTACCGGTCAAGAGAAAGGTTGCGAGAATGCCAATGATGAGTTTGGGTACCGTTGTGTTTTTTGGCTCATCAAATCCCAAGTCAAGGCTTAAGAAGGAATCCTATTTGGATAAGCAGAAAATAAAGTGTTCACATATTTTCCTATTGGGATTAGGAAATTAGATTTTCTCAAGAATTCCAAATCAACTAGGATAAGGAAATAAGTTAGCTTTTCTTATTTTAAGAGGATTTAGGAGTCCTATTCTAGCAAGGAATGTAACCCAAGTTCTATACCTATAAATAGGGCTGTTGGGAGCTTATTTTTACTCAGAAAAATCAGCAAGCATACAAGGGGTAGAGAGCCAAGAGTAATAGAGAGTTCTAACAAGGTTTTGGGGAATTAGCTAAGGGAGTAAGGGGTTTCAATAAGTTTCTTGTAACCAAGTGCTTTTTCTCTATAGTGCTAGTGATTTCTCAAGAGAGATCACACGAAGACGTAGGCAAAATTAGTCGAACCTCGGTAAATTCTTGTCTTGTGTGTGTGGCTTCATTTTCTTTATTGTTCATATTTTATTCCGCATATTCGCATATCATTATCCTATAAGTTTATCACCGGAGTCTATTAAGAAAACAAGATCAATAAGGGAGTTTAAAATCAACAGGTACAGATTTGTGCTTCCACAGATTTGAAGATTCTAAAAAAAAATCACCAAGTTACCAGCCAATAGTTGAAAAGTAATTTGTTTTAAGTTACTATGAATCTGAATTTTTTTTCCTTCTTTTTGAAAACTGTTTAAGGAATCTATTTTTAGTTGTTATATTTTGAGGTTCCAAGACTCTAATATTTGCATGAAACTCTGATAATAGTCACTTTTTACTGTACTTTAGGAAAGATTTGCTATTGACAGGACTAGATATACATCAAAATTGTATAAAAGACTTGTAATAGTTGAAACCGAGGAAAGATAAATTTTGGGACAAATTTTAGTGTGGCTCTTGAACTATCTGCATACATGGTCAGGTAAAATGCAAGATGCCTCTGCCTTTGATTAGTTCTTTGGCTTTTCTGACAGCTAGATTCACAATATCTTCTGTATGAAGTATTTGACATCCCATTACTCTACTTTAGGTTATATTCTGTATCAAAATAGATAAAGAGTTGCTAGATTCTCTTGAAAACCCCTTTAAAGTTTTAAGTACTAGGCATTTTTCTGTAAGATTAGATTGGGTTCAGATGGATGATTTTACTTTAGTATGATCTAGATCATGTAGTTGTTTCATGCATTGTTAATACTTGTATAACGTTTTCTGAACAGCTAGCAAAAGAAGACTACTTGGAATTGAGACAAGAAGCGAGTGATCTGCAGGAGTACTCTAATGCAAAGCTTGATCGAGTTACACGTTATCTTGGTGTTCTTGCTGAGAAAACCCGTAAGCTAGGTAAATAACGAAGTCCTGATGTATACTTTGTATCATCCACACTAAATATTTTAAAATTGTTTCCCCTCGGAGAAGGAGTTTGAGCCTTTGATTTGAGATTTATGGAACTGACAATGAGACTATTTGCATAAGCACTTGTTTATTAGGTAGTATGACACCCCAAGATCCATTTTCTGTGCAATGCAACAAAACCTATTATGGTGGCCATTTTAATTTTTATATGAAACACAACATTTTATTAAAATCTATCATGGTGGCTTTATTTTATACTGTAATAATATAATCATGAAAGCCATTAAATTTGAAGGATCTGTGTCTCACACTATGCTATCTTATTAATTTATGTTGTTATTGGGTTCTGTTAACCATTTAATGTTTTACCTAAATATAAATGTCAGATCAAGTTGCCCTTGAAACCGAAGCTAGAATATCTCCACTGATCAATGAGAAGAAAAGACTGTTCAATGACTTATTGACAGCCAAAGGTATTTATCTTCTGATTTACCCATTTTAAATTCTCTCCTCTTCTTCTCTCTTAGTGACAGGCACAGAGTCACACAAATGAAAAAAAAAAATGCATATTCTTTGCATGAAAAAGCTTCCCCCTCCCCACCATAACACCAACCCAATTTTTCCATATTTTTTCAAACACAAGTTTCAGTGAGCCTTTTTGGAAGTTTTCTATTTTAAAATTCTGGATTATGTATTTCAGGAAACATAAAGGTATTTTGTCGTACCCGACCATTGTTTGACGAAGAAGGTCCCTCTATTGTTGACTTTCCTGATGATTGCACTATCCGTGTCAATACCGGTGATGATAGCATCTCCAACCCCAAGAAGGATTTTGAACTTGACCGAGTTTATGGACCTCATGTTGGACAAGGCAAGCATAAAATTCTTTGTTTAATTGTCTTTCATAATCATTTTATGATGTGATTCTTCTCCTTTTCATTCATTATTTAACAAATGAATTCATCAAAACACCATAAAACAGAGGCTTATTGAGGTGCACCACTTTTTGTGCAGCTGAACTCTTCAGTGATGTTCAGCCATTGGTACAATCAGCTTTGGATGGATATAACGTTTCTATCTTTGCCTATGGACAAACAAACTCAGGAAAGACACACACTATGGTATGCTCTGTGTGTGTGTGTTTATTTATTATATAACTTGCAGAGCATGTATGTATGACTATATTCAAAGGGCTTCCTAGTCTGGTTGTTCTTATTTTTGTGTTTTTTGGCTCATCAAAGCCCAAGTCAAGGCTTATGGAGGATTCTTATTTGGATAAGGAGAAAATAAAGTGTGCATATGATTTCGTATTGGGATTAGGAAATTAGATTTTCTCAAGAATCCCAAATCAATTAGAATAAGGAAATAAGTTGGCTTTTCTTAATCTAAGAGGATTTAGGAGTCCTATTCTTGCAACCCAAGTCCTATACCTATAAATAGGGCTGTTGGGAACTTATTTTTACATAGAAAAATCAGCAAGCATACAAAGGGTAGAGAGCAAGAGTGATAGAGAGGTTCTAGGAAGGTTTTGGGGAATTAGCCAAGGGGTTTCATTAAGTTTTTTGTAACCAAGCGTTTTTCTCCATAATGCTAGTGATTTCTCAAGAAAGATCACATGAGGACGTAGGTAAAGTTAGTCGAACCTCGGTAAATTCTGTGTTTGTGTGTGGTGTGTTTTCTTTATTGTTCATACTTTATTCCGCATATTCGCATTTCATTATTTTATTAGTTTATCACCGTAGTCTATCGTGAAAACACGATTAATAAGGGAGTTTAAAAATCAACAAATTGGTATCAGAGCTTGGTTATAATGTATTTTGAGATGGCGGGTGATAAGATCAATGACGTGAAGCCAATCATAATCGAGAAGTTTGATGGGAAGGGCAACTTCATGTTATGGTAGATGAAGATGAAGAATGTCCTGGTTCAGCAAGATCTACAACATGCTATTCTTAGAGTGGAGAAGAAGCCGGCGGAAACTACAGATGCTCAGTGGAAGCGAATGGACGAAAAGGCGAAGAGCTCTATTGAGCTACATCTTGCCGACAATGTGATGCTTAATGTCGATAAGGATATGAATGCTAAAGAGACATGGGATAAGCTCGAGAAAGTTTACAGGGATAAAACTTTATCCAACAAACTTTTCTTGAAAGATGAACTTCTTAATCTTTGGATGGAAGAAGGTGGAAATTTGTAAGATCATTTGACAAGGCGCATATACTATGCAGATTTCAGAATTGTGTTGCCAATTTATTAAAGGTGGATGTGAAGAATGAAGATGATGACAAGGCACTTTTACTATTGAGATCTCTACCGCCTTCGTTCAAGCACTTCAGGACCACAATCATGTTTGGTAATAAAAGTTTAAAGCTGGATGAGGTTATGGAAGCTATCCAATCTTATGTCAAGATGGATGAAAATATCGAAGGCTCTCAAACACATGGTCTGTATGCCAAAGGCAAATAGAGAGGTCGGTCATAGAGTAGACATGATAAATCTGGCAACAGGGGTAGATCAAAATCCAAGGGAAAAGAAAAAGAGAATAAGGGTTGCTTTACATGTGGCGCTACTAACCACTGGATGAGGTTATGGTAGCTATCCAAACTTATGTCAAGATGGATGAAAATACCAAAGGCTCTCAAGCACATGGTTTGTATGCCAAAGGCAAAGAGAGAGGTCGGTCGCAGAGTAAGCATGATAAATTTGGCAACTGGGGTAGATCAAAATCCAAGGGAAAAGAAAAAGAGAATAAGGGTTTCTTTACATGTGGCGCTACTGACCACTAGAAAAAGAATTGTAAGATATCGCAAGAAAGGAAAGTAAATGCGATGGCAAGGGATTCAAGTACAGCCAGTGTGGTTACTTCAGATGAAAGTGACGGAGAACTCCTTGTGGTAACATCGAGCTCCAATGCTATCCAACATTGGATTTTGGATACCGGTTGTTCGTTCCATGTGTGCTAATAAAGAATGGTTCGACACATGAGGAAAGAAGTTGTGGAGAAGTTTTGATGGGAGATGATTCACTTTGCAAGATCCAGGTATTGGATCAGTGAAAATTAGAATGCATGATGAAATTGTTAGGACACTGGATAAAGTTAGACATATTCCTAAGCTAAAGAAGAATTTGATATCTTTGGGCATTTTAGACAAAGCCGGTTACAAGTATTGTTCTGAAGGAGGGATACTCTAAGGTTATCAAAGGGTTATTGGCCATGATGAGAGGTTATATTCAGCCTAAAACTTTAGACAAGTTTTGGGGAACTACAATAGTAGATGGATCAACAATATCTTTAGTATTGTGTTAGGGCACATGAGTCAAAGGGGAATGCAAGAACTACACAAGAAAAATCAGCTGAAAGGTGTTAGTTTCTGCAAACTGAAATTTTGCAGTATTGTACTCTCGGGAAACAAACAAAGATGTCATTCAAGATTGCAGACAGTGAGAAAAGAAGCAAAGAGCCGTTGTACTATATTCATACAAACGTTTGGTACCTGCACCAACTAGGTCTAAGGGAGGATCAAGGTATTTTGTTACTTTTTTAGATGATTTTTCGAGAAAAGTATGGGCTTACTTCATTAGGGAGAAATCCAAAGTTTTCACAAAGTTTACAGAGTGGAAAGCTGAAGTAGAAAACCAAACTGACAGAAAAATCAGATATCTTAGAAGCGACAATGGAGGTGAATATAGAGACAACAAGTTCTTATAGTTCTGCAGGGAAGAAGGCATCACAAGACATTTTACAGTGAAGAAAAATCCTCAACAAAACGGGGCTATGGTGAGGATGAATAGAACTCATGGAAAGATAGAAACATGCGGTTTCATGCAGGATTGCCTGACATGTTTTTGGTAGAAATGGTTATCAAGCTTGCTACTTGGTTAACCAATTACCCTTAAAGGTTCTTGATTTTAAAGGTGCAGAAAAGGTATGGTCTAGAAAACCAGTTGATTATTCCAATTTAAGAGTTTTTGGTTGCAGTGCATATGCTTATATTCCGAGTGATGAAAGAACCAAACTCAAGCCAAAGTCACTCGAGTGCATTTTCATTGGTTTTGAAAAAGGAGTGAAGGGCTACAAGTTATGGGATTTTGTCAACAAGAAGAAGGTTTTAAGTAGAGATGCCGTGTTTAACAAGAAGACTATGCCCCTAAATAAAATCAAGACAAGTGAGGAGAAGAAAATTGATGTTGTAGAAGAAGCAATCGAATTTCCCCTAACCAAATGGGTCATGGAAGAAGATCCAGCTCAGATGGAGCATGAGCAAGTGGATCATGATGAAGGGATTAATGAGGAAAGAGTAGAGCAACAACAACAGTCACAAGTACGGGCTCAGGTGGAGCTATCACCGTTGTAGGAACAAGACTCCTTGGTTCCTCAACAACCTGAGCAATAGTTTCAGAGAAGCATAGCATTGGATTAACCCTAGCGAGATTGCAAGAAACCGGAAAGGTATGAGTTTGATCAAGACGAAGTTAATTATGCTTTAAATGTCAGTCAAGGAGATCCAACCATATATCAAGAAGCTATAACAAGTGATGATCGGGAAAGTTGGATGGTTGCTATGTCAGAAGAGATGCAATCTCTTGATAAGTAATCTGTTTGGGAGCTAGTTTCTAAACCAAAAGATCGAAAGATAGTTGTCTGTAAATGGGTGTTTAGAAAGAAAGAAAGGACTCATGAAGGTGATGCTGAGAGATACAAGGCTCGGTTAGTGGCAAAAGGGTATTCACAAAAGGAAGGAGTTGATTATGACGAGATATTCTCTCTGGTGGTTAGGCATACTTCAATTAGATTGCTATTATCAATAGCAACTCAGCAGGATATGGAGATAAAACAGATGGACGTTAAGACCTCGTTTCTCCATGGTGATCCGGAAGAAGTCATTTACATGGTTCAACCGGAAGGATTTGTCAAAACAGGAAAGTAAAATTTGGTTTGTAGGTTAAAGATGTCTTTTTATGGGCTAAAGCAATCTCCAAGGCAGTGGTACAAGCGTTTCGACTCATACATGCTGAAAATTAATTTTAGAAGATGCTTAAAAGATTGTTGTGTTTACTATCATGTGTTTGAAGATAGTATGATTATACTATTGCTACTTTATGTAGACGACATGTTGATTGCATGTCAAGATATGTCTAGAATTTAGAAATTAAAGATGCAACTGAGTAAGGAATTTGACATGAAGGATCTTAGGGGCTGCACAAAAAATTCTTGGAATGCAAATTAGAAGGGACAGAGTAGTGGGAAAAATGTGGTTGTCGCAAGCAAAATACATTCAAAATATTTTGGAGCAATTCAACATGAATGAAGCAAAGCCCGTGACTACTTTGTTGACAGCTCACTATTGGTTGAGTGCACAGCAATGTCCAACTACAGAAAAAGAGTTGGAAGAGATGAGAAAAGTGCCTTATGCAAGTGTAGTAGGATGTCTAATGTACGCGATGGTTCGCACAAAACCTGACCTAACACAAGCATTAAGTGTTGTTTCAAGGTATATTGCAAATCCAGGAAAGGATTATTGGTCTGCAGTTAAATGGATTCTGCGTTACTTGACAGGTATAAAGAGTCTAGAAATCTTGTTTAAAAAACAAGGGAAAGAAGCATGAGTGCTGGTTTATGTAGATGCCGTTTATGCAGGAGATTTGGATAAAAGAAGATCTACTACAGGTTATGTTTTCACTAGTGGTGGTGGACTGATTAGTTGGAGGGCTACTTTACAATCAATTACAACATTATCCACTACCGAAGCTGAGTTTATTGCACTTGCGGAAGCCAGAAAGGAAGCATTTGGTTTAATGGTTTAGTAAGAGAGTTCGGAATCACTCAAGGTTCCATGGTGATTAGATGTGATAGCCAAAGTGCTATTTACTTAGCAAAGAATCAAGTGTTTCATGGAAGATCGAAGCATATTGAGGCTCGTTATCACCGAATTAAGGATTGGGTAAAATCGAAGGAAGTTACACCAGAGAAGGTTCATATAGAGGAGAACGCATCAGATTACTTAACTAAACCGGTAACAATTGAGAAGTTCAAGTTTTGCTTGAACTCACTCAATCTTATTACATGCTGAGGATTGGGTGAAGCACCTTCTCACTTGAGGTGCATTAAGGCAAGAAGAAGTTTGCCAAGGTGAAGGTTCTTGAAGCTTTCTACAGTTGTTTCAAGAAGGTTCGAAGACATTCTAGGGTACAACAGTCATATCTTGGTTTTGACTTACCAAGGTGGAGATTGTTGTGTTTTTTGGCTCATCAAAACCCAAGTCTAGGCTTATGAAGGTTTCTTATTTGTATAAGGAGAAAATAAAGTGTGCACATGATTTCCTATTGGGATTAGAAAATTAGATTTTTTCAAGAATCCCAAATCAACTAGACTTAGGAAATAAGTTAGCTTTTCTTATTTTAAGAGGATTTATGAGTCCTATTCTAGCAAGGAATGTAACCCAAGTCCTATACCTATAAATTGGGCTGTTGGGAGCTTATATTTACACACAGAAAAATCAGCAAGCAGCAAGCGTATAAGGGGTAGAGAGTAAGAGTGATAGAGAGGTTCTAGCAAGGTTTTGGGGAATTAGCTTAGGGGTTTCAATAAGTTTCTTATAACCAAGCGTTTTTCTCCATTGTGCTAGTGATTTCTCAAGAGAGATCACATGAGGACGTAGGCAAAGTTAGCCGAACCTCGGTAAATTCTTTGTGTTTGTGTGTGGTGTGTTTTCTTTATTGTTTATACTTTATTCCATATATTCACATATCATTATCCTATAAGTTTATCAACATAGTCTATCGAGAAAACATGATCAATAAGGGAGTTTAAAAATCAACACTTATGTAGGATTTGGTAGAGCACATGATAATTATCTTTGTTGGTCGGCATAGATAATATACTCTGTAAACTGGAATAACTAGAGATTAAACTAGATTTATTGGTGATTTTTTGTCATCAAGCTCTCAACCTTTTATGGCATCCAGGATATTTCATTTTTCCTTTTAATTTTTCTTTTTCTGTTCTTATTTGGTGGAAACTAGCAAATGGATAACATAGAAGATAGGTTTGATCCAACTGTATGCTACTTTTGTGTATTTATATGCAGGGTGTCTCAAGTGTGTCGATAGTACTAATACCATGTTCTTTCTCACAATAAATCCATGATATCTCTGTACCGCTTTCTTGACATGCTTTTAATTTGACCAGGAAGGATCTAGCCATGACCGTGGTTTATATGCTCGTTGTTTTGAGGAACTTTTTGATTTATCGAACTCAGATTCAACTTCAACTTCTCGATTCAATTTCTCAATCACAGTTTTTGATCTCTACAATGAACAGGTTCATTGACTCTCATCACTTACTAGTTACTAATCATTGTACTTCCTTCGTCCATCATTTATGTTAAGTTACTGTAAAGCCCAAAAAGTTAAACTTATAGAAAAAACCTAACATATTATTTAAACTTTAGCAATTGTATATTTTGTTTTCTGATTTTTATTTGTTAAATAATAATTGAAGTATAGCATTATTAAAATGCTCCAATGCAAACCCATTTCATGGTCTTGTAGATAAAGGATCTGCTCTCAGAATCAGGAGGCAGTTTAGCAAAGATTCGCTTGGGATCATCAGAATCTGTTATAGATCTTGTACAAGAAAAAGTTGATAATCCATTGGAGTTCTCTAAAGTCTTGAAATCAGCATTTCAGAAGCGGGGAAATGATGATTCAAAGTTCAACGTTTCACATTTGTATGTTCTCAAAGCTGTGTTCTGAATGTTGCCCTCTCAAATTTTTACTCTCCTTCTCTCTTAAATGTTTGATGATCTGCTTCTTAATGTTATGGATGCTTTATGGGTAAAATTTAGGGAAAGTGCATATATGCATTATTTTCATCTCCTTCTAATACCGGCTGTTGGACATTACTGTAAAAGAGTACCGGGTTCATTCTCATTTAGTTAATTGATATTAATATTTGATTGACTAAACTATATACATTTTGGTAGAATATTTGTTGGTGATATGATTTAAAGTGAATAACGATGATTACTGGGTTTGGTCCTCCATAAGTGGCACATGTCTTGTAATTGTGATATAGAGCAGATTCAAAAGGTTATTAAATGTGGTAAAGTTAAAGTTTGTTATTTGTTAATAAACCTTTTGTTTCCTATAAAAAATTAAATGTGTTAAAAGGGTTTAGGGGGAGGGAACTGACAGATTGAGTTTCAAATAGAGTAAGGTTCAAAAGCTGTATTTGACTGAGCTTCAAAAACCAGGTACTGAAATACTGATTTGTAATTTTCAAGTAAATACTGAGTTCAAATTTTTCAAGGTGATGTTGATAGTTTGATAGACTTTTGGTGTCTTGTTAATCCATAATAAAGAGTTCATTGTATATTTTCTTTTGGCAATGGTAACATTTAACAAGCCAATATTCAAATGATTTTTTTTTTTTTTGTCAAAAAAAAAAAAACAGCTTTCTGCTATATATTTAACAGTTTCAAAAAGACAGTTTTGTAATATTTTGTATGCTTTAGAGTTTAGTGTTTGTATGTTTTAGAATTTATTTTGTTGTATATAGTATGATTCTGATACTATTGCTCTTCTCTAAGTCATTTGTGTGGATATCTTGTCTTATGTTTTCAGGATTATCATGATTCACATATACTATACCAATTTGGTCACTGGCGAAAACTTGTATAGCAAGCTTTCTCTTGTTGACTTGGCTGGAAGTGAAGGTTCAATTGCAGAGGATGAAAGTGGGGAGCGTGTGACTGACTTGCTACATGTCATGAAATCACTTTCAGCGTATGTCATGTTAATCTTTTCTTCTCCCTTTGATTTGTTTATTTATCATTCTGTTGTAGAAACATATTGGCACATGTGGTTATTGCTTGCTTATTAAGTGTGACGTGAGAACCCTTCCACACATGGAACTTCAATGTGATTTTTTTTCCCTTTTTTTCTGCTAGGGGAAAAGGGAGGTTGTGGGGTGAGGATTCTGTGTCCTTGTCTTGGTGTTGCAATCCCTATTCCCTAAGTAATAGGTTGCAATCTAGTATGTCCATGGATAATTGTTAGCACATTAATCCCCAGAATAGGCTTTGAGGAATGTGTCTTGTTTTGAGCTTGGATTGTTGGCACTAAAAGTGCATTGTTATTAATTCATTTTTTTCAATCCTCACAGTAGTGAGATATGCAACATTCTAAATGTTTTCTAAATTCTCTCTATCGATACAGTGCCTTGTTCTTGATGTATAATGTGTTACGTGTTAAATTTGTAGGTTGGGAGATGTTTTGTCTTCATTGACTTCGAGAAAGGATATTGTGCCCTACGAAAACTCAATGCTTACAAAAGTACTTTCAGATTCTCTAGGTATTGAGTTCTCCTTGTATGCATAAATTTTGGTGGCACTTTGTGATGCTCAGAACTGTAGGAGTACTGGACGACTTTAAATTATGATGTTATTGAATTGTATATGAATAAACCATATAAAATTACCTTTCCAACTTATTTCTTATATAAAAGAAAATGTTCCCAAATATATTATCGTCAATCAGTTGTTATTTTTAATTGTCTGGCTTCAAGACATCTTCAGTTGCTTTTTATGTTTCCATATTTAAAACATTTATATGCATCCAAATATAAAGGATGCTATACTAGGAGCCTAGGACTATTTTAATTGCTATAGTAAAGAAATAAAGAAGACTTCACAAACTATACACAGACAAATCCTCATAAAATGCTTCAACTACTAGCATAAAAAGTTTCAGTTGTTGCATAGTGTACTATGTAAGTTATTTAGTCTGGCAATGTAGTCTGTTCCCTCTTCCAATAAACTCGTTTGAGAGGACTGGATTCCTTCGAATTTGAAATTTTAGAAGACTGGAAACATGTATTTTGTTTTTATTTTAAAAAATAATTCATGGCTCATTGCTGTATACATCAAAAGAATTATTATGATACCAGTAGGTGCAAAAGAAATTCCATATGTTTTTAGTCAGTTTTGTAACTGAGTGGAAACCCCAAGGGGTGGGTTGAGTGATAAGATCTTTGGTCCCCAACCCAGGGATCAGGAGTTCAAATCCCCTCAGGGACATCTACCTGATATACATATATCCTATGGGTTTCTTGACCACCATGGTTGTAGGGTCTGAAAGTAGTCTCCATTGTAAAACAGGGTCAGGAAAGAAATTTCTGAAGATTTCCTGGTACCAATAAAAGAAGAAAACCCTGTATATCTTTTTATATACTCATTATCTTGTGCATTATTCAGAATATGTAAGTCAGGTGGCAATGTGGCATAGACTGATCTTGTACTCTTTTTTGGCGTGTCACAATCGTTGATGAGATTAACCTGCTTCATAATATCCCAGTACCCTGGCTGTTATTGTGGCTATCAATCTTTCATTTCTTTCTGTGATGTGGAGAGTTATTCGGTTGACTTTTTTTTTTAATTTTATTTTCCTTTGGAGGAATATTTAATTTTAAACTGTTTCCCATATATTTTTTTATAGGGGGAAGCTCAAAAACTTTGATGATAGTTAATGTATGTCCTAATGCTGCAAATTTATCTGAGACGCTATCATCTCTCAACTTCTCTTCAAGAGCTCGTAATTCTGTTTTAAGCCTCGGAAATAGAGATACAATTAAGAAATGGAGAGATATTGTAAGTTCCTAATTTTTCTTCAAACTATTTTATCATGCATATCATGTGCTTGAACTTCTACCATGCCTTATTGATTTTACGAAGCTGTCGCTTTGTCTTAATCTATTTATGAACAGAATTCACTGTTTTGTACAATAGTCAATAATTACTAATTACTATGTGTGTGTTGGGGGTTTGTGGGGAGGTGGGGTGACTCCTGTCTGATAACTGATACAAGTACAGCATCTTGAATTATACTTTAAATGTTGCTTTGGTGCAACTATTAAATGGGAAGGACCTTATATTGATGAGAAAACGATAAAAGTTGTAGAAAAAAGGATTAAGAAAACTTGAATAGATAGAAAAACAATACAACCGCAGTTCATTCTAGGAATTGATTTCAGGTTCCTTTTGTTTTATCATTACCATGATTCATGATTATTATCATTTATTAATTTTCACAGTTCTTATCCTTCAATATAACTTGTGCTTTGAATTCTTCATGCATTGCCAATTATAATGTTATTAACGTACGAATGTAAGAATGACTATGGTTCTCAATTTTCTATTTTTGTGATGGATTTTGTAGGCAAATGATGCACGTAAGGAGTTGTATGAAAGGGAAAAGGAAATTCAAGATCTTAAACAAGAAATGTTGGGTCTTAAACAAGCACTTAAAGATGCAAATGATCAGTGTGTCCTACTGTACAATGAAGTTCAGAAAGCGTGGAAAGTGTCTTTCACAATACAGTCAGATTTAAAGGTTTTGTAACTTCATGATTAGTATAGTTTTCCAATTTTATAATGAGTAGTAAGTAGTAACATTTTACTTGGAAGTTTGACGTTCTTCTTCATTTCCCTTTTGTTTGAAACATTTTATTGCTTGAATCTTGTTTAGTTGTAGGCCTACTTTATTTTAATGTTTTGTTTCCTTTTTGCTCGGAGACTATTAGTAGCCAGTTGAAGGTCTCTATACCAATTAATTCGTTCTTCTTAGGTATATCATATTGTAGCTGGACGCACTTTAATGTTTGGGTGGTAATTTAGGCAGTAAAGTAATTCATGGTCCTATGGTCTGTAAAGGCTCCTATATTGGTGACCTGCCTATTAGGTTCGCAATGGAATTTGTTATATCTTATTAAATTGTTTGCAGTTGTTTACTTTGTTGGCCTGGAAGATGTGAAAGTGATTCTCTGTTCAGCTTGCGTTGTTTCATGCTTGTTTTATACGCATGTCTGTATTTATATTTGCATTTGTTCCAACAATTTTGGTTTTGCCACTTCAGGTTATCATATTTGTAACCTGTTTCACTTTTATTTGATACAGTCTGAGAATATTATGCTTACAGACAAGCATAAGATAGAGAAGGAACAAAATGCTCAGCTCCGAAATCAGGTAGCTCAATTATTACAGTTGGAACAAGAACAAAAGATGCAGATTCAACAACGAGATTCAACAATTCAGACATTGCAGGTTGGTCCTGCATCAATTGTCTTTATCTATCCATTTATGTATACCAAAAGTAAAATAATATATAAAATAAAGAAAAGGATGTTCTTGTGCGCTGATGTGGAGGTGTTCTAAATTTTATGGACTTACTATAGAATGTTTGTTTCTCATTGGAATGATTATAGTAGTTTGTATAGGGTTTGTAATTGTACTTTTTGTGTACATTTTTTGCAATAAAAATACAGCATATATTAACTGTGATTAAGTTGATTGGTTGATGGGAGAGGAGCAAGCAATGAATTTTTTATTTTTTTTCCAAATCAAAGCTGTTGGTGATAGCTTACTTCCTATTCCTGATTTTCATCTGTCATTGAATCGGATATTTTATTTGCTTCAGGGTCAGGCCTAAATAATATCCAACCTAACTAAGGAATATTGTCCATAATAAGATTTATAAATTCCTGTTTTATGCATAACTTTATGTGTGACTGCAACTGTTACTGTCACGTTCATCTTTAAATATAACTTTAGCACCCTATTCTTGTTCAGACTTGATGTTTAAAACCTTAAAAATATCAATAAGAATTCATAACTCTTCTGCCCGAGTATTATTCTTGGACCAGCTTGAGGCAAACAAACCTTTTGTAGGGAAGTTGCCTCTAGCAAGTGGATGACTGATTTTTATTTATTTTTGTGTGTTGTTTCCTTTGTTATTGTCCTATCAGCACAAGTCTTTGAAGCACATATAAAAATCTTGGAGGGGCTTTAGTCACCACTCTATGTTTGAACAGTTAGTTCTCCATAGGTGGCTGTTCTACCATTAACTTTTGAAAATTTAGTTTATACTAAGTACTAACCATTGCATGAGCTTGGACATTACAGTCTACCAAATATAGAAGAAGGAGATTCATTAGATCAAACCAGTCTTCATTAACACTTATGTTACCGGCAAAAAATGCACAGCTTTGTATGCTTGTTGGAACTCTAAAACCTTGAATATTAAATAATTGGTTTGTGTTGCAGTTTGTTCGTGCAATCCCTGCAATAATGGTAATAATTTGGATCCCAGGGGTCTGAGTGTTGTCTAAGGAGCATCTGCAAGACTGCAAGCTCCAGGAAGAGTGTTTAATACCTAGAATGCATCATAATTGTTAATTACCTGTCATGTAGAGCTCTGATTAAATTATCCAGAGGTCTAAGTTTTTTCTGGACATATTAAGTCTGACCTAGTGATGTGTCTTGTATGGTTAATTGGTTATACTTTGAACTACTTAGATACTTTTTCATTCTTGAGTTATCTAAACCTGTTCTTGCATTGCATTTATATGTTATTTGAACTTTAAGCAGCAACAAATTTGTCTTGGATTGCAATGATCCTTCATCAACATTAAATTTTTTGATGTTTCTGGTTATACTGATCATGGAATTTCTTCTATACGTAGTTGCTTTATAATGTTGATCTTCTCCACTTTTCTATTTCTTATCTAGGCCAAGATTAAAAGCATTGAATCGCAACTCAATGAAGCACTTCATTCTAGTGAAGTTAGGTCAACATCTGGCTCAGAACTTGTGCCTTCCGTTTCAAATGCAACTGGGGATGGCATGGATTCTTCATCAGTAACCAAGAAACTTGAGGAAGAACTCAAAAAACGTGATGCACTGATTGAGGTCTGTCACATTTCATTGTTCTAACTTCTGACATTTTAGTCATTAAGATGGATTTTGACCTTGCCAGTTGTTTGTGTTGTCTTCAACTTGAATCTGTCTTATATTCTGCATTCTTGTCTCCGGAGATGTGAAATATTTTACTTCCTTGCCTTCCATGTAAGAAGTTTTTACTTATCAAAATTGAATCAACGACACCTCTAAAATCACTTTGCCTAAGGATTGTATCCCTGAGTACTTTGTAATTGAAAAAAATATCTTAAATAAAACTGTCATAGTTGAACCATTGTTGCTGTGGCAGATGATTGGAAGGAGTGAACAAAATTATGCCTGTTGTGCATTCCCAAGACATACATTTAGCGACAGTAGGTGGTATTGTGAGAAAACTTTGGATGAGAATTTTTTGGTTGCATCCAATGAAGACTGATGCTTTTTTATGCAAGGGTTAACATTGTCTTGGTTGAAAGTAATGCAAAGGAAAAGATGATATTATAATGGAATTAGAGGTGGTGAGGTGAGGTTTAATATATTAACAAATAACAATTGGTCTGTCCCAAAGACTGGTCCCAGGTTCAAGTTTTCCTTGAATTAAAGGAAATTTGTCCCAAAGACTGTATGGCTAGATAATGATGAGGCAAGTTTAAGCTGATTGGATTTATCCCTCGGTACCTTTGACTTGTAATAGGAATTTTACGTAAATCGTGTTAAGGGAGGCTTGGCTACAAGTTCTTGAAACTTCTTTCTTTTCACTTTTCACGAATTTTCAGATGAATTTTATGTATGCTAAATCATAAAGATGTCGGCTTCGGAATTCCACTAAGGATAGAGAAGTAAATGTATTCTGGAATTTTACATTAAAAAAAGGAAAGAGAACTAAAATAGATAAGATCCTGCTCTGATTGATCCTGCTGTACTTTATTTTCCTCAGATAGATCATTGTTTTGAATGGCTTGATTTCTCATCAGCATGAATTGTGGCTTCAGAAAGTTTTCTTTACCTCCTGACTGCTTTTCAGTGTGTATCTGTAATCTATTTTCCATCTTTTTAGTCTCTTGCAGAATTAAAAACAACTTGTTTTTCAATATGGTTTCAACTTACAGGAATATTTGTTTTGTTGCTTGTGCAGAGGTTGCATGAAGAAAATGAGAAATTGTTTGATAGATTAACAGAGAAAGCATCTTTGGTTGGTTCCCCCCAGGTAGTTGTTTCTTTCTCATATCAGTATAACCGGTGCTTCTACTGTCCATCTAAGAGTTGTTCCAGATTTCAAACTTTGTTTCTTTCTTTTCAGCTGTCAAGTCCATTATCTAAGGGAGCAGTCAATGCTCAGCCACGAGACTTGGCAAGGTGTGTTTTGTCAAGTATGATAGTTGTTTTTGTTAATTCGTATTCATGTGGTTCCCTCGTGTCTAGTTATTGAATTCCTTTGTGATTGTTTTTATACAGGAATGACAATAACAATAAAGGACATTCCATGGATGTTCCTTCACCATTGTCTGCAGATAAGACTGAGGGAACAGTGGCTTTGGTTAAATCAGGTCCCGATAAAGTTAAAACTACACCAGCAGGAGAGTATCTTACTGCAGCTCTAAATGACTTCGATCCAGAACAATATGACAGCCTTGCTGCCATTACAGATGGAGCAAACAAGCTTCTGATGCTGGTATATTTTTGTAATTGGCCTTGCACTTCAGGATTGGAATAACAACTGACATTAATTATATTGTTTGAGTAAAGATTTATAATAGGATAATTTTGTGTTTTCATTTTAAATTGAGGGAAAAAGGTCTTTCCCATTTTAACCCGTATGAATGAGATTATGGAGAATTAAATTTACATTTTTGTTATGACAAGTTTAAATATCAATTCTTTAATGTTATTGATTATAAATGAATTGTAAGGAAAATGTCAGCAGTTGTCTTGTTTGAATAAATAAATAATATTTTCTCATAATAAATCAACACTATCTTTCAAGAATATAGGTCCTATATAAATCAATTGAAAATATTACAACTTCATCAGAAGTATTGTTAAAACAGGTTTAGACATTGTGCTTCTGTTTTCATATTTTTTTTATATGAACAATAATTCTTCGGGGTTTACTTACAGTTGCCTTTTTGTTTGTCAAGCTGGATATGTTGACTGTTACTTTCTGCAACTGTTTGCTTAGTGTTTGTGATGATATGGATTATGGTGGACTGATTTCAAATGTGAGAAATAACATGTATTGCTTTTGGGTAGAAAAATTTCATAAAGTATTCTCTCCTATTTACTGCAAATGTGTTAAAGTGCATTTATGCCATGTTTTCTGACAATGGCCAGTAAAAATTGCCTACTCCACAGAAGGAAATAAAATAAAATAAAATAAATAAACAAAAAAGGAGAAAGAAGGAGAGGGCTAATTACTCCCAGTGATTGTTTAATTATTGCAGGTTTTGGCAGCAGTTATTAAAGCAGGTGCTTCAAGGGAGCATGAAATACTTGCTGAAATTAGAGATGCTGTTTTCTCTTTCATCCGTAAAATGGAACCAAAGAGGGTGATGGATACCATGCTTGTTTCTCGCGTCAGAATTTTATATATAAGATCTTTGCTTGCTAGATCTCCGGAGCTGCAGTCCATCAAGGTAATCATGCATGAGATGCTAGCATATGCATCACCTGCCTTTTACTAATATCTGTTTATGTTTCTTTCAAAATTGTAGGTTTCCCCTGTTGAATGCTTTCTAGAAAAGGCTAATACTGGACGTAGTAGAAGTTCCAGTAGGAGTAACAGCCCAGGAAGATCTCCTGTAAGATATGTTAATGAGCAGATCCAAGGATTTAAAATAAATATAAAGCCGGAAAAGAAGTCTAAGTTGTCATCAGTTGTTTTGAGAATGCGAGGAATTGATCAGGTAGCTTTTGTCATGTGCCTCTTTATCTTTCCCGCATTTGTTTTCTGCATTTCCTTTTTCCTTGGCTCTGAAGTGAAATTAATGAATCTCTCATTTTTATTGTCATTTGTCACATTGACTGTCTTTTCTTATTATCACTGTCTATATTATACACCCTTCCTTAATTTATGTAGGGGATCTTAATCTACTGGATTGATAATTGATATTCATATTGTCATAGACTGAAAGATTTCTCATGTGAGACTATAAACTCAAATGAACAGGATGCTTGGAGGCAGCAGGTCACTGGGGGAAAGCTAAGAGAAATACAAGAGGAAGCCAAAAGTTTTGCTATAGGAAACAAGGCTCTGGCTGCTCTTTTTGTGCACACACCAGCTGGTGAGTTGCAGCGGCAAATTAGGTCCTGGCTTGCTGAGAACTTTGATTTTCTCTCTGTTACTGGAGATGATGCATCGGGAGGAACCACTGGTCAGTTAGAACTTCTTTCAACTGCAATTATGGATGGTTGGATGGCTGGACTTGGTGCTGCTCTGCCTCCACATACTGATGCACTTGGCCAGCTTCTATCTGAGTATGCGAAGCGGGTCTATAATTCTCAATTGCAGCACTTAAAGGTACATGTTGTTAATTGGTTGGACATGTTCTTGGGTAGCTCTTTTGCATGAAAAATAGAGTATGCTCATCGTTTACTATAAAAACCTGTGGGGTTTGAACTAAGAAAACTTGTCTGAGCAATATATATTTTTTATTCCAGTTCCTCTCCTTTGGGCATGGTTTAGCTTTGCATAATTATGATGCTCTTTTTTCTTGTGGACTTCCATTGTCTAATTCAAGAGAGTTTTTATTTTATTTTTTATTTTTTATTTGATGATATAAAAAGATCTTCCTTTTTCTTTCCAGTTATGTTTTTATTACCATGTTTACTTCCATTAGATTTGAAAAGAAGTAATTTGATTGGTATGATCTATGGTTTCATTTTATATGCATTAAAAAGTATCACTAATTCTCAGAAGAACCAAAGTGCTAGATTTAATATAGGACAACTTAGTATTTCTTCATTCATTCCCATCCAATAAAAAAAGTTTCTTTTTTGATTGGATGGGTTAATTTCTTCTTAGAGTAAATTGTGTTGGTATTTGCATCTGTAGAAATTCTTGATTGTATGACAATTCTTGGATGAAGGCTGGCCAACCAATTCAACATTTCCATGTTCTTTTGTCCCTACTGACAACAGTTAGCACGGATTTTTTATAGCACAATTTTTTAATATCAAATTTTTATTTGTTACCTTTTCCTCATCAGATTTGTGCCTTTTCTGTGGCTTTATTCTGTTTGAAAGCATTTGCTTTTTATACCCCCAAAAGTTTCTTTATATATTTGGTTTGATTAGGAGTGGTTTGCAATTAATCATCTAAATCACAGGAGCTAATATTCAATTTTTTTTGTCAGGACATTGCTGGTACCTTAGCGACAGAAGAGGCTGAAGATGCATCGCAAGTGGCAAAGCTGCGTTCAGCTCTCGAGTCCGTTGATCACAAAAGAAGAAAGGTGATAATTTTGTTTAGTCATCATATATGTCTCCTCACTTTTTCTATCAATTTCTTGGATTGGTTTAGTACTGGCAAATGTATTGCCCCGCTTTAAATACATTGCTTGTACTATCCTTGTGTGTACTATATCCATGAGTCTATAAAATTCTGATCTTGCATTTATCTACTTGCCGAAATCAGATTTTGCAACAAATGAGAAGTGATATAGCCTTGACAACATTGGAAGATGGCGGTTCACCTATTAGGAATCCTTCCACTGCAGTTGAAGATGCACGATTGGCATCTCTCATTTCTTTGGATGGCATATTGAAGCAAGTCAAGGTTTTAATTTTTTTATGAAACTGTTATCTTCTTTTAAATGATCGTTTTACGGTAGAAAAAGAAACAGATAACATCATTATTATATTGTACAGGATGCAACGAGACAATCCTCTGTAAACACCTTGGGTAAAAGCAAAAAGAAAGCAATGCTTACATCATTGGATGAACTTGCGGAACGGATGCCTTCCCTTCTTGACATTGATCATCCATGTGCGCAGAGGCAAATTGCAGATGCTCGTCGCATGGTTGAGGTACACATCATATTTGCATTTTGCATCTAGAAAACTAAAACATTTGATAGGGTTGGCTTTAAATCCCATAAAGCTATCTACTTGGGTGTCATTAGTCCTGCCACTTGGCTAGGATATCATTGGAATACCTAATTATTGAATTGTGTTATCCTTTAAACCATCAAACAGCTGAAAGAACAAGGTCAAGACGGAAATGAGTTTGTGTTTTAATGTATTTGAATGGCTTAATACACTAAATTGTTGAGAAAATGGATATCTCTTTCAGTTCCTTTGTTAAGTTGAATTGCTCTATTTGAAATGGTTGTAGACTGCAATGCTTTTTAGAATTTTAATTGCATCTAGTTCTGTCTGAGTTTGTACATCAGTTGCTTTCTCTTACCTAATTGTCATTCTGTTGTTTATTGCCGCAGTCGATTCCTGAAGAAGACGACCGCATTCAAGAAGCATCACATGTTCACAAACCATCTGCGGGTTTGGGGTCCGGCACTGAAACTGATGTAGCACAGTGGAACGTTTTGCAGTTCAACACTGGTTCAACAACCCCGTTTATCATAAAATGTGGAGCGAACTCGAATTCGGAACTGGTCATTAAAGCAGATGCTAACGTTCAGGAACCGAAAGGTGGTGAAATTGTACGGGTTGTTCCAAGACCGTCTGTTTTGGAAAATATGAGCTTGGAGGAGATAAAACATGTATTCTCCCAACTCCCAGAGGCACTAAGCTTGCTTGCCTTAGCAAGAACTGCTGATGGTACCCGAGCTCGTTACTCTAGACTGTACAGAACTTTGGCCATGAAGGTTCCATCGCTTCGGGATCTAGTTGGTGAGCTTGAAAAGGGGGGAATGTTAAAAGATGTGAAGTCATGAATGGTCAATGGCATCAAAAGAAAAGATTACCCGTTTCCTTTTCCCATGTCGCTGTGTATGTTGTCTATGCTGGTCTATGTTTATATGATTCTCTGCTTTTGCATTGTAATGTCTAATGTGTTGTGGTTTCTTTGTGGAAAAGTGAATTACTCTGTACACCAAACTTGTAATCTATTGTGCATTGTATTTATTATTTACACGCATTGATCATTGCTTGATACTAATAGCAATTTTGTGTAGTCTATCAAATGCGGTTTTTTTTTTTTTTTGGGTGTGTACAACTCTTTATCATTAATGAATCACTTGAAATATTTCCAGTGAATCAGCCAGGTCAGGCTTGCGATTCTTTTAGGGATGTTTCATTTCAAAATTCACTTAATGTCAATTTGATTCATTTTCAATTTTTTGCACTGAAAAAGATTCAACCCACTGTGGGTATGAGACCTGGCGTGTGATGCAGAGATGAGAGATCTCGTAAAAATGCTATAACAGTAGTAAAACTTTCCAATCTGGATCTCCATTGATCTCAAATTTTTTTTATTTTTTTTATTTTTTTTATTTTATCATCTCAAAAATGGATGGTGAAAATTCAGTATTTATTAATTTTTTAAATTTCTGTTTTTAAATCAAGTCATTTTTAAAAATGGTATTAAATGACGTAGTAAAGACCCTTATATACGTGGGTGTAATTTGTTAAAAATAATGTAAAATCTCTTGAGGTGAGGAGGGGATTCAAAATTTTTTTTTTTTTAATTTTTTAATTTATTTATTTAATTATTTTTTTTTTGTGTAAATTGCACAAACTTTCTCTGTGTTAATAGGCTTATTGCGAGAAGGCAAAATATTGAAGTAAGGGACCACTGGTGCTGTAAAAGCAAACATGTTTAACAAATAAATATTTTGTCAAAAGTTATGGAATAGAATGTTAATTGGTTTTGAAGCGGTTAGGGGTGGGCACTCAAACCGCCAAACCGATCTACCTGTCAAAACCAAACCAATTTAAGTGGGTTGGTTTGGTTTCGTTAAATAAAATAAACCGATTGGGTTGTTTTTGAGTAACCCAATTGGTTTGGGTTGATTTATGAGTTGCGTTTTATCAAACCGTATAACCCAACTCAAACCATTACATACTTAAATATATATATATTATTAATTAAATTATCGGAGAAAACAAATAAAAACTAAAGTTAACCCAATGCAACAATAAGTGAACTTTGAAACCTCAAAGTGGTTGCTTCGACGGTGATAGATATTATTAATTTAGAAGCGTAAACCATTTAGTTTTATTTTATAAGTTTTAGGATTTCTACACTTGAATTTTTATTTTATTTTTAACGATCATCGTTCTGTATTTGAATTAAATATAGAATTATAAATTAGTATTATTATTTATGTATTGATAATTGGTTTAACTACTTATGTTGATAATTTGATATTATTAAATTTATTCAAATAAAAAATAATGTAATTATTTTCTTAAACCGTTAAACCAGACCGAATCAAACCGATTTTTATTGGTTTGGATTAGTTTGGTTTTATCTTATAAATGGTTTGGTTTGGATTGTAAAAAAATAAACCGATTTTATAATGGTTTGATTTGGGTATAGTTAGGGGTGGGCACGGTTCGGTTCGATTCGGTTTTGGGCAAAACCTAATTGAACCGAAAATATTTCGGTTCACCCAAAATTGAACCGGTTTGAACCGAATAAGAAATGGTAACCGAATTGATTTTAATCGGTTCGGTTCGGTTCGGTTCATTTCGGTTTTGGGCCTAATGGGCCTTATTGGTTTGATGAGTTTAATTAGTCTTTTTTTATGTTTTTAAATTTGATGGGCTATTGGATTCTAATTTTAGGCCAAAGTTTGATAAATTTTAATAGCCCAAACCCAAAAAAACCCAAATCAAACCTAGTTAATAATATTTAATTTATAATTCATTTAAAAAAATCACAAATTGAATAGACAGTAAATTCAATTTTCGGCGGCTAAGAGAGAGAAGTAAAGAACATTAGAAAAGGTTAGGGTTTTTTTTTTTTTTTTTTTTTTACTTATATAGACGGTTTATTCGGTTCAAACCGGTTTTGAAAAACCAAAACCGGTTTAAACCGAAAACTTTTCGGTTTTTGATTTTTTAAACCGGTTTAAACCGAATTAATCCTTTGAACCGAACCGAACCGAACACCCTTTTTTCGGTTCGGTTCGGTTCGATTCGGTTCGATCCTGAACTTTATGCCCACCCCTAGGTATAGTCAAACCCAACCCAAACCCAAACCATACCAACCCATGTCCACCTTAGAAGCAGTGTATATGAATGTTCAAGCTTTTGTGTTTTGACTCACTATCTTATAAACGGAACAATTTTGAATCCGTCAAGTCTCACTCTTTTGTTTCATATATCAGCTCAAAATTTCCCTCGCATTAGTGCTCAATATTATCTCCTAGATCAACGAAGCATTCACAGCACATAAATTTGTTCAATGAGCTGCAGCTGCGCAAAATGGACTTTATTAACCTTAGCTGGAGTTACCCTTCAATTGATTGGTCTCTCCCTCTTCCTCTTCGGCTTCTTCCCCGTCAAACCAGCTCTCTCTGGCTTCAGGTTCTTCATTTTCCATCTTAATTATAAATATTTTAACTATATTATATTGATTTTATTTTTATTTGTTTGTTTCCAGTGGCCCAGAGTCTTATAATGCACCCGCTTGTGATGATTTAGTAGGAAATCGGAATCCAAGTGAGATATCTCGCCCTCCTGATCAGCTTAGGTCACTTTATCAGGTTCAGTTTGAAGTCTCTTCGTGATTTATCATTTTTTATTTTGGGTAATGCTTTAATTTGACTATAAATGTGTTGATAAAATGTAGGAATTATCAGGGATTCCGCCTTTGTTTGATAGGTTAATTTTGATGGTAAGTTTAGTTATTTAGATATTCATTTATCCAAACCATAGTTTTGTTGGTGTTGTGTAAAGGGTGAGTTTCGGTTTCTTGTTTGAAAATATGTTATTATAGGTTGTTGATGGTCTTCCAGCAGAGTTTGTGCTTGGAAAGGATGGTAAGCCTCCAAGAAAAGTTTTCGCTGAAGCCATGCCATATACACAGTCACTTTTAGCAAGTGGAAAGGCAATCGGCTACCATGCAAAGGCTGCGCCTCCAACGGTTACAATGCCTCGTTTGAAGGTGAGAGTTGTTTGCCATTTCTTTTTCCAAGGAATTGTTCTTTTATAATTTTACTCTTACTTTATTAATATATGATTGCAGGCTATGGTGTCCGGGGCAATTGGAGGATTTTTGGATGTGGCTTTCAATTTTAACACACAAGCTTTTTTAGATGACAATCTTCTTGGTTAGTTGAAGAAAATTGTTTTCAAGCTCTCTAATTGACCGCTTTAAGTTATTTTTTGGTCTTGTATTTACCTGGGGATGTGAATCAGTTGGTCATTCTTTCGCGTTGCAGGTCAACTTTTTAGTATTGGTTGGAAAATGGTGATGCTTGGAGATGAAACATGGCTTAAGTTGTTTCCTGGGCTCTTTACTAGGCACGATGGAGTTAGCAGTTTTTTTGTAAGTCCAAAATTATGGATGGAAGATTTGTTTTTCCTTACTAGTAGATTTATCTTGTAGTTTCCTTTCCTTTTGTTTCTTCCTACCTGTCATTTATTTTTAATTACTAATCTTGGAGTTTTTAGTGCATTTTGTTGCGGGTGTTAGTTAGCTTGGCTAGTGAGATCGCTTTTTGTACAAGAGATCTTCGAGTTTTAAATCCCTCTCACACTAGAGTTGGAGGGTTTTGATTATATATTGTGATAACTATTTTTTTTTTCTAAGTTATTGTGGATTATGCTAATGTTGTTAGCAGCTGTTGGTCTTTTTGATTTGTTACATTCTCTCCCGCTGTTAAGTTGAAAGCTTTTTTATGATTATTACACTTGGATGTAGCATATTCTGAGATTTTCTTCTGATAGCTGTAAATGGTAGTTGATTGCACTATTATATCAGCTCAGTTGTTTTGAACATGGTTTGTGTATGCCATTCTTATCCTTGACAGATATATCTGTTCATCCATTAAGTGAACTACCATTCGTTGTCTACTGTGATCTTTTATTAATGTTTTTTAAGCTTAGATGTAGTAATAGAGTTTTCGTGAATTCTTTGATGGTGGCTTTATGAGCTCTCTTGCGGCACCCACTAATGCTCCTTTTCGCAGGTGAAAGATACTGTAGAAGTAGATCAAAATGTTTCTCGACATTTGGGAAATGAACTTAGTAGAGATGACTGGAATCTTTTGGTTAGTCTTTCTTTCTTGTGATGAATAGTAGTACTGTCGGTACAACTTCTGTCTCTCTTAGTTAAAGGGTTCACTGGTCACTGCTTGAGCAACTGTGTTTCTTATTTTTCTTTTTCCTCTCAAATTCTCTAGTTTTTGAGTTTTCTATGTTAGATTTGTTTTTATATTTTACACTGCTGGAAGTTATATGTTTTTCCTTAAGAAGTTTATCCTTTTTCTAGGAGAGTTCTTTTTACTCACTTGAAAAACCAGGATTTATCCTTTCAAAAGAGTGTGATTGTTATCTGGTCCGACATTGAGAGATTAGAAAATGTAATTTATCAAGACTATCATTTTATATAGTATATTGAAAATATATAAATTTGAAAATTTTGAAAATGAATTTAGTTTTTTCTTGGATGCTTAGTTCTTTTTTGTCCTGTGGTTTAAATTTAACTGGAACTATATTTCCAGATTCTTCACTATCTAGGCTTGGATCATGTTGGACATGTTGGTGGGCGCAACAGGTATTGCCTCGTCCACTTGCACTAAAACCTATAAGTTTCTTTTGTCTGATTATATTTTATTGAGCCGCAATTTGATGTTCAACTGCCTTAGCATCTTGATGGCCCCGAAACTTGCGGAGATGGACGAAATAGTGAAGATGATTCACACAAGTACTATTCTGACTGAAGAGAATGATCAGGAACATACACTTTTGGTTTGTGCTATTTCTTCTTTTTACCCTTCTTGAATCACTGAAGTCTAGGTGATACATGCTTTCAGAATATTGGAACCCTTCCATTTGGGCAATAGACTAACTATTGGAGGTTCTTTAAATCATCAAGGGTACTCACTGTTTGTCATGATCGTTTAAGTCCATTTGGGAACATCTACTGATGTATCTATTTTTGCTTTAAATTTTTATGTAGATGGTAGTAAGCGATCATGGCATGACTGAGAATGGTAATCATGGGGGGTCTTCATTCGAAGAAACTGACTCCTTGGCTCTTTTCATTGGCCTGAGAAACCATGTATCAGATTATGCTTCAGCCACCCAGAACACAGCTCACCAGGTGATCCAACTATAAACTTCATTAATGTGTTTTGCCATAATTAATTGAATTGTGAAGCTTTCCTTTTTATTTTCATTTTACTGTTCTAGAAATTCCTTTTAACTTTTTATAAGAGTGGAGACCAAGTAAAAGTAAATAGTGTGGGGACCACATAAGAGTAGAGACCAAGTAAAAAGAATTTCTAACTAAATAAGTAAATACAATATTTACATTCCAACTCCCCCCCTCAAGTTGGTGCATAGATATCATACATGCCCTACTTGGATAGGAATGTATAGAAAGGAACACCGGTAACAGCATGAGTCATCACATCAGCTAGTTGATCCACACTCTTAATGTAAGGAACCTCTATTACGCCAGAATTTAGATTATCCTTGATGTAATTCCTATCAAGTTCAACATGCTTGGTTCGATCGTGCTGCACTGGATTATTAGCTATCTCAATGGTAGCTGTGTTATCACAAAAGAGCACCATAGGTTTCTGAGGGCCATAATTGAGTTCTCCTAAGAGAATACGTAACCAAGTAAGCTCTGTAGTAGCATGATAAAGTGCACGATATTCAGCTTCCGCACTGGATAGATAAACCACATTCTGTTTCTTACTTCTCAAAGTCACCAAATTACCTCTCACAAATGACACATACCCTGAAGTGGACTTTCTGTCCAATTTGGATCCTGCAAAGTCAGAGTCAGTATATCCCATAATATCTAGGTGTCCATGCTTGGAGAACATAATACCTTTACTTGGAGAGGACTTCAGATATGCTAAAATACGGTTCACAACACCCATGTGTCGGTCACTCAGATTATGCATGAATTGACTCACGGCACTAACTGCATATGATATGTTAGGGCTAGTATGAGTTAGATCAACTTCCATACTAACCTTTGATATCTCTCCTTGTTTGTTGGAATTTGATCGGGATAGATAGTCAGACCATGGTTTACCTTAATAGGAGTATCCACGTTCGCAAGCAGAGTTACCAATTTCAGCCAAGAGGTCTAGGACATATCTCCATTGGGAGAGAAAAATTCCTTGTTTGGATCGAGATACTTCAATGCCCAGGAAGTATTTTAGAGCCCCCAAATCCTTCATCTCGAACTCCTTAGCCAAACGACACTGAAGCTTTTCTATCTCACTTATGTTATAACTTGTAACAATCATGTCATCAACATAAACAATAAGCAAGGTAATGTCATCACCATCTCTTTTATAGACATAGTGTGATTTGCCAAAGCCTGCCTAAAACCATACTCCTTCATTGAGTAGCTCAACCTACCAAAACAATCTCTCGGCGACTGTTTCAAACCATATAACGCTATTTTCAGCTTGCATACCTTTGCTTCCTTTGGCGTAAATCTTGGACGAGGATCCATATACACTTCTTTTATCAAATCACCATGAAGAAAAAATAGAACGATTGCATTTAAACGTAACAAATTGAAAGGAAGTATCACATTTTAAGGGAAATTGTGCATAGGGGTGACGTGACGGTTACCAAAATCGCGTCAGTAGAAAATCTAACGGATCCCTTTACAAAGGCTCTACCATAGAAGATTTGATGGGCACCTAGAGAACATGAGAATGAGAGATATGACATATTTGCTATAGCGCAAGTGGGAGATTGTTAGGATTATACTCAATAGCAAGAGTGTAATAATTGTAGGGAAAATACACGCGGCGGAAGTGAAAAATATATTTGTATATTTTAAAAATTTTCCTTACAAAAGAGAACCTTAACCCTTGATTTATTAACATATAATAAAAGATATCGTACCTTTTTCCACGTGACGATTGATGTTGCATCGATAGTAAACCGTAAGATCTTCCAATTCAATCATGAACGTGAATCACCTAGGAGTGTGGACTCCTCTTTCTTTGAATTGTGTACTTGAGGATGGAAAACAAAACTTTTTCCTTTTGTTAGTCATAATAATCTTCCTAGAGAAAAACGAAGAATGTTTGGTCACTTTTGAATTCTCAATCCTTTTGATCGAAACTCGCGTGAAGCCGATTCGATGTTGTGCACAAAGCCTTTTGATATAAAAGTTAGTAGTGCACTATCGAAAACAAAAACGTTATTTCTCTTCTTTTTCCTCTTGGCCGAATTGTCACACTATCTCTTAGAGTATTTTTATTTATTTTTATTTTTTTAATTTTTAATTTTTAATTTTATTTTTTATTTAAGCAAAAGAAAAAACTCTAACTCAAAAAATTAGGGTTGGCCGAATGAAAATGATAGGAATATATAGGTGGCCGAAATCCTAACCTTAGCAAGAATCATATTTCATCAAGGACTCCTATTAATCTTTAAAATTAAACCCTAATCCAACTCCTTAGTGTATTATTCAATATATTATTGAATATCTATTATATTGTAACATTATCAAAAACTTCCTAATTTGATTAGATAAATAAATTTCTTTTTATTTATCGAAATTTATTTATCTGCTTACCAAATAAAGTCTTTGATACTTATCATACTAAGAGACCTTTTCCTAGATAGAAAAGATTTTGACTTTTAATTAAATAATTAATTAATAAATTAATTAACTTCCATTTAATTAAATAATAAAATAAAATAATATAATAGACTAATTTTCTTCGCCTTGCCAACCATGTATATACATGTGCAATTTATTCTATTTTTTTTATTTTATTAAATCCATTGAACTTTAATAAAAAGCCCACATGTGAACTAGCCTTATTCTTATTAAAAGAAACAAGTGCACATACCCTAAATACATTAATATAATTTAACAGCCAATTTAATTAAAATGTGCAAATTATATTCTTAATGTATTAATGGAATGTTAATTGCACCCCATTAGGACCGCCCAAGGATTCCTACATCCTTGGCCGCCCATTCCAGGTATTTGAAGAGTTATCGTGAGTCTTGATCACATATGAGCGCACCTCTCTATGTACAACTTTAGATGGACTCATAAATTAGTCCGGTAGAATATATCAAGTGATCCATGCAAGTCCATGTTGATTGGGATCTTGGCGGACTATCTAAATTTAAGCGTCAATAGATATAACCCAATCACAATCAAGAAATGATTCACTTAGGTTCGATATTTTAATTTTAGCTCATTCCACTAAAAAACTAAAATTGAACTCTTAAAATAAAAATAGAATAAGTAAATGTTTCTCATTCATACACTAGACATCCTTATTAGAGATACTGTATCCTCATGAAAAATATCAGTAATCACCAAGAGCTCATAGACCGTCTATAGCTCTTCTAGTTACCATATTTACTCATATGATCATATTTTGAACTTGGATATTATGATTTGTCTATAAACCATGGTTCAATAGACACTATTGAAAACTTAACATTAAGATTTAATATCCAATACCTCAAAATATCTATATGATAATATTCTATTTACATTTAATAAATGGAGCCACGATGTTCATATTTATAAATGAAGTTCTCTATCGATTAGCAAATAAATACCACTAAACTATCGAGGATAGATTATGCTATATAATTGTACTCATTGATAGCTCAAATGATAACACTTGTAAACATAAGTCCATCATTTATCTTAGGATTAAGATAGACTCTTCGATTATTCTCAAAATGAAAACTTTTATCCACTGACGGTTTTGGATAAAGTATTTCACTGTGATCTTATTCAATGCACCTAGTGCACTAGATTTTTTTACCAAAAGACACTACATTTTGATAATTTTAGACTCATCATAGCACATTTGATTTCACTCAAATGTTAGCAAAAGAATCTACAACTTTTGTATCATAGATTTGTATTTTTCATTCCTATGTTCTCTAGGTGCCTCAAAACTCTTCTGTGGTAGAGTTTTTGTGAAGGGATCCGTAAAATTTTCTACTAATGTGATTTTGGTAACTGTCACGTCTCCCTTATGCACAATTTCCCTTAAAAGGTGATACTTCCTTTCAATGTGTTTTCCTCTCTTATGACTTCGTGGTTCTCTCGAATTAGTCACTGCTCCACTGTTGTTATAGTAGATAGTGATCTGCTTATTCGCATTAGGAACCACTTCTAAGTCAATCAAGAATTGGCAGAGCCAAACGGCCTTTTTACCAATTGTAGGGAAAAATGTACGCAACGGAAGCGAAAAATAGATTTGTATATTTTAAAAATTTTCCTTTTTTATTTTTAAAGATAACCTTAACCGTTGATTAATTAATATATAATAAAAGATATCGCACCTTTTTCAATGTGAGGATTGATGTTGCGTCGATAGTAAACCGTAAGATCTTTCAATCTAATCACGAATGTGAATCACCTAGGAATATGGGCTCCCTTTCTTTGAATTGTGTACCTGAGGATGGAAAATAAAAACTTTTTCCTTTTGTTAGTCACAATAATCCTCAGAAAGAAACGAAGAACATTTGGTCACTTTTGAATTCTCAATCCTTTTGATCGAAACTCGCGTGAACCCGATTCGATATTGTGTACAAAGCCTTTTGATATAAAAGCTAGTAGTGCACTATAGAAAACAAAAACGTTCTTTCTCTTCTTTTTCTTCTTGACCAAATTCTCACACTATCTCTTAGAGTTGGATTATTTTTTTTTTTTAAGCAAAAGAAAAACTCTCTCAAGACTTGCGGAGAGGTGCGGTCATATGTGATCAAGATTCACGGTAACTCTTCAAATACCTGGAATGGGCGGCTAAGGATGTAGGAATCTTTGGGCGGTCCTAATGGGGTGCAATTATCTTTCCATTAATACATTAAGAATATAATTTGCACATTTTTATTAAATGGGCTGTTAAATTATATTAATGTATTAATTTAAGGTATGTGGACTTATTTATTTTAGTAAGAATGAGTCTAGTTCACATGTGGGCTTTTTATTAAAGTCCAATGGATTTAATAAAATAAAATAAAAATATAATATATTGTATGTGTATATACATGGGCGGCAAGGCTAAGAAAATTAGCCTATTATATTGTTTTATTTTATTATTTAATTAAATGGAAGTTAGTTAATTAATTAATTAAAAGTCAAAATCTTTTTTAACTAGGAGAATATCTCTTAGTATGATAAGTATTAAAGACTTTATTTGGTAAGTAGATAAATAAAAATGAATTTATTTATCTCGTCAAATTAGTAAGTTTTTAACAATGTCACAATATAATAGATATTCAATAATATATTGAATAATACACTAAGAGTTGGATTAGGGTTTAATTCTAAAGATTGACAGGAGTCCTTGATGAAATATGATTCTTGCTAGGGTTAGGATTTCGGCCACCTATATATTTCTATCATTAGAATTCAGACAACCCTAATTTTTTGAGTGAGATTTTTCTTTTGCTTAAATTAAAAAAAAAAAAAAAAAAATCCAATTCTAAGATATAGCATGAGAATTTGGCCAAGAGGAAAAAGAAGAGAAAAAAAGTTTTTGTTTTCGATAGTGCACAACTAGCTTTTATATCAAAAGGCTTTGTGCACAACATCGAATCGGGTTCTCGATCAAAAAGATTGAGAATTCAAAAGTGACCAAACGTTCTTTATTTTTCTTTAAGAGGGTTATTGTGATTAACAAAAGGAAAAAGTTTTGTTTTCCATCCTTAGGTACACAATTCAAAGAAAGGGAGCCTACACTCCTAGGTGATTCATGCTCGTGATTGGATTGGAAGATCTTGTGGTTTACTATCGACGCAACATCAATCGTCATGTGGAAAAATGTACAATATCTTTTATTATATGTTAATTAATCAAAGGTTAAGGTTCTCTTTTATAAGGAAATTTTTTAAAATATACAAATCTATTTTTCGCTTCTGCCACTTCATAGGGATAACTTGAACGCAGTGTTTTAAAAATCGGTTTGAGGCGGCCCCGCTCGCCCGCGTCATGCCGAATCCGCACCGGTACGGCCGCACTGCACCGTTTTGTCCAAATGCCCGCACGAGGCGGTCGGATATTCGCCGAATCTATCTAACTCGGCCACCTCTTATGCTACTCGGTTAGGTTTTTTTTTTATTTTTTATTTTTTATTTTTTATTTTTTTAAACCATCAAAATGCAGTGTTTTGAAGAAAGGGGAAAGAGCAAAACCGTTTTGAAATTCAAGCCCTAAAATCCAAAATAGATCGATTGAAGACAAATTCTCTTCTTCAACTCTTCTCCCTTCTTTTCTTTCTTCTTTTCATCGATTAGTTCTTCTCTCTCAATCAAAGACATCGGCGACGTCGATTATGACTGCTCTCGCTGGCGAAATGTTCCTTCCTCTCCGGCGACAGCTGTCCTCTTCGTCAACACGATCTATCCTTTCTTTGCTTTCATCTCTGTTTGCTCTAAGCATAGAATAAGGCCTAGAATCTTCTTCATATCAGTTTATCACGACAAAAGTTGAAAAAGTTATTGACTTTTCATTTTTTTTTTTAAATGATGGAATTCACATATGGCATGTGTAAAACGGCCCATATGGCATGTGAGAAGTTTCTTTGCTCTCCAACTAAGACATGGGAGACTGGGAGTGGGACCATACCGCCCCCACCCACCATCCCACACATATATCTATTATGTGTTTCGAATCTTGAATGGAGTTGTCATCTAATACCACCTCCTGCATTTAGTATTATTCATATTTGGCACTCAACTTCTCTACGTTTTTCTTATGTAATACAATAAATTTAAACCAATATTTGATATGAAAAAATTTTATGCTCTGTTTTTCTTAAGTAATACAATAAAAATAAAATTAAACTAATATGTGAAATGAATATTTTTCATGCTCTGTTTTTCTTACTATAAAATTAAACCAATTTTTTTTAGTAATATTTAATTTGTTTGAGATACTTTATACTTGTATTGTTGGATATGACTTATTTCTTGAATATTTTAGAATATTCTCTACTTTATTAATTTTTTTATATATATATATTTTAATTTTTTTCCATTTTCCGGCTGAGGCACCCGCCTCGCCTCGCCTCGCGGAGGCCTTTTCGCCCCGCACCGCCTTCCGAGTTTTAAAACTTTGCTTGAATGGGAATCAAATTTATTCCTATGAAGTCGGTGCACATATGACCCAGAACGGAAGTTCTAGGGTTTACCAGCGTAAGCCCTAAGATCACTCAAATTGGAATCCACCAGAAAATTAATTGAAAACCAAACAATAATATTATTCCATAATACGAAACTGAAAACAAATAGCCTTAAATAGTATCTGGAAACCCTAATTGAGGCAAAAAGACCAAAATAGTCCTCGTCTAAACAAAAACAACTAAAAACGAAAAAACCAAAAAACACTAAAACCTTCAACTGCACGATAGCCTGCACTAAACAGCAAATTTGAGGATGAAAACGACGTCAATCGGGCTAGCCCGGGTTGCCATGCTATGGAGCACTGAACGACCTTTCCGAAAATATATTATAATAGGAAATTTGACGACCGAGCTAAAAGTTATGCCCGTTTCTTTGGAGCAGCTCTTTTAGCCAATTTTCTGCCCATCTCTTCTTCAAACTCTAAAGCCAATTGTCCTACATCAGTCCCTCTCACCTGTGAAGAACTCGACCTCGAGTTATAATCCGGATAAAGTGGAACATCGTCACAAAACTCATAAAGGTCAGCTACATTGAAAGTATGAGATATATTCATATCAGCAGGCAAGTCGATCACATAGGCATTGCCATTGATTTTCTTGATCACCTTGTACAGCCCATACTTCCTCAGCTTCAACTTGTTGTAGGAACCAACTGGGAACCTTTCCTTACGCAGAAACACCATAACCTGATCATCCTCAGCAAACAATTTCTTACGCCTCTGGACATCTGCTGCTGCTTTATACTTCGCATTCTTCCCTTCCAGCCGGGCTTTCACTTCAGCCTGAACTTCACGAACCTACTTAGTCATCTTCTCAGCAGCAGCACTTGTTCTAGCAATCTTGGGAAGACGTGCCAGGTCTAACACATGCATAGGAGGTTGCAGATGCACCAAAGCAAAAGGAGACTTACCAGTAGCAGTGTGAACTGCATTATCACACTGCATTATTATACGCGAACTCAGCTTGTGCCAGTGCCACGTCCCATTGTTTAGGCTTATCACCACAAATGCTCCGAATTAAATTCTCTAGTATCCGGTTCAGGTTCTCAGTTTGCCCGTCAGTCTATGGGTGCGCAGTGCTATTGAACTTTAGAGTAGTATCCATCCGCCGCCATAATGTAACCCAGAAATGGCTGAGAAATTTCGAATCCCTATCAGATGTGATTGATTGAGGTACTCCATGTAAACGAACCACCTCCCGAAAGAACAGTTGGGCAACATGTGAAGCATCAGATGTCTTCCGACAAGGGATAAAATGCTCCATCTTGGAGAACCTGTCAACCACAACAAACACAGAGTCTACTCCACGCTAAGTTTGTGGAAGTCCCAAAACAAAATCCATCGACAAATCTTCTTATATGGCATTCGGTACAGGTAGAGGCATGTAAAGACTTGTATTTTGAGTCTGCTCTTTAGAAGTATGGCAAACATAACACTTGCGAACAAAATTGCCCACGTTACGTTTCAACTGAGGCTAGTAATACTGTCCGGCTACCCCATTGATAGTCTTGTCACGCCCAAAGTGACCACCCAAACCTCCACCATGCAACTCTTGAATCAGTTTCTCACTCAAAGAGCTCCACGGAATACATAGCTGATTGACACGGAACAGGTAGTCATCGACCATGTGAAATCCCCCCTATGTTTGTTTCAGAACATACTTTCCCCATATCTCGGCGAAATCTTCATCATCTGAATACAATTCTTTTAAAAACTCAAACCCAATAATCTCCTGCTGCATAGTAACCAACAAACTTGCACGCCGACTCAATGCATCTGCCACCTTATTTAGAACACCATATTTATGTTTCAGAACAAAAGGAAACTTCTACAAATAGGTTGCCCACCGAGCATGCATATTACTTAAACTTCTCTGGCTGTTTAGATACTTCAAAGCTTGATGATCAGTGTAAAGAATAAACTCCCGTTGAATCAGATAATGCTCCCAATTCTTTAGAGTACGAACAATAACATAAAATTCTTGGTCATAGGTACTCCCCTTTCGGCGTGCATCACTAAGCTTCTCACTGAAAAACGCCATTGGTCTCTTCTCTTTAGACAACACTGCTACAATCCCAATTCCACTTGCATCACACTCCATCTCAAATAACTTCTCAAAGCTGGGTAAAGTCAGAACCGGAGTAAAACACATTTTTTCTTTAATGACTGCAAAAGCTGTGTCAGCTGCTTCCCCCCATTGAAACTTTCCTTTCTTTAAACACTCTGTAATGGGAGCCACAATATTGCTGAAGTCCCTAATAAATCGACGATAAAACGTTGTCAACCCATGAAAACTCCTCACCTCTCCTACCGTTTTCGGTGTGGGCCAATCATGAATGACTTTCACCTTTTCTTCATCAACCAATATACCCTCCGAACTGACCATATACCCAAGGAGTAACAAACGTCCTGTTAGCCAACTGTACTTCTTAAAATTGATAAACAGTTTATTTTCAGACAACGCCTCTAACACAGCCCGAAGATGCTCCATATGGTCTTTCTCACTACGGCTGTAAATCAATATGTCATCAAAATAGACGACTACATATTTCCCAATGAAAGACCACAATACCTAGTTCATAAACCGCATAATAGTGCTAGGCGCGTTGGACAATCCGAAAGACATAACCAACCACTCGTAGAGTCCATCCTTTGTTTTGAAAGCTGTCTTCCATTTGGCACCAGGTTTGACCCGAATCTGATGGTATCCACTTCGCAGATCGATTTTGGAGAGCAACTTCGAATCCTCCAACATATCTAGCATGTCATCTAATCTCGGAATTGGAAAGCTGTATCTGACAGTGATCTTGTTAATCGCGCGACTATCCACGCACATCCTTCAATTGCCATCTTTCTTTGGGACCAGTAGTGTGGGAACTGCGCATGGACTCATGCTCTCTCGAATAAACCCCTTCTGCATTAATTCCTCCATTTTTTCCTATAAAATCTAATTTTCCTTGGGACTCATCCGATAGTGTGGTAAATTTGGTAAGCTTGCTCTCAGAATTAAATCGATATGATGCTGAATATCTCTCAACGGTGGAAGGTCATTTGGTAAATCTTCTGACACCAGCTCACTGAATTCTGCCAACAGGGACTGCACCTTCTCGGGTAACTCAACTCTATGCTCTTCCTTGCCTTCTATCACCAAAGCTCGCACAACCACAACATGTACCTCCTGTGCCTCCTTAATTTCAAGTTCCAACTTAGATACCGATGTGACTAAAGAGACTAAGGATTGTTCTTTTACCGTGGTCTTAGTTGGGCCATTGCTTGAATTCTGTTTTGGAACCATTGCAATCTTCCTGCCATCCCAATTGAAAACACAAACATTGTCACGCCCCCTATAGGTGATATCCACATCAAACTGCCATGGACGTCCTAATAACACGTGACCAGAATCCAGGTCGACTACATCGCATGTCATCTCATCTTGATAGTGCTGCCCGATCGAAATAGGAACTTTACACACCTCTGTCACGTTCGCCTTAGGTCCTTTCTGGATCCACCCAATCGCATAAGGCTTTGGATGTTGCTCTGCCTGCAACTTCAAATGTGCCACTAGTTTTCTGGACACAAAGTTCTCACAACTCCCACTGTCAACAATTAAATCACAAGCCTTTCCCTGGACACTGCAGCAAGTCTTGAAAATATTGTTTCTTTGTGAAAAATCCTCCAACTTCGTTGAACACATGACTCGTTGAATCACACAGTTTACATGCTCACCCTGTTCCTCCACAATTTCTGCACCATCCAAGAGTTCTTCCAGACCTGTCCCTTCTTCACCCCTCTGTCATGTTCGCCTTAGGTCCTTTTTGGATCCACTCAATCGCATAAGGCTTTGGATGTTGCTCTGCCTGCAGCTTCAAACGTGCCACTAGTTTTCTGGACACAAAGTTCTCACAACTCCCACTGTCAACAATTAAATCACAAACCTTTCCCTAGACACTGCAGCAAGTCTTGAAAATATTGTTTCTTTGTGAAAAATCCTCCAACTTCGTTGAACACATGACTCGTTGAATCACACAGTTTACATGCTCACCTTGTTCCTCCGCAATTTCTGCACTATCCAAGAGTTCTTCCAGACTTGTCCCTTCTTCACCATCCTGTTCGTACTTGTCATCTTCTCCAACATCCACGAAATTCACTGGTTTCCTAGCTGGACACTCATTCGAACGATGGCTGAGTTGGCCGCACTTGTAGCACTTCAAACCGCCTGTTCTACTGTATGGATTTGGCGCCAATCGTGGGGTTTCCTTCGTAGCTGTTGCTGTTGTCGGACGTGTCCCAGCAAGATTGCTACTAGGAGACAAACTCCTTTGGACCTGAGCTGCAGTTCTAGTCTGCCCCTGTCCATCATTCGGTGAAAATCTGCTTTGGCTCACAGTTGCATTGGATGACTCACCCACGTCCTTCTTGTAGTGGGAAAATCGATTGAGTGTTTTCTCCATTAACTCCGCCTTCAAGGCCATGTTATGCGCCTCATCTACTGTCCAAACAACTTGCAGTCCAATCTTGTCTCGAATGGTCGACTTTAATCCCCCCAAATATCTGGAAACCTACTGTCCCTCAGTCTCATTCAGGTTGTTACGAACTGACAACCTAGACCACTCCTCAGTGTAATCTGAAACAGTTTTGCTACCCTGCACACAATTCTGATAACTCTAGAAAATAAATTGTTCATAATCTGGAGGTAAAAACCTGTTCATCATAAGTTGTTTCATTTGCCTCTAGGATCGTACAGGATTCTTGCCTTGTCGTCGTCTATCCATCTGCAACTTCTCCCACCAAACAGTAGCCCCGCTTCTTAACTTATACGCTACCAGTTTGACTTGTCGTTCCTCCGTAACTTCAATAAATTCGAAGAACCTCTCAACCTCAGAAATCCAGTCCAAGAACTCCTCAATCTGCAGTTTACTATAGAACAGCGGTATGTCTGCACGGATTCTATAGTCAGGTTGATTTCGGTTTTGTTGACGATTCCCTTGGTAACCCGCAAAATCCTCATCAGAATCTTCATCACTGAAATCTTCAAACCGCACGTGTCTTGTTGCTCTAGGCAGACGTCCACCACCAGGGCGGCCAAGGGCAACTCCCTCGACTCCATCTCTGTTGGTAGGGGCAGGAGCGTTAGTGTTGCCAGTAGGGGTGTTGGGATTAGGCTGCCGCTCCAACAATTGCTGTAACATGGCTTCCAACCTCTCCATCGGCTGTCGTTGCTCGTCAATCGCTGCCCATAAATCGGCATCCCTACGACCAGTGTCGCCAAGGTTAACTCTTCTGGCTTCGTTGTTGACCATCGTACAAGGCAAAATCCTTATGCTCTGATACCACTTGACGCAGAACGGAAGTTCTAGGGTTTACCAGCGTAAGCCTTAAGATCACTCAAACTGGAATCCACCAGAAAATTAATTGAAAACCAAACAATAATATTATTCCATAATACGAAACTGAAAACAAAGAGCCTTAAATAGTCTCCGGAAACCCTAATTGAGGCAAAAAGACCAAAATAGCCTTCCTCTAAACAAAAACAACTAAAAACCTAAAAACCAAAAAACCAAAAAACACTAAAACCTTCAACTGCCCGATACCCTACACTAAACAGCAAATTTGAGGATAAAAATGACGTCAACCAGGCAAGCCCGGGTTGCCATGCTATAGAGCACTGAACGACCTTTCCGAAAACATATTATAATAGGAAATCTGACGACTGAGCTAAAAGTTATGCCCGTTTATTCGGAGCAGCTCTTTTAGCCAATTTTCTGCCCATCTCTTCTTCAAACTCCAAAGCCAATTGTTCTACATCAACATAAACATAACACACAACCAAAAACCTTAAGACAAATGTTAAGAGTTGAAGGGATATGGTGAAAACTTGACAACATCCTCAAAGGAGTTTGATAGTCAATGACACGGGTAGGCATTCGGTTGATAAGATAGATAACAGCCATGACAACATCAGCCTAAAAACGTAAAGCCCGAGCCACCTCGAGGAGATGTCGTTTTTTATGTTCTGTTATGCCATTCTGTTGTGGTGTGTAGACATGTTGTTTGATGGAGGAGGCCATGTTGTTTAAAGAAATCAGCCAGAGGTTGATTCACAAACTCACGACTGTTGTCAAAATGAAACACCTTTACCGGAGTATGAAATTGTGTGACAATCATTTGGTAAAATTGAGGAATGACATGTATGACATCACTTTAAGATTTCATCAAATATATCCAACTCACCCTAGTACAATCATCAATAAAAGAAAATATTTATGACCTGAAGTAGGAGTAGAAAAAGGACCCCAAACATCATATAAACACATGAAAAAGGAATTGGACTTTTATTGAAACTTATTTTAAAAGGAACACGATGATTTTTAGCATAAATGTATTGTTCACACTTTAAACTAGAAACAGGAATATTGTAAAATAAATGAGGAAATAATCGTTATAAATAGGCAAAAGATGAGTGCCCTAAACGATAATGCCATAAAAGAATTTCTCTCTGTCAAGTGTTTCTTTCCTTGTAATCCTCGACTAGACTCAGATTCCAATGCTTTGGCCTCTTCCTAGTAATACAGACCTTCTTTCTCTTTACCAGTGCCAATCGTCTTTTTTGTGAGATTGTCCTGAAACACGCAGTGGGTAGGATAAAATGTTACTGAACAATTAAGATGTTTGGTAATTTGGCTAATAGAGAGAAGATTATTAGAGAGATTAGGAGCAAGTAAGACAGACGACAAGGAAAAGGTAGGTGAGAGTGAGACATTCCCTCCCCCAGTAATCGGCATGGGAGTCCCATTAGCAATAGCAACCTAAACAGACTTAACAGGTGAAGACATTAGAGAAGTAATTAGAGAGGCATTACTAGTCATATGATCAGTAGCTCCTGAATCAATAACCCAAGTGTTGTTAGTAGAAGAAAGTAAAACCAAACCAGAATTACCTTCTTGAAGAGACACTCAAGAGACATTAGAAGCAAAAGATGGAGAAGCCTTAGTTAGAGCAACCTTAGTATCAACCAAAGATGGAATTTTAGCAGCCATGTGATTGAAAGATGGTGCGACTAGGGTAAGACTTTGGTAGAGAAGAGAGGCTGTCCGTCCACACAAGGGGAGAGCGTAGTTTGCTCTTACAAGGTGTGGCAGCGGCGGCAGTAGATCTTCTAATTATGGTTAGGAAAAGAAAAGGGCAGCAGAATTTATTTATTTATTTATTATTTATTTTCTTTTTCCTAATACCAAGTAGAATTTTAGGGTTTAATATTGTAATAATTTATTCTTCTCTCAATGGAGGAATATATAGAGATATACAAGAGTAGTGAACAAGAATAGTGGGGACCACATAAGAGTGGTGAACAAGTAAATAGAGTGGGGACCACATAAGAGTGGAGACCAAGTAAAAAGAATTCCTAACTAAATAAATAAATACAATATTTACATTCCAACTGTAACCATATAGCAATCTTTAAAGATGGGTAGAAATGAATGCTTATGTAATAAACAAGACCATGGTTCTTCATATTCTGAATATCAAAAGTGCATAACGGGTGCTTCACTATTGTATGGCCTTTGTAATCCTCTCAGTAGTTTTAAAGGTTCCTTCTGCTTATTTCCTTCTTTTTCTCATTTAAGAACTTTGAGCATATATATATATATATTGTTTTTTGACTATATGGGTCATTTGATGTTGCATATCCTAATATTTAGTTTTCTATTTTTCAGGATCTTTTATGCAATTGTTATGGTTTGAACCATAGGAGTTACTACTTTAGGTGCCTTTCCTGTATAACCTGTGTATTGTAGCCCTGGCCATTTTTTTTTTTTTTTATGTTAGGCATACTGTTATCTATTAAGAAAAAATACATCTGCTTTAGTGATGACAAAGTATCAAGAGATTGGTGTGATGATTTCAGAAACTTGGTTGTTTAGCAGATGACTCAAGAGGTTTTGTAACTTGGCTTTGATCTTATGGTTCAGGTTGATATTGCACCAACCTTAGCTCTTCTGCTTGGTGTACCAATTCCTAAGAACAGTGTTGGTGTAATGATTTCAGAAACATTTGATCTGTTAAAAGGTTAACACCCTCTTTCTCTGTTTGTTTGTTGTAAAAACATTATAAAAATGAAGGCAAAGATAGCTTGAAGAAGGGGAAAAAGAAACATATGAATTACCTTTTCTCTATATTCTTTAAATGAGTGAGATTTTGAGTCTCAAGTCTAAAGCTTTCCGTTTAATTAATGAAGCAGCAGTGGCATTTGTTCCCTCTCAAGACTTCGAAAAATCATTGTCACTAGATGCATTGAATCTTTTGTTCAGATTTGGATGTTTGTTCAAGTTTTGTACGGACACGATCATGAAATAATTTTTCATGAAACTTTCATGCATTGAGAAAAGTAAGATGGAGTGTGAAGCCTCTTAAGAGTGCTGGCCACTGACCTATGCCTACTGGGATGGTTTTCACAACACAGTTGTGAAATAGGGATAACTTGAAAATGCATCAGGCAGGAGTTTTGAGGGGAGCCTGGCTTCTGTGACACAGCTGTGAGAAAGGAGTAACTAGAAAACTTTATAAAACCATGCTGTATTTATTTGTAACCATGAAATTGTTGTATGTAAGAAATTCTATGAATACTTCACTGAGGGTGCCCTAGTAATCCAATTTACATTTAGGTGAATGGTTTTGGGAGTATTTAGGAGTTGCACAAGTTTTTCCCTTTCATTTCCATCTCCAAGCTCAGTTTTATTTCCTATTTTTGAAATTATAAAGTGAGAAAAAAATTGGATGCAGATTGTAATAATGCTTTTTATGCTTGTATGAATTCAGATGATCATCAGCTGAGGGCACAGGAGTTGAATTCCTGGCAATTACTCAGATTGCTGCAGGCTCAGCTATCAGAACTATCATGTGGAAATATCCCTTCCCATGGTGTTGGTGAAACTCAAAGTTCTGGAACCAGTGACTGCAATGGTAGTATAGAGAAGATGCTCTGTTGCTTATATATGAATGCTGCAGTTCTTCACGGTTCCTGGAAGTCTAAGAAAGTCTCAGAGTGAGCAATTTCTATATAATGCCAATTATTATAATAACATGAATTGAACCACTTTTTCAACATTGCTGATACTTTATGTTCACATCCTTATAATTTATTCTAGTAGGTCTAATACTTGGGAAGATTACAGCAATGCTATTGCAGCATATGACAAGTTTCTGAAAACTGCTAGTGAGTGGTTATCCAGCAGAGCCACTGATGTATGTATTTTCATTTCTAACAGTTTCTAAATTAAATAAAAATACTTTTCAATGATGTAATGGAATATATTTTCTGTCATTTTTCTTTTATGAGATTTGTTAATAAGACACATTGATTTGTCCAACTAACCTTGTTTACTTTTTGTTTCCATATATTAACAATTCTGTTATTTTGCAGAAACCTGTTGGCTTGCTTGCCTTTGGAGTTGCAGCAATGCTGCTATCATGTCTGATATTATCGAGTCTTGTACTTTATATGTGTAGAGAAGTTTACCTTGTAGAGGAGGTGCGCCTTTCTCATCCAAACAATGATATGCGTAGGTGGCTTTTGGATGAGACCTTTGTCATAGGTGTTATCTTGATCCTTGTTATAAGTATGGCATCAAGTTCAATGGTAGAGGAAGAGCACTATATTTGGCATTTTATGACATCCACATTGTTTCTTTTGTTACTTCGTAAAACAGCACAATTGCTCCCAGCAGGAAGTGTCTTGTCTAAGGAGCAAAGCAGAAAATGTAAATTTCAAATATGTTCTATCTCTGTGCTTGTTATCTGTGGAAGAATTATGAGAGGCTGGCATCAAGGTGGTGTGAACTGGACTAATCTTCCTGATATTTCTAAGTGGCTTGAACAGGCTGGAAGTGATCATTTAAAAACAATTCAGCTAGTTTCAGGGTGTTTAGTGATCTGCGTCGGCTTATATTCTCTGTCTTTGTTTGAATCAAAGAAAATAATTATTGTAGTGGTTGGATTTAGCTTCTCTATATCTGGAATGTTGCTTTTGCTACGGATTTTGAAATTTCAGGACTACAAACATGCATCATCAAGTTATGGTGCTACTTTATCGGCACAGATAATTTATGCAGTTCTGGCTACAACTACTATTGGCAGTTTTGTAACCTTACCTTGGCTTATGCCCATTAGGATATCTAATATGGACTCAAACCAATACATCAACTCTTCAAGTCCAGTTCCTAGTGATGTACAATACAAATCTCCATGGTTGGAATTAAGAGATTCTCTATATGTGATTGGGTGGGCTTACATCTTATGCTGGTGTGTTCTGCAGCTGTTGCTTCAACAGCCAATTAATTCCATGCCTATATTGTTGCTTCTTGTGGAAATCATCGCTAGTATGCTGTATTTTTTCTATGAAGGACAGCATTGTACCGAGTGGGTTGAGGTAAGTTAACACATCATCTTGTATGGCTGGTTACTGGTTTCCTCTAATATACGCTGAAAGTGAGGTACTTTTAAGTTTTAAATGATTGGATTGTTTCGGTCTATTTGATTATCATGCTTTTACATTTCATGAAGTGGTCCAGTAAATAAGAGAGCCATGTTTAAGGGTGAAAATTCAAAAATTTTTTTCTTTTTCTATTAATGGTTTCAATGTTGATAATATATGTTGGAAAAGTATATTGTAATGAATCTATGCTGGGTAATAAAACGTTAAATTTATTATATATTACTGACTAATAACTTGTTTTGTTTACTCCATTACATTTCTAGGACTAACCTAGGCAATTTTTGTTTTAATCTCCTAGGTTTCTGCACTGTACTTTTTGGGGATGGCTGGCCATTTTGCTCTAGGGAACAGCAATACTCTTGCCACTATTGATGTTGCCGGAGCTTTTATCGTGTGTATTCTTCTTCTGGGCATATTCTTTTTGTTTTTCCCTCTTGAAAATTATAATATAACAAACATTTTTATCTAATTTCCAACATTGTTTAAATTCTCAGGGGATCTCAAATCACTCAACTGTACTTTCTGGCATTTTAATGTTCATTATCACCTATGCCTCCCCCATGTTAGTACTTATTAGCATGGTGGTTAACATGTCTGTGAAGAGCTATCACTTTATTCCTCAGAAAATTGATTCAGGACATCTTCTCAAGAGAATGCTCGGCTTTCCTTGTTTGGTTCCACTGGGCTTGAATTCGATTCTACTGACTGCTTATACCATCATATTGCTGTTAATGAGGAACCATTTATTTGTTTGGAGTGTCTTCTCTCCTAAGTAAGTCTCACTAACTCGGACCATTTTTTACTCTTCATAGATATTTTGAGTGTCAACAAATCGTATGATGGATTTGCTTTTTATGGCATGGGGCCATATTACTGAATTTTCTAAACCCAAGTTTGACCTATATTGATAAACCTTTGAATTTGCAGCATTCTTTGAAGGGTTAAAAAAGTTAAGCAGTTGCATTGGAAAAAAAATAAATTGATTGTAGTGAAATTCTTTGAAGGATGATGTATTCCTTGATAGGTGGTTTAAAAATTTTCTTTTGAGGTCATTTATATGAAGTTACTTCTATATAAGGGTAAAACTATTAAACTAATGGCATTACATTCTTCTTTTAGGTACCTATATGTCTGTGGTTTCACCGTGTGCATCTACATAGGGGTCTCTGTGGTGGCTGCCACTGGAATATACACATATTCAGTGCTGGCCTGGCGAAAGACAAAGCAAAGTTCCAATCATTAGTGCTTGGAAGAAACCCAATTTTGATTCTCTTAAAACCAACTGATATTATTCATTATATCTTTGTTTGTTCCTTTTCTCTTTCTCTTTTCTTATTTATGAGATTTATGTGAATAGTTTGTACGGCAGAGAAAATAGTCTTGGCAATCTCAAGTTGCTTTTAGAACAGCTTAATTATAATAGTTAGATACTTGTATAACAACAAACTTTTTCAACATTGGTTCATCAATACATGATTTTGTTACGCTGTATTCGTGTTCGTGTAAGTGAGCATCAGCTCTTATACTTGGTAGAAGATTAGAAGATCAGACATGTTTTAATTTTCTCAAAGAGATGTTAATATAAGCTGCTTTGGTGCAACAGAGGATTAGATGAGGTGCATGTTAATGAGCCGTCTAGTACTAATTACAACTTGTTTTCCATGTTAAGTTATCCTTTATTATTCATTCAAAGATGCAGAGATTTGAGTTAATTGAGCAACTAGTTTAGGTTTCTCCTTTTAAGCACTGTTTCCTATTATCATTTCTAGTAGCGTTATGTTTGTCAAGCTTTGAAATGAGCCTGGCAGCCTGCCATCTTTTGGACACGCTAGCTGCATCACCTCAAACATTATCTTTGCCACCGTTGCCTTCCATGCCAACTCTGCCAAAAGCCACATTGCCACCATTGTGCCTAAAGCCACGCTGCCGCCATTGTCCTCCACTCCATTACCAACTCTGCCTAAAGCCACACTGCCACCATTGCCCTCTACTCCATTGCCAACTCTTCCGACACTGCCCACCTTGCCTACAGCTCCAAAGGCAACGCTCCCTACCATTCCCACTACAATCGCTTCATTTCAGGTCTATTATTTATTGTCATTGTTGTATCTGGGTGTGCTTAGAGGATTGAGCCAGTTTTATGTATATTAGTTTGTTTGTCTGAGATTTTCTTTTGTCAACATATTTTATTGTAATTCTTTACTCGTTGATCAGTTTGCTTGAAATGTGTTGTTTTGTTAAAAGTGTCACTTGTGAGTTGTACCATTGTAATAACTAATGATGAATACGATTATTTCCTTGGATATATTTTGGTTTTGACTCATAAGTGCAAAAGGAATGAAATCTCATATATATATATATATAAAGCAGCAATAGTACATCATATTAATTACTACAAATAGACACTATCATTGAATCAAAATAGCAAAACTAGCATAAATCTACAATTATACATGTGCATTTTTCTATTTAGTCAAAACCAACTTAGTTAAATTTTATTAGTATTCAACAGACCCAAAAGGGCAAGCTGATATGAAATGGCCCAATAATAATATTTAAACCCTCTAACACATCCCCTCACGTGTAAGACCATATGGTTTAGGGACAAAGATCCTCTCTTCACCTCACCTCACCTTATCCTCATCTCACTTAATCTTATAACACATAAGCATTGCAATGAATGAATGGTTAAGATGTGATTGACACTTTATTAACAACCAATCACATGTGAGGAAAATGTGAGGATGGGATGAGGTGAAGAGATGATCTTGGTCCTTTGGCATGTGTAATCACGTGGGAGAGTTGAATTCAGGACTTCTGGGACAACCAAGGCTCTAATATCATATTAATAACCAACAGACCCAAAAGTTTAAACTGATAGGAAATGGCCCAACAATAGTATTTAAACCGTCTAACAATTTTAACCACACCTTCCATGAGATTGTGAGTTCAAGCCGTGTCTCTTCTACAAAACCTTTTTTTAATCGAACTGACCTGGAGTGAAAAAATATCACATACAATCATAGGCGAAAAACCTCAACCTTAATTAAGAGTGCGTATATTAACACCTATAAATATGATAAGCATACCTATATTTGTAAGTATACTTATGTCTAAAATTTAAAATTAAACCATTACTATAAACACCCATCTTAATTCCAATAATACCCTTATTTAAATGAATGTTTTAATTTTAATGCAATTTATAACACACTCAATTTCACAAATGATAAATTCTTAAGTTCTCTAGGCTCGAAAACACAGAATTCTTAGATTCTTAAATTTCAAGAAGCTCTACTTCAAGTTGTCAAGTTCTCTGTTTCGAATTTTTGACTTCCACATATTACTTTCACTTCAAGCATTCTCTCACAAACAAAGAAACTAAAAAAATAAAAAAAATAAAAAAAATTGATTACTACAAAAATATTTGACTACTGGTTGTGTTAGTTTGGTTTGGCTTTTAGGTGTGTGGGGTGTTGGGGTTCTCAGTTGCTTTGTGCAGCTACTTGTTGTTCTGGTTGTTAGATGTGGAAATGGGTGCTAGTTGCTTGTGTCCTCTTCCTTGCTTTTGTTGTTGTTCAGTTGGCCTTTCTTGACCTTTTTTTTTTTAATAAAGATTGCCGACCGAAAAAAAAAAAAAAAAAAGCTAGCTTCAAATCAAATTTGTACACTAGCTCTTGCAAAGTCCTTGAGCATGCGTTTGGTACGTAGGATGAGACAGGACAGGACGGAACAACTTTTTGTTGTCCCACGTTTGACGCGCTATAAGCATGGGACGGGACGGGACAAGGTGGGACAAAAACCACCAAATTTTGTCCCACCCAAGACCCTAGGACAAGGTTATCCCATGACATGGGACAAGTACAAAATGACTACTATACCCTTTAAATTTTCAAAAAAATTATAAACATGTTTAATAATAATATATACTATTATACATATTATTATAATATATATTAGAATATATATATTATTACTACATACTATATAATATATTATATTATATTATTATATATTATTATATATAATAACAATATATATATATATATTATATAATATGTATTTATATATATCATAATATTATATATATTTATATATTATATATTATTATATTTTTTATATATAATATAATATATTATATTATTATATATAATAACAATATATATATATATTATTACATATATATTATATAATATTTGATTATTATATATAATATATATTAGAATATATATATATTATAATTATAATATATATAAGAGGGGCACTTTAGTCATTTGAACCTCTTGTCCCATCTTGTTCCAGTCATACCAAACGCATAACAGTGCATAACAGTACAGTTAACAGTTTTGTTCTAGACCTTCCAAACACAATACATAACAACTTGTCCAGTCCTGTCCTGTCATGTCCTGTCCCACCTCTGTGTCAAACGCACCCTAACAGTGAAACTAACCCAACCTTCTCAAACTTATCTTTCTCACTGTTGATGTCACTAAACTTGACATAGGCTGCAAGAATTCGAATTCTTAAATCAGCAGCAGCAGTTCTCTCTTAAATACCTAAAATTTATGCCAAACAGAATGATAATTGCAGATTTTGCTACTTGAAATAGAATTAGAGTTTATTTTTTTATTTTTTTTTAATAAAGTGATATAGTTGAAAATATGGGTGTAATTAATAGGTGTACATAATATTTTATTTATTTTTAATTAAACTAATTTGTCTTTATTGGTAAATTCTTATTGGGATATTTTTGTAATTAAAATTTTTATTAAAATATGGGTGTGCTTATCATATTTATAGGTGTCAATATGCACCCTTGATTTAATTGTAATAGATATTAAAAAAAAGGGAGAATCGCAAATACCCCCCTGACTTTTAACCAAATGGCAAATCAAACCCTCTGGTTTGAACAATCAGCAAACAACCCCCTACCGTTAAGTAACCCTTGCATATTTGCTGTATGTAGGGGGTTATTTGCTGATTTGTAGGGGGTTATTTGCTGATTGTTCAAATTTGTAGGGGGTTGTTTGCTGATTGTTCAAACCAGAAGGTTTGATTTGCCATTAGCTTAAAAGTCGGGGGGGTATTTGCGATTCTCCCAAAAAAAAAAAAAACAAAATCAAAAACAAAAACAAAAAAATCAAGCCAAAGAAAAAGTTAAGGGTGCATCCAATAAGCGTTTTTTATTTTCTATTTTTCGAAAATGAAAAAGAAAAAGAAAATGAAAACAGCGTTTTTGGTTTTTAATTTTGAAATCCAAAAACGCGTCAGGTAACATATGTCGAAAATTGTATTCTAAAAATAAAAACACTAAAAACGCGTTTAGAAGGTTAACCGAAAAATATCAAAATTTTACAATAATTCATCCCAAATAATTATCTATTAAGTCAGGATTTTTTATTAAATAAAAATTACATTTAAAGAAAGAATTTAAAATATTAAACATTAATTTTTTTAAAATAAAAAAAATAATAATTAAAATCTTTCAAAAAGAAAAATAAAAATAAAATGAAAGAGCTTGGATCTGCTAATGTTCATGATCACTCACTTCTTTCTATACTTGAATGGGCAACTGGGCAAGAGAGAGGGGGAGAATCTCAAGTGAAGCTATCAAGAGTCCCTAGCGAAAGGCTTTCCCTCTCAATATTCTTTCCACGGCAAAGTCAGCATCTTAGCCCGAAGAGCGAAGGGCAACGATTTGTTCCCTCTCTTTTCCATGTATTTTTGTTGATCAATTTGTTTGAAATGTGTTGTTTAATAAATTTGTTTGAAATGTGTAATTTGGTAAAGTGTCATTGTAACGATAGATACGATTATTTCTTTGGCTATATTTTTGTCTTGATTAATGAGCAAAAGCCAAAAGGAATGAAATCTTATATATATATATATCACCTACCCATAACCCATGTATCAACACAACAATTAATGTGTATTCATTCATCAAGTGCCACATCAACTGCCACATATATTGGGATGAAAATGGTGAGATTGTAGGTGGGATGTTTAGCATTACTCTTTATATATATATATATATAGAACGAAGAATGTGGACCATAATTTATGGAGAAGTTTTGATAAATGCATACACTTTAAGTCAAAGTATGTAAATCTAATGGTCTAAATTCTTTGTCCTGATATGTTTATTGTCATGACGAACTGATAATAGAAAATATGTATGTATGTATATATATGGTCTCGTTCTGGTTAGTGCGTATTGATGTAACTACATCAGTACCAATGTATGTGGATCACTGATTATGGAGAAGTTTTGACAATTACATACACTTTGAGTCAAAATATATAAATCTAATGGTTTACATCCAACGCACTGATGAAGTTATATCTGTGCGCATTGACTTAAACATATATATATATATATATTAATGAGTCTCTCATGAGAGATCCTTTATTTTAATTTCGGTAAGGACCATAATGAAAACACATCGATTTTAATGAATTTTAATCTGATTTTTTTTTTTTTGTTTTTTTTTTTTTTTTTTTTTGTGGATGATGAGTTCATTAAAATATACATATGAATAAAATTTGAGAATTTTTTGAATACTATAACTGTTTTTCTTGAATTTTCTTATATTTCGCCTATTTTCCGAAGCCTTCATATTTAATAAAATTTGGATAAAATAGTTCTAGTGATTGGAAAATTCTCAAATTTTGTTTATACATATATTTCAATGAACTCATCATCCACAAAAAAATTCAGATTAAAATTCATTAAAATCGATGTGTTTTCGTCATGATCCTTAATGGAATCTCTCAAGAGAGACTCACTTTATATATATATATATATAAAGTAGTAGCAACAATGCATCATATTAATTATTATACTACCTTTCCTAATTTTTACTGCAAAGGGACAATATCATTGAATTAAAATGTCAAAGTAGCATGAATCTACAACTATAATAGAAAATTTTAATTTTTTTTACTTTTTTAAAATTTATTATTATTATTATTATTTTAGGATGGAGGTATTCAGAATTTAGGAGTTTTATTTTATCAATTATTAGAATATTTTTCTTTAATAGATTTTAAAATGAAAATAACAATAGAGAAAACCAAAATTAGCCATCCAAAATATTAGAATTTTGTTTCTAACCACATATGAAATTTTAATTGTTAATAACCACATTTTTAAGAAATTACTTGAATGTCCTCATATAAAAATCATCCACAAACACACACTCTCTCTCTTTCTCTCTCTCCCCTCTCATCTCTCTCTCTCTTCTCCTTTCTATCCCTTCAAAATCTTCACCTGGTTCATGATTGAATTCCGATTATTGTTCCTGCAAATCGAACATCAATGATCGAATTCCGATGGTTCTTCTTGCTTCTTTGTTTCTTCTTCCTCTTGCTTCTCTGTTCATTCTTCAAGATCAAATTTCAATCGTTGTTTCGATTTGCTCTAAATCGGTTTATGTTGTGTAAATATCATTCATTTGTTCATTAATTGAGTTACAAACAGTTATTTTAACATGGTTTTAGCATTATTGGATTACTTTTGTGTGTTTTTGTGAAGAATCGATTTTAAAAAAGTGTTAACCGCCAAAATTGGCGAAGGACCAAAGAAGAATTTTCCACCTCAACACAAGAAGGATATAGGAGAAACGAACATCATCAGGTTACCCTGACAAAACAGACTCCGACTGACCAACCCCGACTGGTCCAAGTGCACATCCCCTCCCACGGGGCCCAACCCAGCCTTCCTCTAGATTTTTAGGACCTCGCCAGCATCTTAACTCAGAAGTAAGGCCGCGAGCCGGACTACTCACTAGAACTCACTTTTGCGATCCAATGACCGGGCGTCCTAGGAACCCCGCAGCGCCCCAATGCGGGGTCCTCCTGATCACCCTGACACAGCTTTCTATGGACCCCGCAGCACCCCGACACGGAGTTCTACTGAGCATCCTGCTACAAAGTCATCTACATATCCCCTACTACCATCAGTAGGATGCTTACTAGATGTAGACAGCCCGCTAAGTAGAAGAGCACCAGGAAGCATGATTCTAACACCAAGAACTAAAAGCTCCACAAAAGATCCAGTAAAACGCAGCCGTACAAAGGAGTTATACTCCTTCCCGCCAGAGAGTCCTATTTTGAACAGATCAGCACAGTAAGAGTCCAATTAGGAAGGTGAGAGATTGACTCCTCCTAGGAAGGAAAGGCTGGATTCTGCACGTAAAACTCCGAGATTACCTCCTAAAAAGAGGATCCTGCAGCTGCCAAACCCTAAGACCAAAATTAAAGGAGTACATGGCAAGCAACAGATCTATATATACAACTACTTATTCATCGGAAAGAGGATCTTCTTCTTCTTCTCCAAAAAAAAAAAAAACCCTACACTCTACTTATTGACAGGCACAGTTTCGCCACCATTATCATCTCCGTTACCTTTGTAGGATCTCCATACACCATTGTAACCCGAATAAGAAATAGTTCGCATATTGTAATGCAAAGGGACGATCAAATAAAACTTATTTTTGAGTGATTTCTTATACTTTATATTGTACTTGCATTGATAGGGACTTAGTCGGTATCAAACTACGTGATACCCCTCCGACCAGGGTCAATCTCGATCTTGGTCCCTTTGAAGTTGTTATTTGGAATTCCATCCCAATAACGATTTTCTAGTAACAAAAAATTTACAGATTTTTCCAGAAGATTTCAAGTTTCACAGATTTGAAAACTTGAAATCTTGAAATCTCAACATTTCAAGTTTCAAAATTTCAAGTTTTTTGTCAACATTTCGAGTTTTTTTTATAGAAGATTTCAAGTTTTGTCAATATTTCGAGTTTTAACTTTTAACAGAAGATTTCAAGTTTTCGAACCAATGAAACTTGAAATCTTCTGGAAAAATCTACAAACTTTTTTGAAAACGATTCTTCACATAAACACACATAATTGATGCATTAAAGCTAAAACCAAGTTAAAGTAACTGTTTGAATTCAATTAATGAACAAATGAATATTATTTATCGATTTAGAGCAAATCGAAAAAGTTTTTCTCATTCACTTCGTGAAATCTATAACAAGATTATGAAGAACAGAGAAGAATGATGATGAAGAATAGAGAAGAGTGAAATCTTCAACAATGGTGCAGCCATTGGTGTTCGATTTGTAGGAAGGTGATGAAGAACAAATACGGTGATGAAGAATAGAGAAGCAAGAAGAAGACATTGAGAAAAAAAAAAATAGAAATATTAATTTTGGGGTATCTTGGTAATTTATGGATATACACTGAATTTTTTTTTTCATAATATGGTTATTAACAGTTAAAATTTCGTATGTGGTTAAAAACGAATTTTCCATGTTTGATGTGGTCATTTTTAGTAATTTCCACATAATAAAAAATATCAAAAATAACAATCAAATAAATAAATTACTCAAAATGGATCGTTTAAGAGATAGCCGATAATAAAACATAAATAAACTTTCAAGTTCTAACATAAGAATAAAATAAATTTTAAAATATATTTCCACACACTTCACAATTCACAAATTAAAAATCCAAAACAAACAAAATTAAATCCAATAAACTTCTTAAATTACATATAACACAAATACACAACCCCTAACAAATGTGAGTGACACCCATCATTTATCGCCTCATCAGTATTACAATATTCATGTTTTTCAAAACATGAATTTTTTTTTGACACAATCAAAACATGATTGTTGATTCATATATTATCAATTTTTTTTTTCGAAATATTATATAAATTAAGGCTTTTTTTAGGAGAAGTACTCAAACTCATAACCACATCATCTCATCTTATATATTATTATATTATCAAATTTAAAATTAATTTGTATACATTCGATTAAGACCAAATAGGATGTAGATTTAAGTAACAAATCCATGTCGGGATTCAATCAAATCTACAACGGATTTGAATTTTCATATCTACACTAATCCAAAAGTCTATATAGCAAAATCGACACTTGCCCATCTTGCAATGGATTTGAATTTTCACATCCACGCCTACTCCCAATCCACAAGTTGGTTTAGCAAAATCCATGCTTGCCCATCGAGAGTGGGCATCCCACAACAGATTTGAGTTTTCACATCTACACTAACCCCGAACCTACAAGTTTGTTTGGCAAAATCAGTGCCCATTGCGAGTGGTCATCCCTGGGTGTGGAATTGTCGTCCGTACAGTCAACTGTCCATATGTAAAATATTCCCCATTTGTGAAAATAACCAAATTTTCCTCCACCCTCACAGGAGTGTCAGTCACTCTACTATCCTCACAGATCACCACGTCATCCTCTGTCTCCCATCTACGGCTCAGATTCCACCGCTCTGTAAAATAAAAACCTGCCATTGCTAAAAAAACCTCATGCCCGTTTCTGCCACTTCAGAAATTCCTTGGCATACAAGATACAACAACAACAACAACAAAACCATTCCTTTCTCTTTCTCTCTCTTCACTCTTCAAACTTCGTCCCAATTGAGAAAAAAAAAAAAAAAAAAAAATTGGAAATGGAGCGAGAAATCTTTAGCAAAACAAAACCCGAATGCCATTTCAGCCTCCCAGTCTTGGTTAACCCCAACCACTCCGATACCAACCAAATCCTCGCCGTCGCTGCCGTCGTCAACAACCTGGACCGCTACTCCATCCTACGAACCCGGCCCGGACCCGAATTCATGAGCCGTTTGAAGACCCTCATGCTCTTCTTAGACCCTGACAAGAACAAGCTCGTCTTCACTAAAGAAGCGTTCAAGGTGGTTTGTGATGCTTGGTCCGTGTTGTCTGACATAGTAAAGAAAACCCAGGACGGAAAAGACACCAGCTTTTTTGAAAACGAACAAAACAACAAGGAAGAAGAAGAGCAATTGGGTGTTTTTGCTGAGAATGAGCAAAGGAAAAAAACCCATATTGATGAAAAAGACTGTGTCTTTAAAAACAATGAAAAAGAAAGGCAAGAAGAGAGTGGTGAAAACACAAACAAGGATAAAAAGGAGACTTTTTGGACAGTGTGTCCGTTCTGTTACTACATGTATGAGTATGAGAAATGGTATGAAGAGTGTTGCTTGAGGTGCCAGAACCAGAACTGCAGGAGGGCTTTTCATGGTGTGGCCGTGCCGGAACCCAAAAACGACATTTTGTTGGAAGGTGGAGATCACTACTATTGTGGGTTAGGGCTTTTTACATTCAAGTATTCTTGGGATGGTAGTAATGCTAGTGGTCATAATGCGAATGATGTCGTTGTGATTTCTGATAGTGATGATGATAATGGTGATGGTGAAGCCATTAGTGGGAACAACGCTGGCAGGAAAGTGGATGTGAGAGTTAATAAGGCTAAAGAAGAGGAAAATTTGAAAAGTGATGAAAAAGGGTGTTTAGGTGTGATGCAGGGGAGTGGAAAAACAGAGGAGATAAATGGAGGGAAGAGGAGGATGCATGTGAAATCAGTGGGTAGAAAATCTAAGGTGATCCGGAGGAGAGATGTGAAGAGTAAGAGAATGGAGTCCATGAATGAACCAGGAGCAAAAGGTTTGGATCTGAATGTGAAGTCTGGACAAGAATCTAATGGGGATGCTCATGAAATGGAGATAGGGAGTGGAACTGGAGATGGGTGCTCTGAGGACACTGATTTGGAGTTCTTTGAGAAAGATGGCGATATCTTTGTTGGTCTTAAGTTTGATGAGTGAATTTGGAGGCTGTAGCTTTTTTTGGGTATGCCAATGGAAGTTTTCTTTTTGCTAGTAGATTTGGTCCTAACAATTGATGAGTAATCAGTTGCCCTATAGTTGAAATAGGATAGAGAAATGGAAGGTATAGTTCTTGACAAAATGCTTTTGATGTCACAATTTAGTTGTTATCTTGAAGTTGAAAAGTAATGGAAAATTTTATGTTATATTTCTTGATTTTGTGATTTCATTGCATAATATGATAATAAAAGAAATTATTAAATTCAAAGATTTTCCCATCAGATCATATCAAGAATCTCATATTACAAGATCATAAAGTTAAATGATGAAATCAGCTCATGTTTGATATATAAATTGATATTTATTAGGTTCATTAAGTCAGAATGCAAAACATTACAAGATATTACAGAGATTACACCATTTTTCTCTTTACAAGGAACAATTACTGTGGAGGCACTCCAGACATGGTTTCACTGCAAAAGGTAGAGCATTTCTTCTTTCTTCCTCCCATTCTTTTCATTATTATTTTCTTATAGAATTCTGTGTCGTTTTTTGATTTTGTACATGTAGTTAGAACAAGGTGTAAAACCCTTTCAAAATTACTGCAATTCACTGAGGTTCTCAAACAGATTAGCCTCCCTCGAGGAGGAATCACTTCCAGTAATTCGGTTCACCACAGAACTATACTCTCGAAACAAATATCGAAGACTGAGACCAAAGAACTTGCTGCCAAGAAACACAGCGATGCTGAAAGGAGGCGTAGACTGCATATCAATGACCAGTATTCAACTCTGCGCACCACTTTGCCGAACTTAGTCATAGTAAGTGACATATCATCTATTGCATAAATGAAGATTGTATATATTTAGGAGCTATAACAATGTTACAGTTTTTTTGATACACTTCTTGCTTTGAAAAACTATAGATGGACAAGGCATCTGTTCTGGCAGAGACGATTAAAAGTGTGAGAGAGCTGCAGAAATCGGTTAAAGAACTGAAAAAAGGTTGTCAGGGTCGCGATGCATATGCATTCCCCAGTGGGGCGAACCAGCTGAATTTGTGCTATAGCGATGATAATATGGGGTTGTTAAAAGCCGCGTTGAGTTGTGAGGATAAGCCGGGACAAATGTCAGATTTAACAAGGGCAGTGAAGTCTGTGAAAGGGAGGGTGGTTAAGGCAGAGATGGTGACAGTGGGTGGGAGGACCAAGTGTGTGTTGTGGATTCAAGGTCTGAAAGAAAATGAAGGAATGGTGGTGCTTAAAAGGGCCTTTGAATTTTGTCATAAATAGGTCTGTTTTGTCGGCCAAAAGTAAGAAATTTCGATTATATTATAGGTGGTGGCATATGGTAACTTAGACAAGTTATAGATTGTATACATATGGGGTCATAGAAATATCACAAGGATTGTCTATATAAAATGCAAATATTAATAAGGTAGATTGGATAAAAGAACTTGTTGCGTGCCGGTTCCTTTTCTATTTCTTGGTCAAAGAATGCATTTATAGGTGAGGATGGTAATCAAATTCAACAACGAAACAAGACCTCTTTTTGGATGGACCTTATTGTAGTTTGAAACAACTAGAGAGCCAATCCAAATTCCAATCCTAGTTTACAACAGACTTGTAAGCCATGAGAGGGCAAAAATGATTGGATCATGGATGGCGTGTCCTCTTAAAAACTTGCATCATGAGTCCTGGTGAGAAGGTAAGCTAACCAAATTATTCTCAACACTTGGCCACCAACATTTCATCAAACTCAATGTATCCTTCTCTATAAATAGCTAACAAGAACTGCTATCTCCCAACTCAAACTCAAGTTTGATATATACAATTACAATTATAATCCTGAAAAGTTATAGTTATTAATTTCCTTGTAAACTATGGCGGTTCCTTTTAAGCATTGCTTCATGCTATCTTTTCTTGTAGCATTATGCTTGCAAAGCTTTGAAATGAGGGAGGCAGCTCGCCATCTTTTGGACACACCAGCAGCTGCACCACCTCCACTTCCTACAATTCCAACTCTTCCAACGGCCACTTTGCCTCCATTGCCCTCTATGCCTTCTCTTCCTAAACCCACCTTACCACCATTGCCAAGTCTTCCAAAGGCTACATTGCCTCCTTTGCCAACCACCCAAATTCCATCTTTGCCGAATCCTACACTCCCCACCTTGCCTACAGCCCCAAAAGTGACACTGCCTCCATTGCCCTCAACTCCACTTCCTACCATTCCAACTACGATCCCTTCGATTCCAACAATTCCTTCTCTTTCACCACCCCCATCAAACTGATTTAATAAGCAATGTCACACTTATAATTAATGTGCTTATAGGATTGAGCGACGCTTGAGAAGATTAGTTTCGATATGTGATGTTTCAATTGGTTATTGTATTTTAGACTCAATATTTACACTGTATGTTTCAGTTTTTGCTTGGGGTACGGTGTGGTACTCTTATTGTCTTATTGTGTGATTTCACTTATGTTATCGTATTGTAATGTTGAATATATAAGATTATTTCTTTGGCTACGTTTGGTCATCAGCTCCATTCTTGCATGCATTGTTTTCTATTCATAAAGATTAACAATGTACACAATTTCACGTTGATCAATGATCACCATCTGGAACATAAACAAATCTAATGCCACCTGTGTTTTTTATTCAAGAGACTGCCAGAGGATGCTCTAGCTATTGCCTATTGCAATGATACCACCGATTTCGATATAACCTGTAAATCAGAAATGGAGTTACCTTGGACATATTCTCTTCTAATGTCCTGAAACAAAAGGGCAATGCACATATAAGAAAATGACTCAACAATGTAAACATGGCAAATGATGAGGGATGCAAAGTAACTCAAATGCAAGATCAATAGCCCATTCAAATGCAATCACGTGAGGAGGTTGAACCGATAAATCCAAAAAGATACACGACAATCAATATATTTATATTTTGATCAATTAAGTGATATACTCATGCATCGACCATCCATTTAAAAAATTATTTAGATTTACAAGATACAATTAATTTTTATGTTTCATCAAGCTAAGAGATTCGCTCATTTAGGAGATCAATACTCATGTTGAAGTTAAACAAAAATTGCATTCAATTGGTTAAAGAAGATCAAAGACTTAAATAATTAAATGGCTTGGTCTCACATCGCCAAAGAAGAAAAAGCATTTTTAAGTAGCACTAAGCACTACTCTGTTTGCCGAGCTTGGTCACGCAATCTTGTGACTCGAGTGGGGGCTAAGCCTAAGAGGTTGGTGGAACTGGGTCTGGATCATGGTTGGCAAATATAACCGGTCCATTGTGTCTACGTTGGGAATTGGGCTTGAAGGCCGGTGCCATCTGTTAGCCAACGTGTCTCCGTGGGTTAAGCTCTAATTTGGAACCACCACCTTATTTTTGTTTTTTTCTCTCCGAGACTTCTTATATTTTATATATTTAATTACATATATTTTTTTAATCATTAATTCGATAATTATTGGTGTCAAATTGCAGAATTGATTATGTTTTGTATATGTATTATAATTTGGATCCAATGAATTTTAATTAAAATTAATCGGTTAAAGCGTGAAACTTTAACTTAATCGTGTCAAAACTCTTGGTTTTTTTCTCTCTCCAAAACTTCTTACATTTTATATATTTAATTACAGATTTGCATATCACGGCAAAACAAAATTGATTTGCATATCACGGTAGTAATTAATTCGATAATTATCAGTGTCAAAGTACAAAATTGATTTGCATATCACGGTAGTAATCAATAGACCTAAAGCTTAAGCTAATGGAAAAGGATTAATGATAACATTAGCAAAGTTTGTACAACTAGTAGACTGTCCGGTCACAACCAACATAATTGTCGGAATCCTCAGCCCATACAGCAAAGGACTTCACCTTCCATTGAATCGAACCAAACCAACCGTGTAGGTGGTACAAGTGCAACAAATATGAAGAAGAAGGCCATAATGTAACAAGATGTCTGATAACAGAAGTTGGTGGTATAAGTTAGGTGGTAAGCTAGTATCGATGATGTTTAATTACTTATAGAGTAATGATACTCCACCCAAAATTCCAATCCAAATGAGAGGTGTCATCACCACACAAACTACAACCCAAAAGTGACGTGGGCCCATGTTGTGTGCGATGATGACACCTCACATTTGGGTTGGAATTTGGGTTGAAATTTTGAGTGGAATAGCATTACTCTTACTTATATGTATGGATACAGATAACTTATAATTGCGTTTGATAACTTATAATTGCGTTTGAATTATAAGTTGCAATTCCAGTGTTATTCCAAGTTCAAAGACAGTGATGTAAAAGGTCCAAAACAAGGAATTCCATAATCATCAAATCAAATTCCACCAAAAGAAGAAAGCAAAAACGGTTGAGATGCTATGTGTAGAACATCTGGAATTAGGCTTAGCCATATATGATATGATATTAAAAAAAATAAAAAAAAGTATATGATATAATATATTGATACGTAAATTGCCTATTTAAATGTCTTTATCATATCATATTAGTAATTTCAGTCCCCTGTTTTTTCAAAATACATCACTTTAGTCCATTTGATTTAAACATTAGTTACTTTATGAGGAATGCTATTGACAATCCAGTAATTATTTGTTTACACTCTATCTTAAATTTTTTTTATTAATAACAATTTTAACCTGAATCAAAATTATTAAATAAGACAAGAAACTTCGAAAGACACTCCAAACAATCTTTTTTTTTAGAAAACAAGTTTTTCTTCCATATTTAGTTTTTTTTTTTTTTTCCTCTTCTGTGTTTTTTTTGTCATGTTTTACAAACCCTAAAATATCTTCTTTTTTATTTACAAAATAATTTTTTCTCACACACCATCAAACCCTCCACCATTATCATCTCCGGTTATATATATATATATATATAACTAAGTTTTCCTGTTTTCTAGTTCAACTCAATTTGAAATTAATCAGTTTTTTTTTTTTTTTTCTCAAATACCACTCACGTTCAATCATCCCAATCACTAGAAATTATACATAAAAAAAAGTCTTTATTTCAATCTCCTCATTTTTCAAAATGGATAATATTAAAATAAAATTGAGTGTCTTTAGAATAGGATTATCAAAAAATAAAAGGGATTTTTAGAATTTTTTTTTTTTAAAAAAATAAAACTTACTTAGAGGAAAAAAAATATCACATATGATCATATACTGAAAAACCCCAGTGTCTTTAAAAAAAATTTAATTGTAATTGGTTTTTTGTAAAAAAAATAAATAAATAAATAAATAAATAAATAAAAAATTAAGCCAAAGAAAAAGTTAAATTATCCGGCAAAAAGGTTAAAAGAACATTTTGCAGAGCTAATCAAATACTATTTTTAGGGCAAATTGCAATAAAGTGCCTATCATTTGGTGAAATCAATATATCATCTTATGTCATATGCTCATATCAAATATATTCATCCATATACTCATAACAAATATGTTCATCTGTCCACCAATTGTCCTTGCCTTGGTGGTTTGGTACTTCAAAGTGCAGCTCCACCACCGTGTAAATATATGTCCATCTTTATCCATTAAATCATAAAGTGTAAGGAGACCCCTTCCCTATAGTAAATTACCATTCTAGACAATGCTTATTGAACCCAATCTCGCCAAGTTTCATGAGCTGACCATTAACCCACAATGGTGTCAACTTTCAAAAAAAAAAAATAAAAAAAAATAAAAAAATTCAACAGTCCACTTTAAAGAACATTACAATGAATATTTGGATAAAGATCTTGTTGGGGATAATCCTAGAACTGATGAACGAGGAAACGCCGTACCTAATACTCGCTTATAACTCATAGCAATTAATAATGTCAATAAGCAGAAAATAGATGAGATAGAATAAACAATCACAACACAAGATATATGTGGAAAACCCAAATTGGGTAAAAAACCACGGGCCGTCAGGACGACAGAGAAAGTTCCATTATATGGTAAATTGTTACAACTAAATACTTTAGGATTCTCTCTCACACCTAACCCCAAACCACACTCACAAGATCCTCACCAAGAACCCCACAATATCCCCTAGGTCTCCCTTAAATATCATCCACAGATCTCATACTTGATCCACTGATATTCCTTTGGATCCTTCCCCAGATATTCCCTTGGGTCTCCCCGAATCTCACCACACTCTCTCTGATGTTATATGGTGTTCTTTTTGCTCCACAGCCTTCGGTGTTCAACACACACTTTCAACCTAATTACAAGGTTCTATTTATACTAGTTACAGAGAGTTTAAGATAAAAGAAAATCCTACTCCTAAACATACAAGACTTACTTGTTCCACATAAATACTATTTCCTTTTATGACAAGTCTTCTTGTAAGGAGTAAATCCATTTCCTTCAAGCACAAGAACTTCCAAAAGAATACATTTTCCTATTCTGTGCAACATTCTTGATCTCAGCAATACATTGTCTCCACTGTATTGGTCACGGTGTGCACCCCGCTTCCAACACAAAACAATTTTGCTCCTGACCGCTCTTGCCACCGCTGTGGCTTTCACAATGCCACTCGCAGCGCTCTCTACTGATCTTCGACTGCTCTCATTACTGCTGTCGAAATCCACAGCATACATCACATCGCTATATCGCTGTGGGAAACCGCTATCAAAGCCACAGCGCAACCCACATCGGTTTGCTTCATTCTTCCGTTGTTCTAGTCTTTAACCTTCCTCAAACACCACCATTCAAACTTTCAAACGTATCCCACGTCTCCAGGAAGCTCCACATCAATTGAGTCTTGTTTGGTTCACATTTGGTTCACTTAGGAATACAAGTCAAAACTTAACAATTCTCCCATTTGACTTGAATTCTCAAGACCTTTGTCCATAGCCATAATTCTCATCACTGAGAATCACCATACCCCACCACAATGTATAACCACTTAGGAACGAACCATCCTAAGATTTTCCTTCACACATTTTTTTTTGTGTTCGTTGTTCCAGCACCATGTCGAAATAACCTACAGAAATTGTGGTGCAACTCCTCAAGTTAGATTTCCAGGGAGTTCATCAGCCATCGACATCTTTGTCCACCATACACCTTGCATCACTTTCTGACCAATGCCTTGTGCATAATTATAGACCACTAGCAGCAACATATCCTCTTCCATGGCCAGTGAAGAAAACTGTCAAAAGAATAAACATGTCCTTACATCACCCAACCATGTGAAAGACCTTATGTCCTTTCATCACATATCTTATGAAAGACTTGCTACTAGAAACTGAGAGTTCTCTACCAGATAAGCCCTACATAGAGCTGACCACGGTTCCGGTAAACCGTCGATTTTGTCCACGGTTTAACTGGAACAGGATGGGACAAACCAGAACAGAAAATCCGAACCAAAACCGACTGTTTAAAAACCGATGGTTTCGGTTTCAGTTTCAGTTTCAGTTTGGGATTCCTCCAAACCGGTTGAAACCGTCGGTTTATAAAAAAAAATCAACCAATCAAAAGTTGCCACGTGGCACTTTTTTTTTTGAAAAATCGCCCGAAACCGAAACCAAAACCAAAACCGAAACCGAAACTGTACCCAAACCGTCGGTTTTAAAACAAAAATTGAAACCGAAACCGCCAAACCGACGGTTTGAAACCAGTACCAAACCGATGGTTCCGATTTCGGTTTTGGTTTTGGTTTTAAGTGGCCACCAAATCGAAACCGGCGGTTTCGAATCGAAACCGAAACCAAACCGAACCGTGGTCGGCTCTGGCCCTACACCACACCAGAGACTTTGAGTGTTCAATTTTTTTTTTGTTGATATATAATCAGCGCCTTGTGTAACCTAGATTGGATCTTCATGACTCGTACCAGTCACCACAAGCTAAACTTCTCCTCCATCAAATTCTTCCTTTTATCAAACCCTAACGAGTTTGAAATCGCCTTCAAGATGCATCTCCTTTGCTAAATCATACTAGGCAACCATGCTCTTCATTATCCCAATGCCACCAAGTCCTCTATGCGATCTCTCGTAAAGACTTGTCACCGCCATCGCCATCGCCAAACCATATGGCTCTGATACCAATTATTGGGGATAATCCTAGAACCAATGAATGTGGAAACGCTATGCCTAATACTCGCTCATAACTCATACCAATTAGTAACATTCATAAGCAGAAAAATAGATGAGAGAGAATAAACAATCACAACACAAGATATATATGGAAAACCCAAATTAGGTAAAAAATCACGGGCCGTCAGGACAATAGAGAAAGTTCTACTATATGGTAAATTGTTACAACCAAATACTTCAGGATTCTCGCTCACACCTAACCCCAAACCACGCTTACAAGATCCTCACCAAGAACCCCACAATATTCCTTAGGTCTCCCATAAAAATCACCCACGGATCTCATACTTGATCCATTGATATTCTCTTGGATCCCTTCCTGGATATTCTATTGGGTCTCTCTAGATCTCACCACACTCTCTTTGATGTTACATGGTGTTCTTTTTGCTCCACAACCTTTGGTGTTCAACACACACTTTCAATCTAATTACAAGGTTCTATTTATACTAGTTACAGGGAGTTTAAGATAAAAGGAAATCCCACTTCTAAATGTACAAGACTTACTTGTTCCATATAAATACTATTTCCTTTTATGACAAGTCTTCTTGTAAGGAGTAAATCATTTTCCTTCATGCACAAGAACTTCTAGAAGAATACCTTTTCCTATTCTGCGCAACATTTGTGATCTCAGCAATACATCGTCACCGCCGTACTTGTCACCGTGTGCACCCCCACTTCCAACATGAAACAATTCTACTCCTGACCGCTCTTGCCACTAATGTGGCTTTCACAGCACCACTCGCAACACTCTCCACTGATCTTCAACTGCTCTCATTACCGCTGTCGAAATCCACAACATTATACCGCTGTGGGAAACTGCTGTCAGAGTCACAGCACAACCCACAGTGGTTTGCTTCATTCTTCTGTTCTTCTAGTCTTCAACCTCCCTCAAACACTACCATTCAAACTTCCAAACGTATCCCACGTCTCCAAGAAGATCCACATTAGTTGAGTCTTGTTTGGTTCACATTTGGTTTACTTAGGAATTCAAGTCAAAACCTAACAGATCTCTCTTCATAAGAATTCTTATTAAACTTTTAAAGATGTTCTAATTTCTAATACATCGGCATTATAAATCATGTACGGTTAAGATTTATTTTATTTTATTTTATTTTCTTCTAATACATAAACATTATAAATCATGGTCGGTTAAGATGGTTTTTTTTTTTTTTTAGTCTTATTTTATTTCCTCATTTTAGCAACCAATTATAAGTACTAAATGAACTTAGATTGATATAAAGAAGTTGGTTTTGTGGTAAGTCTTTTACACCAACATTAATGAGATTGTACTTCAAGTTGAGGTTGGTATTATGGTAAGTCTTTCTTCACTAAGAGCATCTCCAACAGCCTCCCTTGAAGACATATCTTAGCTTAATTAAGGGAGTAGGTGTATTTTTGCAGCTCCAACAGCTCCCTAAATAGCTTCCTTAATAGTATTCTGATGGAATTCACTCCTTTAATTAAGAGGTGTTTTCAAACCCCTTAAAGTAGGTTCCTCCTATTTAAGATTATTTTATTTTCTTGAAAAACTCATAATTGACAAACAATATCTAATATTTCAACACAATATCTAACATTTAAATAATGATAAAAAATTATTAAAGGGGCCATTTAAGGGAGTACTATTGGAGCACATTGTCACGGGCTTAGAATTGCGCAGCGGAAATCCCGTGCGGCACTTAGGCAACTTTCGGGTGAATGTTGCTAAGTAAGCCTATAAGTGTTGCTTGTCACTCTTTGAGGCAAAAGAGAGACTAGAGAAAGGTGTTGGAAGAGCTTGGTTGGGAAAATGGAAAGCTTGTATTACTAACAAGAGAGCTTTACAAGGCTTTGGTTACGATTTTCTTGGCTTGGCTTGGATGCCTTACAAATGAGAGGGGTTGACTATTTATAGTGTGCCACCTCCTCAATGAATGGCTAGGATCACTTTGATCCAACGGTGGAGGTTTTGCCTCCAGAACAATCTATAACTATGTACAAGTTTCTAGATTATTCCTACTCAAGACTACATGTATCTAGATCTTTCCTACATCTATCTACATGTATCTATTATGTACAAGAGTGCTCTAGAAAGGTCTAGAGTCTTTCCCTATCTAGAGATTTCCAGGAGCAAACCAATGCTAGGCCTTTCCGAAGATCTCTAGAACCTTCCATCAACTAGAGACTTCCACTAGCAAACTATGCTTGAAGTGTGTGGAATTCTCTAGAGTGTTCCAGTAGCTTGGCCTTATCTTGTCTTTTTAGGCGCTTTGGCTGGAATTCAGACCTTGGACTTTGCGGGGCGTGAAAACATACTCCCTTAATAGTCCCATGCAATAACATACACCTTTAAATAAGAGAGTCTCCGACGGAGATTGTTGTAGATGCTCTAACTCCCATAATAGTGATAAGATGAGTGATGCTATTAACAAATTCACTAAATATCTTTTGGCACGTTTACTAATCGGTAATCAAACTCAGGAAAGGGAATCAAGTTACTGATTTATGAATTCTAGTGTTTACTAAATATTTAGGAATTAAGTTACGTGGACCCCACTCTTAAATCAGTAATTAAGTTACTGATGGAAAGGGAGTTTGATTCCTCCCACCCACCTTAGGAATCGAGTTTCCTTTCCTGATTGAAAAAGGGAATTCATATATTTTTACTAAAATATCCTCACTTATAATAATTTTTTAAAAAAATATCTTTCCATTTGTTCTATTTTTAGGGATTGTTCTCTGTCATTTTCTTTTGTTCATCAATTTTTCTCTGAATCTTGCTAAAAGTATGATTTTTTTTTTTTAATCATAGATTTTATAAATATACATAAAAATCATGTTCATGATTATTATTGATTTGTTGCAATGATTCTATATTTATATATATCGAATCTGGTATGAAATCACGGTGTGTGTATATATAAATTTATTTATTTATGTTGTATACGTAAATAAAAAAAATAAAAAGAACTGTGTTGATGAATAATGTTGAAGAAAGCTTTGAGTTACTAGTTTACAATTATATATGTTGTTTTCTCTCTCTCTCTCTCTCTCTCTCTCTGTTTTTTTTTTTTTTTTGGCAAAGCTATGCGGCAATTTTGTTCAAGTTTTTCTTTTTCTTTTTCTTTTTACGGAACCAATAAGTAAAAGTTTTCATTGCTGTGACTTCAATTTTTTATTTCATGGATCTCTTAGAGCATAGGCCGTAATCGTTTATGTCATTGTATTTTTTGTTATCTTTTTATTTAGTTTTATTGGCAATGTTTTAATGTTTAAAAACATTTCAAATCATTTATGTACGTTTTGAGACATGTTTATATTTTTGATATTTTAGACTTGTTTTTTGTTTGACAATCTTTCTAGACATGGTGCTTATATATACCATGTGAGCTAATGATTGTATATGTTGGGTTATTTTGTGTTTTAATTTTTGCATCCGATAGAAAGGAAAAAAAACACCTTAATGTGAGAAATTAATTCGACATCAAATTAATTAGGTTTTCAAATCTGAATTGCTCCTCAATTTTTAATTTTTATTGACTAATTAGTTCAAAGTTTACAGTATAAAGATGTTAATTATTATAGTTACAGTGTTATGAACAGTATAAAAAATATTTTTTCATAATAAAATATATTTTTTTCAACATGTTATATACACAAGGGTATTTTTGTAATCAATTATATATCATTCTGATTCCTTAGTTTAAGTAAACACTAGAAAGAGAATAATTTGATTTCATTTCTGATTCTTAAATTGTAAACACTGGAATGGAATTTAGTAACTTAATTCTGATTCCCCTCAATTCCCTGGAATTTGATTCTGATTCCACTTATTCCCGATTAGTAAACACGCCCTTTATGTTATTCATTTTATTTTCTTTTTATTGACAAATTCATCTTCAATTAAAATTACTAAAGGAAAAAAAAAAAAATAACGAAGTAATTTTTTTTTGTAATGACATTACTTTTAGACTCCAACATTATTGATTTTTATCTTTTGCATGTCACAAACCTTAAAATAATAAATAAATAAATAAATAAATAAATAAATTCAACATCATTAAAGCTTTATTTGAAACAACAAACAAGACAATAAGCCAAGAAACTAGTACAACAAATACAAACTCAAGTACCATAAACAATAAGTTAAACCGAAATCAAATAGACATTACATAGTCAATTTCACTCCTAAATAGAAAAGAAAAAAAGAAGAAGATAATTTTGGAGCAAATTTCTTAGAATTTTTTTTTTTTTTTTAATTTAAATATTTTGGATGGAGGGTTTTTAGAATTTAGAAGTGTCAAATGATAAAAATAATAATTTTGAAATAAAATGGGTATCTTTTGATTTTTTATTTTATTTTTTAAATTAACCTTTTAGGATGATGTTTCTTTATTTTATGAGCTTTAAAAGGATAAAATTGAATTTTAACTAGAAAATCTTTTTTTTAAAAAAAAAAAAAAAAAAACCTCGAGTCAACAGAAGATCCAAACTCATATATGATTTTTTTTTTTTTTTTTGACCAGTGCTAATGGCACCCCACTACTGAACTATTTATGCCCCATTTTTTTAAAATTTTAATTTAATTATATAAAAGAGTGGTGCTATTGACACATCACTGCTAAACTATTTATACCCACTTTTTAAATTATTTAGTATTTTTTTTTTCATTTATCAAATTACTTAAAAAGACATATAATTTTTATTTAAAAAATCTTATACAAAGTAAAACTAATAAAACCCCACTTTCCATATTTCAAAACCATAATAACAAAAGCTTTAATGACATATATTATTTCAAATGACTGAATTTTTACTATTTTTGTTTATATTTTCTCTAAGATCTCGATCTCATGTTTCCCATGTTTAGTATTTATTGATTTATTACTATTTTTGTTTTTTGTTTTTTTTTTTTTAGATCTCGATCTCATGTTTTCCATGTTTAGTATTTATTGATTTTATTGTTTCAAATGTTTGTTTTATTTTTCTTTTCAAATTCTATATCCATGTTTGCTAATTTATTTTTTCTCTTGGTTTATTTACTTTCAGATCATCTATGCATACTATAATTTGTATAAATTCTTTTGTAAATTTTATTCCAGATCTTTCAAAGTTAGTTTAATGTTATTTACAAAAAAAAAAAAAAACGAAGTCACACCAAGAATCGCAACCAAGAAAACCTAATCTCGGACGAAATGAAATCATACAAAAACTCTAACTCAATCGCTCAAAAAAAAAAAAAAAAAACCATCAGACGATTAATATCACATTCACAATCTACCATCAACAATCTAATCGACTATAGAAAAAAAAAATCACATCTAATAAAGTTGGTTTTACCATGAAATATGAAAAAAAACAAGTTATGCGAATGGATGTAAGAAAACTATATATAAAGATTAGAGATGAAATGTATTTTTATTTTTATTTTTTTGAAAAAGATATGGGGAGTATTAAGTTTAAAAAATAAGTAAAAGGGTAGTCCTGAAAATAAATCAAAAAAATTAATAAAACCATTTAATTTTATATAATTAAATCAAAATTTTAAAAAGTGGGGCATAAATAGTTTAGTAGAGGGGTGCCAATAGAACCACTTTATATAAAATTAAATTGTTTTATTAACTTTTTTGATTTATTTCCAGGACTACCCTTTTACTTATTTTTTAAACTTAATACACCCCATATCTTTTTTGAAAAAATAAAAATAAAAATATATTTCATCTCTAATCTTTATATATAGTTTTCTCACATCCATTCACAGGACATTTTTTTTTCCTTCTTATATCATAGTAAAATCATCTTTATTAGATGCAATTTTTTTTTCCTGTAGTCGATTGGATTGTTGGTGATAGATTGTGAGTGTGATATTAATCATCTGATGATTTTTTTTGAACGATTGAGTCAGAGTTTTGGTGTGGTTTCATTTCGTCCAAGATTAGGTTTTCTTGTTGTGATTCTTGGTGCGATTCTTTATTTTTTTTTTCCTAAATAACATTAAACTTACTTTGGAAGATCCGAAATAAAATCTACAAAAGAATTGATACAAATTATAGTATACCTGGAAGATCTGAAAGAAAATAAACCAAGAGAAAAAAAAAATATCAAACATAGATCTGGAATTTGAGAAGAAAGATAAAACAAACATGTGAAACAACAAAATTAGTAAATAATAAACATGGGAATTATAAGATCGAGATCTGAAAGAAAATATAAATAAAAATAGTAATAAATCAATAAATACTAAACATGAGAAATATGAGATCGAGATTTGAAAGAAAATATATAGTAAACATTTAGTGATTTAAAATAACCTATGTCATTAAAGCTTTTGTCATTAAGGTTTTGAAAGAAAGTGGGGTTTTATTAGTTTTACTTTGTACAATATTTTTTTAATAAAAATCGTATGTTTCTTTAAGTAATTTGATAATGAAAAAAAAAAAGCAAAACTAAATAATTTAAAGTATGGTATAGATAGTTCAGTAGTGGGTATGCCATTTCTTTTTTCGTATCATATATTTTTTTATGTTATATCCTCGAAACATTTTAATGTTATATACAAAAATATTTTACATTTGTATTTATTACATAAAAATACCTTCAACCAGTTTGCGGCCGTCAAAGATGGGCTATCAACCATTATTGCACTATAAAATTATCAATTGCTCTCCTTATTATTTTAACAATTATTTTAACAATTATTTTACAAAATAATATTTTATCAATCATTCTAATATTTTTCTTTAATAATTTTTTTTTAAAAAAAACAATAAAAATATATTTAAAAAAAATCAAATAAATAAATTATTTAAAAAGGAATCTCAAATGAGAGAACCAATATATAAGGTGTAGATTTTCATTTTAAATCCAAATCTGATTCAAAAAATCTGCAATGGATTTGAATTTTTACATCCACACCAACCTGGCAACCTACCAACAAACAAGTCTGTCTAGCATAATCTACACTCGCTCATCGTGAGTGGGTATTCTGCAACAGATTTGAATTTTCACATCCACACCAATCAAAAATATGTTTATTAAAATCCAAATTCGCCCCTCGTGAGTGTGCTCCATGCAACATATTTAAATTTTCACATCTATACCAACCCACAAATATGTTTAGTAAAATCTACATCACACTCGCCTATCATGAGTGGGCATTCTACAACGAATTTGAATTTCCACATCTACACCAACCCACGAGTCTATTTAGTAAAATCTACACTTCCCCATTGCGAGTGGGCATCTGTGGGTGGAATTGTCATCCTGAGTGTCCACCATTCACACATAAATATTCCTCAATTTGTGAAAATGACCAAATTATCCTTCACCCTCACAACAATATAAAAGCATTCCCTTCTCTTTCTCTCTTCACTCCTCTCTTCAAACTCAAAATCTAAATTTAAAAAAAAAAAAAAAAGTGGAAATGGAGCAAGAAATCTTTAGCAAAAAAAACCCGAAGCCTTGTCGGGCTCCATGACTTGGTTAACCCCAACCTCTCCCTCTCCAACACCAACCAAATCCTCTCCATCACCAACGCAAAGAAGGATAAAAATGAGACTTTTTGGACAGCGTGTCAGTTGTCTCCTTATGTACGACTGTGAGAAAAGGTATGAAGGGTGTTTTTTGAGGTGACAAAACCAGAAATGCTAGAAGGCGTTTCATGGGGTGGCCATGCCGAAACCCAAAAAAGGCAGTTTTCCATTCAAGTATTTATTTGAACGATGGTACTAATGCTATGAATGATGGTGAGACCATTGGTGTGAGGAAAGAAGAAGAGGAGGTTGTCAAGGAAAATTCAATAAGTGGTGAAAAGGGGTGTTTAGGTGTGAGATTTGGATCATCTACTGATCTGATTTTTTTTTTTTCTAACCTTTTTAAAACATGTGATTGATTGTTGATAAAGTCTTAACCACCCATTCATTATAATGCTTATGTGTTTTAACATTATGTGAGGTAATGAAAAAGATTAGATTAACAGAGGATCCAAATTCTTAGGTGTGATGCATGGGAGTGAGGAGATAAATGGAGGGTTGGATATCAAAGTCAAATTTGAACAAGTGGATGTGGATGTTCATGAAATCAAGACAGAGGGTGGAAGTGGAACTGGGGATGACTTCACTGATTTGAAATTCTTTGAGAAAGAGGGTGATGTTTTTGTTCCTTTTAAGTTTGATAAGTGATTTTTGAGTATGCCATTGGAAGTTTTCTTTTTGCTGCTAGATTTGCTTCTTCCAATAAATGATCCTTTTAATGAAATTAAGTCCAACTATAACAGAATAAAGTTGAAAAGTAATGGAAATTTTCTATTTACTTGTTGATTTTGTGCTTTCCTTTCTTTTTCATTTTTCAATGAATTTTTGTTGATCAGATTGCTTGAAATGTGTTGTTTATTTTGGTAAAATGTTATATATTGTAATGATGGATACGATTATTTCTTTGGCTATATTTTGGTCTTGACTCATGAGAAAAGGAATGAAATCTTATACTGTGTATATATATAAAGCAGCAACACTGCATCATATTAGAGCATCTCCAATGCAAACATAACTTGTGAAAAAAAGAGATACCACGTAGGATAAACAGACGTTATGTTAATAATTGTGTCTCCAATGCAACCGTGCATATTCAACCTCAAGCAAATGCAACACTGCATCATATAAAGCAGCAACACTGCATCATATTAGAGCATCTCCAATGCAAACATAACTTGTGAAAAAAAGAGATACCACGTAGGATAAACAGACGTTATGTTAATAATTGTGTCTCCAATGCAACCGTGCATATTCAACCTCAAGCTAACGTGGCTAAAAAAATATTAGACATTGTCAACATGACCGTCCACTTTCAGACGGTCTGTTGCACAGCTATTTTTTTGGTTGACTCAGCAAACATTAAAACTGACATTAATTTTTCATATATTTTTGGTAAGAAAATAAAATAAAAAAATAAAACGGGAAAAAAAGATGAACATGTCATTAAAAAAATTGTGTTTTAGATGGAAGCATTGGAGACCAAATTTTAAGTTGATTGTCTATCAAGTCTATTTTTATGCCACATAAGAAGCAAATCCATTGACATTGTTGCCATATCAATAATTATTAGTATGCAAGCCACTTTGCATTGGAGATGCTCGTAATTATTTTACTACCTTACCTAATTTTTACTGCAAAAGGACAATATCATTGAATTAAAGTAGCAAAATTGCATAAATCTACAACTATAAATGTGCAGTTTCTATACAATTTTGGAGCAAGTTTCTATAGATTTTTATTTTATTTTATAATTTTTTATTATTTAAATTTAAGTTTTTAGGATGGAGGTCTTCAAAATTTAGGAGTTTTATTTTACAGTAATACTACTTTACCCAAATTTAGTGTCCAAATCTGGTGCCCAAATAATATGACAACACTCTAATTCATTCATTTAAATCATACAAATATAATACAATTTAAATAAATGGATTATAGTTTTGTCACATCATTTGGGTACCAAATTTAAACAAAATAACGTTATTGTTTTTATAATATTTTTATTTAATAAATTTTAAAATGAAAATAACAATATACAATAATAAAAATATCGCAAATTACCTCTTAGCAAAGTTGGTAGTGCACATCCCTTCCACATAAGTATGTGTGGAGAGTTTTCTTCCCGGGTTGTGGGAGTAGTCATCTCCCGTTACGGAAGTAGATATCTGGGCCACCGCACATATCTTGTTTGATCTTGACAGAACCCGACAGTCCTATTGTAATACTTCAAAATAATAATAATAATAATAATATCAAAAATAACAATCAAATAAATAAATTACTCAAAATGGATCGTTTAAGAGATAACCAATAATAAAATATAAATAAACTTTCAATTTCTAACATAATAATAAAATAAATCTTAAACTATATTTCCACACACTTCACAATCCACAAATTAAAAATTCAAAACAAACAAAATTAAATCCAATAGCTTCTTAAATCACATATAACACAAATACACAACATCACAACCCCAACAAATTTGTGAGCGACACCCATCTTATCGCCTCCTCAGTATTACAATGTTCAAGTTTTTCAAAACATGATTGTTGATTTATATATTATCAAATTTTTTTAAAATTATTATATAAATTCGGGTTTTTTTTAGGGGTACTCAAACTCACAACCACGTGGCGTATATGTAAAGGGTATATACCACCGGATGTCTATTTAGCAAATGGATTTGAATTTTTACATCCACATCTTCCCCCAATCCACAAGTTTGTTTAGTAAAATCTATGCTCGTCAAAATCCATGCTCATCCATTGTGAATTAGCATCCTGCAACGGATTTAAGTTTTCGTATCCACATGACCACACCAACCCCAAACCCACAAGTTTGTTTAACAAAATCAGTGTCTATTGCTAGTGGTCATCCGTGGGTGGAATTGCCATCCCTACAGTGCACTATTCATATGTAAATATTCCCCATTTGTGAAAATAACCAAATTATCCTCCACGCTCACACGAGCATCACTCATTCTACTGTCCTCACAAATCACCACGTCATCCTCTGTCTCCCATCTATGGCGCATATTCCACCACACTGAAAATTAAAAACATGCCATTGCCAAAAACCTCATTCCTGTTTCTGCCATTTCATTAATTCCTTGGCATACAAGATACTACAACAACAACAACAAAACCATTCACAACTCTGCAATTGACTAAACACTATCATTATGTTGAAGCAACCTTGGCACTTGACGTCCATAAAAGAGTTTGGCTTTTAAACTCTATGCACTACCCAATTCACAATTGCATTGGATCCTATTGAAACAATAAATCAAACACGTGGGGGTTCATTAGACAGATAAGATATTGAATATTATTTAACCTAATTAATCTTTTAGAAACCGAAAGTGAGATGATGATAACTAAAACAAATATTGTTCTGTCAACACTAAAAATTCTACAGACAATTAAAAAAATATAATTTATACTTTTATAGTCTACAAATATCAAAAAGTAGACATTTGCTAAGCAATTAAATACATAAACCCCAAAACACTTACAATAACATTCAATGTTGGTGTTATGTTTGTTAAGGCACAGGGAGAGAGAGAGAGAGAGAGAGAGAGAGAGAGAGAGAGTAGTAATCTTATAATGGAGGAAGACTTTGTTTATTTATTTTTTCTTTTCCACATTGAAATAAAAAGAAAAAAACAAGTCTGCAATTGAGATGAGAAACATAAAAAGAGATCGGAGAAGAGATATATTAAGTTTGAAAAATAAGTAAAAAAGGTAGGCAAGATACATAAGGGATTGACATCCCACCAGAACAACTCTTCACCAGAAAAGAAAGCCAAGTTGGCCAGGGCATGAGCCAAGCTATTGGATGACTTGGAATAGCTTGACAAGAACAACCCCCCACCTCAGTGCACAAGGCTTTAATATCTAAAGCAATAAACAGAGCATCACCTAAAAAGGAATCATCAGAATTAAGCATTGATGCTACTGCTAAAGCGTCAACCTTAGCAAAATTAACAACTAGAATGACGCTTAGCAAGGAGCAATCCCTCACGAAGAGCAAGCAACTCACCCAATTCAACCGAGAAATTGCCCAACATTGGCTTCAAAACAATAGCCACAACCTTACCTGAAGAATCTCTAATAGTAGCCCTAATGCCTATGAAATTCTTTCCACGCCTAACATAGATATCATAATTCAACTTGAGGCAACCTGAAGGAGGAGCAAGCCAGGCCCTTGAAACCGCAACAGGAGCCTTCGGAGCCGAGAAAGAGCACAACATGTATTTTGGAATTCCAAAAGAATATCACTTGCATTAGTAATAGTATCCTCAACAGTCCTAACATGGCCACCATGCAAAGCAACATTGTAGGAATTCCAAAGGCTCTAAATGAGAACAAAAACAAAGCTGAAATCATTTCTTCCCAAACGATTAAATAAACCATTGAGAATGTCAAAACCAGATAAATTCTGAAACTCTGAAATTAGATCAAAAAAAGGGGAACAACGCCAAACCTTAAGAATTTCAAGGCACCAAAACAGCGCACGACACTCATTTTCAGGGTCTTTCCCATACCTAAAGCAGAGGCCTCGATCAAATACCCTCATTTTCCATAGATTATGGAGACAAGGGATAGCTTTAGAACAAACACGCCAAATGAACTCCTTGATTTTAGGGGGGATATTAAGGTGTCAAAGCCCTTTCCACCATTTCTGAGAACTAGTCAGGGAGGAGGGAGATTCTTTTAAGGATAAATTCACAACAAGCCAATAACCACTCTTAATCGTGAAAATGTCATTCTTATCAAAATGCCAGGATAGACAGTAATCACTGCCTCTCACACTAACAGGAATTGAATGAATAACTTCTTTGACTGATGGAATCCGGTTTGGAGGTGTCATAACAATGCCGCTCCACATCAATAAGCTTAGAAACCCTCAGATCAGTGTTGGAGTTAATGGTAATAGGTTTGAAAGATGAAGGTCTTGGATCGATGTACACTGAACCAAATAAATTCAAGTTAACGCAAAGCTTGTGTCACTATTTAAATAGACAACTAGCTAATGACCAACTTTATAATATTAGTACAAATTAATAAGAAAATGATGGAAACTTTTGATTTGATAGTTGTTTTTTTTTTTTTTTTTCCGAAATACAACTACTGTCGAGATCCAGTGAGATTAATCAGACTCTACAAGAACGGCCCGAAATACTACTCCCACTATCGGGGAAAGATTACATATGGCCTATAACTCTCACAATCAAAGAGATGGCTACTCTCACAAACGGGAGAAAACTCCCCATATATGCTTGCAAAATAAGCATCGTGGGACTCAAACCATGACCACTAGATATGGAAGGGAGGTGCACAATCATCTCTACTAAGAGGTGATGTGTTGATTTGATGATTTGATAGTTATAACAATATATATATATATATAAAGAAAAGGATCTTAACAAGGTGCTAATTTAGGACTGAGATCCCTGCTCATCTAATTTATGCTCAACTTTCAATAATATGTTGATCGACACGTGGTAGACAAGCAAAACAAGGGCCGAGATCCGTTTTCTTATTTTTTTTTTCTCTTTCCATTGATTGCTTATTTTTCTATATTTTTTTCTCCCACTTTCTATCGATTGCTTATTTTTCTATATTTTTTTCTCCCACTTTCTATCGATTGCTTTATCTTGACTTCTTTCCCTCATCTAAATTTTTCCACTCTTCTCACCTTACAACCTTTATAATCCCTAACTCCAATCACAATCCCTAGCTCCAGTGACGATTGAATGTAGGATACAAATCTAATAATTTCCCCCCTCTTCTCACCTTATAACGTTTACAATCCCTCTCTCCGGCAATGATTGAATTAGGACACCAGTATGATAAGGTTAGTATATCATCCTTTGTCGTTTTCATTTTTTTTCTTTTGCCCTGTACCATTTTCTTTTAATGAATTTCATCATTTTCTAATTATTTTATTTTTGCTCTCTACAATTTTTTTCCTTTTTGTTTTTTTGCTTCAATAGTTCATTGATTTTTTTTGTTTTTTTGGTTGATTCAGTTAGACTTTGTGATAGTTTTTTAGGATGATTTGAGTGTTAAAATTAGAGCTGACCACGGTTCGGTTAAACCGTCAATTTTGTTCGCGGTTTAACCCGACGGTTTAACTGGAACCGGATTGGCCAAACCGGAATCGAAAACCAGAACCAAAACAGTCGATTTGGAAACTGGTTGGAAACCGATGGTTCTGGTTCTGGTTCCGGTTCCGGTTCCGGTTCCGGTTTCGGTTTGGGATTCCTCCAAACCGTCCGAAACAGGCGGTTTAACCGCCCAAAACCAGAACCAGCGGTTTATAAATTTTTTTTTAAAAAAATCAATCAATCAAAAGTTTCCACGTGGCACTTTTTTGAATTTTTTTTTTGAAAAACCGCCCAAAACCGAAACCGAAACCGTAACCGTACTCAAACCGCTGGTTTTGAAACCGGAATCGAAACCGGAATCAAAACCGGAAATGCCAAACCGGTGGTTTGAAACCGGTAACAAACCAGTTTTTCCGGTTTGGTTTTAGGTGGCCTAAAAACCGAAACCGGCGGTTTGGAACCGAAACCGGAACCAAACCGAACTGGTGCCACCTCTAGTTAAAATGCTTATTCTTGTTGGTTCGTTTGGGATAGTGAAGTGACTGGCTTATTCATGCTTATTCTTGCTTTTTGTTTCAATGAAAGAGGAATTAATCTTTTTGTTTTTGTGTGCAACCTTATAATGTTGCTTTTTGTTGTTTTTTCTTTCAACGAAAGTGAGTAATTACTTTTTTTTTTTTTTTTTTTTGTGTGGGTAATTGTATGTTTTGGATAACAGCTGATATTCAACATTGGCAATGGAATAAAAAACAAAAAAATAAATTCTGAATTTCTAGAATAGTTAAAAAATTAAAATAAAATAAAATTTATGTTTTGTTTTTGTTACATGTGTATTTAAATTCTTTGGATAATATTCTTGTTTTAAAGTGGATACCACTGATTTTCATTGGAAGCCTAGATTTGGTATGGAATTTGACTCATATGAATCTACATATGAGTTTTATAATTTGAATGGATGAAGAATGGGGTTCGGTATTAGAAGAGACACTGTTCCAACAACAATTGCAAAGTTGTATTGCATCCAATCCAATGGCAAATACTCCTCATGAGCGACCTCAATAGCTAAATTTTCAAGCATTACTTCAACAAAATAAGGAGAATTTCACACAAGCATTTCAAGACTCTTAGACTTCAAATAGCTATTCTTTATTGGACTGATTTTTAGTATTATTTGTATTCAGAGCTGTAAGAATGCAATATTAGATAAGATTTTGTAAGTTACAATTGTTTTGTATACTTGACTAAGGTTTTTTTTAATCTAAAACCAATTTTTTAGATGTAGATTTGATTGATTTTGGCAGGGCACGTTTTAGTATTTAGACGTAAAAATAAACACCAAAACAAGAAGCATTGGAAATACAAGAGAGAATTTTATTATTTGAGAAAATAAAATCCTAGAATAACAAAGCTTGAACAGAGATGAGAAAAGAAAGAGAGAAGAGGGAAAATGAATAAGTTAGAAGTAGGGGTAGTTAGAGATTGTAGGATCATTAAGTGATAAGAGGCAGAGAGAAAAAAATAAAGAAAAGTAACCAATGGGTAGAAAGTGGGAGAAAATATATAGGAAAATAAGCAATCAGTGAAAAGAGAGAGAATAAATTAAAGAAAATCGATCTCAACCTTTATTTTGTTTGTTTGTCATATATCAACAGATTATCGAAAGTTGAGCATAAATTAGATGAGTAAGGGTATCAGTCCGTTAATTTAATAGCATTTATGAGAATTATACAAGATCTATCAAAGATTAAGATAACTTAATCAAGAGAGGATCCAATAATGTAGCCGCAATTGTTCTCTGCACTCCTCCAAACCGGTAGCACAAGTAACCAATAAAACATCGCAAACAAAATCCCCACCGTACACATAACCCTGATGGCCGGGTGGATCGGGTTCCAACCCTTGACCCAAACCAGATTGTTCAACCCGGCCTCAATGGTCATACAAACTCCTTGCAACACAAAGAACCAAGTGACCTCCCAAGTGGGTTTCTTCCCACAGGTGATGTAGTGAAACATAAGCTCAAGCATTACCCCAGACACTACAAGACTGGCAATCAGAGCCACCACCTTTGCTGGGCCATACCCGACAATACCCTTTAAAGCTTTTCGGGTCGGATCATAGATGGCCTGCCTTAGAATATTAGAAGAATAACGGTTCCACCTCCTGCCCCAAAAGTCATGTAACGATGTAGCCAAATATGGCTTGTTGAAAAGTTGAACCAGCTCATATCTAGACATGGCTCGGACCAATGTGGCTCTATAGGTCAAGACCATATAGAGCCCACTAAATATTGACAAGCCATGCAAAAATAACATGACTTGTGGAAAATTTTTGACCTCTGCTTTGTCGATGATCATGTAAAATAATACAAGCATCACAAATAATAATATGACACGTTTTGGTGGGGTTGGAGGAGGAACACAATTTTCTCTGATTTTGAGTGGGAAAACAGTGAGTAAAACAAAGTCGACATAGTTTTTGTGTAAAATCACAGGACGTTGGTTGAAGCAAACGAGAAGGAGCTTGAATGAAGAAATAAATGTGATGAAGAAAGAAGTGATTCCTCTAAACAAGCCAGAAGAGAAGTACCAAGGAAAGATTGAAAACATGTAGAAAACAGGCAGAAGAGAGAGGATTCTAAGTGTGGCTTTTGGGATTTTTGTGACTAAAATGTAAGAATACATCAATGAAACCAAGAGCATGACAATAGAAGGAGACATGATCATCACTTCAATTTTCTCTCTTCTCTGTTTATAATTTTATTTGCTGTGGCTCAAAATTTGTCATTGATAATAAATGAAACATTAGCTTTACACGTCAATTATTAATATAGCCGCAATCTGCGTTTGCATAGAGAGGAGGAAAACTTAGATGCTATCGATGCACCACGTTAGAATTTGATGGTAGTACATTGGTTTCAATCGGTGAATGACATGTGTTACTTAGTAAAGTTGAATTTTTTTTTTTTCAACTTTACTAAGTAACATGTGTCATTCATGGAATGAAACCCGTAGTGTCGGTGGGGATGAAGAGAGAAAAGGAAAGTAGGCTCGAAAATGGCTGGAGAGAAAAAAAAAAAAAAAAAAAAACTGTACTTAATAACAAATATCATTCACTGAGTGGAGCCAATGCACCACCATCAAAAGATATGTCAGTCAAATATTTAAATGAGTTGGTTGATAATTTGATATAAGAAAGACAGGCCACATGCAGTTGATGGTTCTCGTTGGTTGATATATTAAAGAGGCCCATGTACTATGCTTGTTTTTGTTAGTTGATATATTAAAGAGGCCCATGTACTATGCATGTTTTTGTTGGTTGATATATTAAAGACAGGCCCATGCATTTGCGTTTTTTTTTTTTTTTTTTTTTTTTTTTTTTTTTTTTTTTACGTTATTAACTTATAATATCACATTAAAAAAGCTGTGGGTTCGAGTACTATTTTTATTTTTTAAAGAACTATTGCACTATGATTGTCGGGATTAAATAATATATGTACAGGTCAGATATCTACTTCCATAACGAGAGATAACTACTTCCACAATCTGGAAAGAAAACTCCCCATATATACTTGTAAAATGTGCATTTTGGGATTTGAACCTTTCACCATTTAGATGGAAGGGAGGTGCACTACCAGTTTTACTAAGAAATGATGTACGAGTACTATTTTAATTGAATGGTCCGAATGAGAAAAATTCATCGAAGTTGTTTGGAAGGAAGGATGACAAATTCCATAAGATTTTGTAAAGGTACCAGATTTGTAATATTAAACTAATTACTTAATGAATTATGAAACCATTCTAATTCATTTTTACAGTTTGAAAGAGATTTATTATAATAATAATAATAATAATAATAATAATAATAATAATAAAGTATTGCAAGAATTATTACAATAGAACTGTCGACATTAAACAATATATGACCGACATTAAACAATATATGTGCTGTTTGGATATTGTTAGACATATTTTATATCATTTTTATAACCCTTAATTTAAATTTGTTAGCTACTTGATTTATTTATTTTTATTTAATTAGAGTTATTTTTATGTTTTAGGTGAAATTACCAAATAATCAAGAAGATGTGGCCTTATTTCAATTGTGTGGATATTTGAAAACTAAAGCTCAAGACCCAAGCCCAAATCAAAAGTCCAAGAAAAGTCCAAATCAAGCCATTGGTGGATCACAAGTTGACAATAAATCAAAGGCCCAAGTCAAAGAACGAAAAAAAAAGAAAGTGATAAAAGTTGTGCAGGTGTGCAATTGTGAACCACAATTCCACGTAACTCGGTCACAAAGTTTTGAGTCTTTTGACCGCCTTTCGGGGAAAAAAAAAAAAAAAAAAAGGATATAAAAGAAAGTAAAGGGCTTTCTTATTTTGCTGTGGAATTGTGCTTGCGAAGAAGGATTTTGACTTTGAAGACGGAACTCATTGATAGTTAGATATATGTTTTAATCAATGCTTGGTTTCGTAATGTCAATTATAATTCCTTTGATTCCTTGTTTTTCATTAATTTGGATACATAGAATGCTTAGGAATTGTATTTTGAAGCGAAAGAAAACCAACTTAAGATTTTAATTAATGTTCTTATTGTTAAATTCATTGGTAGACAATAATTGATTTTTAATTGTCACTCTAATTTGGAGAATTAATAAATTATTAGGAAGCTATGAAATTACACAGTGGTGGATTCGAATACCTTAGTATTCTTTAATTGAGATTGTGTTTTTACCTTATTTTCTTTTAGTTTAGTTTAATTTTAGTTTTAATTCACCACATTCAATTAACTAGGTTAGGATTAGATTACATTTAGATTCGATTAGTTTTTCGTCAATCCTCATAGGATCGACTCGTACTCGCATTAGCTATTCTACAATAGACTTGTACGATTGCGAGTAATTATTTTCAAAATTTAGCAAAACAAATATCTACTCTCATAATGAGAGATAACTACTCTTACAAACTGTTGAAGTATTTATTTTATTTTATTTTTTTAAAGTTGTTCTCAGGGATTGAGTCGAATATCGGTTAAAACTAATAACTCTAAACAAGCTTTACTCGAGAAACAAGCTTTTTTATATATAATATTACATAAACAAGCTTTTTCGAGTCAATATATATTTTTTTCTACATTTTCTCTCCGGCCATTTTAGAGCTGACTTTCCTTATCTCTCTTCGTCCCCACCCCCGGTTGGCCGGCGACGGGGGGGTGGGTTGCCTGACGGCGGCCGGCGGCGTCAACGGGGAGACGGCGGCAATGATGGTATAAATATAAAAAATGTTATTTAATTAAATATTAAATATTCACAGTTTTTAATTAAATATTATATAGATATGTTTACAGTTTTTAACTGTCATTAACTGTCAACATCTTTCTTGACATGAGCATCCTTGATAGTTAAAAAACAATCAACTATACTTTTCTTGACAATTTTTAACTGTTAATAAATTTAGTATTTTCTTGTAGTGTTATAATGACTAAAATAGACATGATTTTAGAACATTATTTTATTTTTTTTCATTAATTATATATATTTAATCAATATTTAAGTATAATATTTAAATTAGAAAAAAAAAATTCCATATGAATAATAAAAATATTTTTAAAAGGTTTTATAAATCAAATAAATATTTAATTAGAATATTTAATTTTAAGATGAAATAAGATATATAAATGATTTTAATTTGATTTCATAAGGATAATAATGATATTTTAAATGATTCATTAAATGCTGAAATAAATTATTCTATAATCACTTTTAAAAGGTAACCCTCGCCTACTTCTCAAAATAACTATCAAAACACACCAAATTATGAATTAATCACTTTTGAAAGTTTTACCAAACATCATTTTAAATCAAAATTATAAAATAAGCTGATTTTAACTTCTCAAAAGTAATACCAAACTGGCCCTTCATTATAAAACTTACATTTTAAAATTTTCTAGGAACACTCAATTTTGTTCCAAAATTATCTTTTTTTTATTTTTATTTTTATTTAATTATTTTATTTTATTTTTTTATCTTTTAACACTCGTTTCTTAAAAAAAAAAAGAGAAAGAAAAAAAAAAAAAGACCATCATAAAATCCTATTTTTTCTATAAAAAAAACAAAAACATAGGACACTCAAATCTAAACGTTGGTTTCATCCATAAAAAGTTTTAAGAAACAAAATAATTTTAGCAAGCAAGAAGCAATGAATTTGAAAGATGAATTTAATTAACTCTTATGATCAAGTTTTCCAATCAAACAAATATTTTTATGTATACAATCTTTTGAAAAAAGGAAATAATAAAAGAGGAAATAACAATCCCTAAGATTGTGTTCCAACGGTCTTAGAATTGAATCTTGATAAGGGAATTCCTTTAGACAATGCTGAACATAAGACCAAATTTGTTTCCAAAGATTTGGTTGCTTGATTTTAAATGGCTAGTTTGACTTCCAAAGATTTGCTTGCTTGGTTTTCTGAAACGGCTAGTTTGTCTTCCTCCAATGTCTCTTGATCATGATCTTGGATCTTATAAGGCCCCCTCCAGCTAGGAAATGAAATGACATGAACTCCAAACTTGAAAATGAAATCTCAAAATGACTGCTTGGACAACGATTTGGTGAGAATATTTGCAATTTGAGAATGTGAAGGAATATATATTGTGATGAGTGTGCCGCCTGCAACTTTCTCAAGAAACACTCATCACAAGAACGAAGTGATAATCAAGTTCTATATGCTTTGTCAATGCATGGAAAATGGGATTGATGGTCATGTGTAGATCGCTTAGATTATCACTGAACAGTTGTGGTGATTGAGGGAGAAAGATTCCAATGTCTTGAAACAAATAAGTAATCCATGTTAATTCAACTGCTACAGAAGCTAAAGCACAGTATTCGGGTTCAGTGCTTGAGCGTGCGGTGGTGGGCAGCTTTTAAAGACATTACTTTTAGACTCGAACATTATTTGTTTATATCTTTTACATGTCACGAACCTTAAAAAAAATTTCAACATCATTAAAGCTTTATTTGAAACAACAAACAAGACAATAAACCAAGAAAGTAGTACGACAGATACAAACTCAAGTACCACAATCAAGAAGTTCAACCGAAATCAAACGAACATTACATAGTCAATTTACTCTTAAATGAAAAAAATTAAAATTAAAATTTTTAGGATGGAGGGCTTTTAGAATTTAGGAGTGTCAAATGATAAAAATAATAATTTTGAAATAAAACGTGGGTATTTTTATTTATTTTAAAATTAACTTTTTAGGATGACGTTTCTTTATTTTATGAGCATTAAAAAAAAAAAAAAGAAGATAAAATTGAATTTTAAGTAGAAAATCTGAAAACAAAAAGGAAAAAAAAAAAAAAAAAAAAACTCAAGTCAATAGAAGATCTAAACTCATATATGCCTTTATTTATTTATTTATTTTTTTTATATCGTATATTTTTTGATGTTATATCCTAGAAATATTTTAATGTAATTAATATGGTTAATTGCAATAACCACCCTGACTTTTTACGATAATATAGAAATATTTTACTTTTGTATTTATTACATGAACATACCTTTAACTAGTTTGGCGGCCGTCAAAGATGGGTCATCAACCATTATTGCACTATAAAATGATCAATTGCCCTCCTTTAATATTTTATCAATTTGTTTACAAAACAATATTGTTAAGAGGAAAATATTAGAGGGGTGAATTTCTAAATAACACAATTTATGTATCACGAAGACAAAGGAATAATATTTGTTACCTGAAAATTGTTATCGAGATAGGATTCCAAATAACAACTTAAAAGGGACCAAGATCAAGATTGACCCTGGTCGGAGGGGTATCAAGTAGTTCGATACCGACTAAATCCCTATCAAAGCAGGAGCTAAATAATGATATATATCAGACTGATCAATCAATAAGCTTTATTGGATAGTCTCTCTTCCTTACAATACATGAACTAATTTCTGATTTGGATCACAATGGAGTACGGATCATAGTCCCGGCGATGGAGATGGTGATGGAGGAAGAACTGTGCCTGTCGATAAGTGGTCTCTCGCCTCTCCTTTTCCTGAAGAAACTGTTTGTATATATGTGTCTGGCTTGCCATGCACTCCTAAAATCTCGGTTTAGGGTTTGGCCAATGCAGGATCGTCTTCTTTCTAGGAGATAATCTTGGAGCTTTACTTGTAAAATCTAGTCTTTCCTTCCTAGAAGGTGTCAATTTCGTGATCAAATTGCTACCTTCCTAGTAGGATTCTTAGTATATCGACCTTCTCAAAATAGGACTCTCTGGCGGGAAAGTGTACTTCTCCTCTGTACGGCAGTGTTTTAATGAGTCTTTTATAGTTTCTGATACGAGAATCTTGCTGCCCAGAATCTACCTGCTTGTCGGGCTAGTTATACTAGAAAGTGCGAGCCAGTAGGCATCCAACTGATGGAGTTGGGGAATATCTGGCTAGTATTATAGTGGGATGCTCAATGGGACTCCGTGTCGGGGTGCTGCAGGGTTTATGAGAGACCAGAGTATGACGGGGTTGGACCTCGCTGTAGGTTAAGATGCAGGCGGGGTGGATCCCACTGAAGGAGGTTCATATTTGGGCCAGTCGGGCTCCACTCTGTCGAGGTAACCGAATTGTGTCCGCACCTGCTTCTTGTGTTAAGGTGGAAAATTCTTCCTTGGTCCCTCGCCAATTTTGGCGGTTAACAATATTTTTTTATTGATAAATAACACACAATTTGAATGATAAAATAATGGTTTATGAGGGTTTAGGTATGGTGCTAGACAGAATAGGCGGTGGCGTACTCGTGCTAGTCGATAAGTGGAAAAACTCTGATCCTTCTCTTTCGAGAGTCTCATAATATTTATAGGTCCATTTTCTTGCCATTCACTCCATTAATCCAGTCAATCAATTTCACAATCAAAAAGATGTTGATAGTGGCTTTGTTTAGGCGCGAGAATAATCCAAAAAATCAACTGATTTGTTTCCCTTCTTGGCGAGACTGACAGAATTGACTATTCCCATTTTAAATGGAGTTCATAAATGGCGAGAAGGAGTCAACTTTCCTTATATTCAGATGTTATTGCATGATGCTCTTCCGGTAACATGGTATTGATCCCTTGGTATACTAGTCCTACCTTCCTTGATAGCCTTCTTGTTGTAACCTCTCATGTTACCATAATTCCTTTTGCCTGGCAGACTAGTCCTAAGAGAGAATCGTGATACCAGGGTATCATGCATCATTGAACTATAGTAATAGCACTCTTTAGGTATCAGGGAACTGGGATGGTGTGGTAGCGAGATCCTCTAGATCTTGACTTCAATGTTTCTTGGTACCCGGGGATTGAAATGATCCCGATCCCAGTCCTGATTCACAGATGATGTGTAGATGTATATAAATCCTGGCTTCCTCCTAGGGTATCCGGATGTTCCTTGTAGTGTTCCTTTACTCCACGATGTCTTGGTAAGGATGGAAAAATTCTTCTTTAACCCCTGCCTTTTTAGGCAGTTGACTAATATTTTGTCAATCATTCTATAAATTTCTTTGATAAATTTAAAAAATATATAAATATATAATATATATATAAAACAATCAAATAAATAAATTACTCAAAAAGGAATCTAAAACGAGAGAACCAATATATAAGGTGTAGATTTTAATTTCAAATCCAAATTTGATTCAAAAAATCTACAATCGATTTGAATTTTCACATCCACAAGTTTTTCTAGCAAAATAAACACTTGCTCATCGCGAGTGGGCATTCTGCAACGGAGTTGAATTTTCACATCTACACCAACCAAAAGTATGTTTAGCAAAATCCAAACTCGCCCGTTGCGAGTGAGCTTCAAGCAACAGATTTAAATTTTCACATCTATACCATCCCATAAGTACGTTTAGTAAAATCCACACCACACTCGTCTATCGTGAGTGGGCATTCTACAACGAATTTGAATTTTCACATCTACACCAACCCATGAGTCTATTTATCAAAATCCACACTCGCCCATTGTGAGTGGGCATTAGCAAAAGCTCATGCCCATTTCTGCAATTTCAGAAATTCTTTGGCATACAAGATACAACAACAAAATTACAATATAAAACCATTCCCTTGTCTCTTCTCTCTTGACTCTTCAAACTTGTTCCTCAAAATCTAAATTGGAAAAAAAAAAAAAGTGGTAATGGAGCAAGAAATCATTAACTAAAAAAGAAGAAGCCCAAATGCCATGTTAGGCTCCAAGACTTGATTAACCCCAACCAGTTCGACACCAACCAAATCCTCGTTGTGGCCAACGCTAAGAAGGATAAAAAGAGAGACTTTTTGGATAGTGTGTTGGTTCTGTCACCTCATGTACGAGTATGAGAAAAGGTATGAAGGGCAAACTTCCAACCAGCAGAAAGCATCTACGAGTTCCAACTCGTAGATTTATGTTGGCAGACTTTATCTAGTTGCAAATCATGTGATTTTTAAGGGCAAACTTGGATTTTCACACCCAATTAGTGCCCTGACCTTCAAATACTATAAATACACCCCTTTGCCTCTCTTTCAAGAGTGCACTACAACCTAATACCCTGGATCCTAGATCTTACACCACAAAAGAGAGAAAGGAGCTTTCAAAGCTTCCATGGACGTTCTCCTTCATGGGAAGCTCACCACCATCACTTCTACACTTCTTCCACTCGTCTTTGGAGAGGTTTCGAAGGAGAAGGAGGTCTTGATGGATTTATTATATAACTCTTTCTCTTTGTATTTTCTTTCATTTGATGTGTAATCCCTAGGGGTGTGCATTTTCGGTTTGGTTTGGGTTGAAGCTCAACGTCAAACCAAACCAATATAGATCGGTTTGGCTATATTTCAACCAAAACCAAACCAAACCAATGTGATTTTTCAAACCGATCCAAACCAAACCAAAAAAAGTCAGGTTGGTTTGGGTAGGTTTATCGGATTATATTTGAACTCAAATTTTTTTTTTTTTTTGTATTATCATAAAAATATTTAAATATAAAAATATAAAAAAGTCATAACAACAAATAAACAAATAGTAAATGAATCTACAGTCCAAAGAAATAAACTTAATTCTTAATTCCAATTAATATAATAAAAAAACTCAAAGTATTCATAATCAATCATCAATAAAACATCTAAATATATATTTTTTTAAATTCATAATCCATCATCCATGACTCCATCAAAAAAAAAAAAATCTCAAAATGTATAAGAAAGTTTTCATCCATAAATATCCAGAACATTTCAAAGGAGATATCCTATCACATAAATCAAGATTAATCAAAAAAATATCTAGCCCTTCCTAAAACTTGCTGTAAATCTTCACATCCAATGTATTGAAAACATGTAATAAACCAAATTAAAACACTTTACTTAGCCTCATAAGAAAAACATGATCAAAAATATTAAATTAGCATTATGCAATTAAAGACTTCATTTATCTTAGTATCTTACCATGAATTAGAGCATTGAAAAATATTAATCAATAGTCATAGGTTCCATCGTTGCAGATCCCAAAAATTCTATAGAAAAAGAAAGAAAAAAAAAAACAGCTCACCAAATGAATAAAAAAATTGTAACAATTGATGCATTCTCAATATAAAAAGAGAAAGAAAATGACAAATATATTACCTGATTCAACTACTTCCAGAAATTTCATCTCTTCAACTATTGATTCAAATTTAATTGACCAAGAAGTAGACCGCAACCAATTCTGTGTACATATTAAGGCCTCCACTGTTTTAGCACCCAAAGAACTTTGGAATGAATCAAGAATACGCCCCCTGTGCTGAAGGTAGACTCAAAAGCCACAGTAGATATTGAAATCGCAAACACATCCCTAGCAATATGTGATAAAACTTGATACTTTGAGGCATTTAATTTCCACCAAAGTAGAATATCAAAGTTTTCATTGTAGGGATCTTCACTTGGCTCCAACATATACCTATCCACCTCATTTTTTGTATCAATACAATCTTTCGTTTCTCGCATTTTTTTGAATTTCTGAAGCATTGCGAAACAAAAATCATCACCATGCTTATCCTTGTCTACATTTATCCCGTTCAATAATTGAAAATCATTAGAAGATTGGGTACCAATAGAATTAGAGTTCCGCCCATTATAACACTCATAAAGACGACATAAAAGTTCTTTCAAACCTTTTGTCATTTCTTCACCCTTATCATTACCATACAAATGACCAAGGCAAAATGTCACATAATCCAACTTATATCGAGGGTCAAGCACAATTGAAATAAGTAAAAGTTTGTTTATGCTTTCAATGGAACCCCAGTACTTGTCATATTTTCGCTTCATACTAGTTGCCATAGTGCCTAAAAAAGGATCTATATTTGTACTTAATTCTGTCAACTCGGATTGAATTGAAAACACTTCATGAAAATACAGATTAGATGTAACAGACAAAGAAGCACTAAATTTCAATGTTGCATCATAAAATTTCTTCAAAAAATTAACAAATACTCTAGATGTTTCCCAATCATCAAATCTAGGTGGCCCCATCTTTCTCTTCCCACTCTCATCCTCTATGAAATAACTGACATAATTTCCATCCTCTTCCTCTAACCGCTCAAATGCTTTTTGAAATTTTAAAGTACTTTCCAACATCAAATAGGTGGAATTCCACCTTGTACACACATCCAATATCACATTTCCTTTACACTCTATTTTTTCATGCTCAACACTTTTTTTAAATTTTTGTAACCTAGAAGGGGATGATCTTACATATCGCACAGCATTGCGGATACTAATTATTGACTCGTGTATATCTTTCAAACCCTCACCAACAATTAGATTCAAAATATGAGCACAACAACGTACGTGAAAAAACCCACCTTCCAATATAATCCCATCAGTAGCCCAATTACTCAACTTCCTTTTCACATACTTGACAGCAACATCATTGGCACTAGCATTATCAACAGTTATCGTGAATACTCTCTCTATACCCCAATCAAGTAAGCATGTCTCAATGATTTTTCCAATGGTTTCACCCTTATGATTAGGTACCACACAAAAGTTTAAAATTCTTTTATGTAATTCCCACCCACTATCGATAAAATGAGCTGTGATAACCATATAATTAGTATTTTGAATTGAAGTCCAACAATCAGTAGTAAGGCAAACTCTTTGCTTATTAAAAGAAAACATGCTTCTCAGCATTACTTTCTCATTTAAATAAAGTTGATTTATATCTCTAGCACTTGTAGTTAGAGAAGGAGGATCAAATTTTGAGCATGCTATAGAACAAAAGTGACGAAATCCTTCTCTTTCAACGAAACTAAAGGGCAACTCATCAAGAACTATCATTTTACTCAAAGCCTTCCTACATGCATCTTTACTAAATCCCACGGCTACAAGATTACTAGTACCATCACCCATATTTTTTTTTTCAAAAGTCAGTACCTTTTGTTTTTCATCCACCAAACGATTATGATATTTTTTGCATTGATCGTTCAAATGAGTCTATAAAGTACTAGTACCAACTTTTTTACTATCACAAGCATAATCTTTACCGCAGTAGTTACAAGTACACCTATTACCTCCTTCATTTTTGGTGAAGTGAATCCACACTTTTGATGGCGTTTTCGTTGGCTTTCTTTTCATTCCAGCATCGGTGGCAACCAATACTTCATCTGCTGTTAGAGTTTCAGAAGGTTCAACTGTAGTAGTATTTGAGTTTTATGCTATTGTAAACCTACAAATAAATGACAACAATAAAATAATTAAATATAAGTGTTATTCAATTATTTTGACTATTAAAAATATATTATATAATTAAAAATTAATAACAACAATTATAAATGAAGAAAAAATAACAAGTATATATATATCAAGAGAACACAACAAAGATATAAATAAAAACAGTTAAAAAAACAGTAATTATATGTATATATATATATATGTTATTTTTTCAAAAAAAAAATAGTGATTGTTGTATGCATGTACCTGTATGCATATATATATATACACGGTTTCAAATAAACAAAAAGTACATACTGCATAGTCTATATAGTGATATTAAATATATATAAAACATAATACAATAACTTATAACAAAACAAAAAAAAAAAAGTACCGAGAGATATTATATATATATAAAAAGAGAGTTGTTCAGTACTTAAGACTTAAGTGTATGCCTTGATGCTTGAGCCTTGATCGCTTGTTGTGATCTGAAAGTGAGAGAATGAATGCGGCTCAGTTTTTAAGATTTTAGGTTATAAAAAGTAGACAGGCTTTTATATAGTTTTAAAGTAAAATAGGACAAAACCTAATTGAATGGGAAGAAGAAACGTGAATGACCGAAGGACAAAACAATATTATTAATATTTTAAATTTTAAAAGTTAAAAGTCAAAACCTGAAAATTGTGGTTTGGTTCGGGTTAGGTGGGTTGCATTTCACGTAACCCGAGACCGAACCGTTTTTGTTCGGGTTGTTTTTTTTTTTAACCGAATGACAATTTATATTAATAATTGAACCAACCCACCCATAATGGGTTTGGGTCGGTTTGGCAGGTTTTTGCACACCCATAGTATTCCCTATTAGAATATTTGTAAACTAACAATTGAGCTTGTTATATATGGTATTTACTTAGGTTCAACTTGGATCTTGACTCTATTCTTTGAGCTTAATGCTATATCTCTCTTTTCTTGACATGTATGTGGGTGAATGAGTAGAAATTGATATGTTTGCATAAGTGAGACTTTAGTGTAAACAATGATGTTGTGTAACTTAGTGTAAACAAACTTTGTAGTGTAAAAGTAGAGTTTCACTCTTGTTTGCATGTTGGTGACGAAAGGGCATCAATATGTATGGATTGATTCGAGTGAAACAGCATATCCTTGTTCCGGTTGATTAATTGTGAATGGACTTTGATTGCTAACTCTTGTGAAACAAATTATGGTGTGTTCAATATTAATCTAGAGGGGGGGTGAATAGATTTTATCCAATTTTACCAAATTTTCGTTAATGGTCAAGATTACGAAAATACCCTTTACTAGTCAATATAAAATAGCAAGTGTAATATGGTGCGGAAATTAAAAGACACTTGATATTTACGTGGAAACCCTCACGGGAAAAACCACGGGCTATGTAAGTGAGCCACACTCGAACCTCGAATCCACTAAATGTGTTAAACGATTACAACCTAATCCCGGAAGTAATCACACACCTACCTAATCCCGGTATAAGTGAACCTAGTCCTAATGCTTGTGATTTATGCAACCTAATCCCGGAAGCAACACAAGACTTAGTTCTCAATGAAGAGAAAACAACCTAAGTGAATATATGAAATACTCAAAATGCAACAAGAGCAAGGCAACTCTATATGCTTACCTAGAATGATGATATAACAATGAAATCAATCCTAGATATCAAAAGCTAAATGACATATCATAAAGCTTAGCTAATCAAGATTCAACAAAACCTAGATAGCTATCACAATACAACACTCAATCATATTCATCACAACCAATCTCTATCTTATATCTAGCATGTGAACATATAGCATATAATAAGATAAAGAGATAGCTTGACAAGAAAGAAACTAAACTTAGATGAAGTTAGTCAAAATCTTACCAAGAAAGATGTGATGATGCAAAACCATACATGGATGAGTCCTAAATGGTCATGAATGATCCTAGATGAACTTTGATGATCAAAGGAAATGGTTTGAGTGTTTAAAGGTGAGTTCTTGATGATTTTTCTCTTGAAATATGTTCTAAGTGAAAAATATGATATTTGGAACTCTTAAAAACGACCTAGTAATGAAAGAGGCATATATATAGTGTGCCAAAGTGAAGTGGTGTCGTTTTGAAAAAATGCAAAAGACCGCTGATTCTGCGCCCTTGATTCTGCGGCCTTGGTCGCAGAACACAAGGCGCAGAAAGACACTTGACGCTTTTGCGGCATGATTCTGCGGCCACGGACCGCAGAACACAAGGGCGCAGAAATGCACCTGCCAAATTTTGCGGCCCCTGAACGCAAAAACCAAGGGCGCAGAAAAGGGACCAGAGAGTATGAATTCTGGACCTTATTCTGCGCCCTCATTTATGCGGCCTTGACCGCAGATCAGGGCGCAAATTGCACCTGATGGAGCATCCTAAAATCTAACCATGCTATGCAATACTAAGCAAGATGCAACCAAACAAACATGCATGAAGAGAGATGAAATAGGCAATAATGCATACACAAAATAAATACACAACACATTCAAGAATGAGAATTATGCAAGTGTTGTGTGTGTGTGCATCTATTTCTCTTCATTGTAAGAAACACTAAGTATTATACCTTTGGAGTGCTTCTTCCCTTGAGGTCTTGAAAAGGGCCTTTGAGCATGATCTTCAAACACCTAACTACCCTTACAATTCAAACCCCCAATATGTGGTTTGTCTACGAAATAAGCCAATCAACAATGGGAATCCTTACATCTTGAATGGAGGGAACTTGATTTATGCATGCTTCTGCTAGATTAGGTTGTTTGGTGTATTGTTCTTGTGCTTAATGGGTCTAGACCTAGACACAATTGCTCATTCCATAACTTTGGTTGAGTGGTGAGAATTGATTTCAGTATTCCTTAATCAACAAATGATTCATAATAATAGTAGCCCTTGAATCCGTGTTGAATGGTGCTTGAATGTTTATAATCAACATGACTAGCTTGTGTGTTTGGTGAACTTATAGACCTTGTGTGACCACTATCTTGCATCTCTCCAAACCACATTTATTTTCGTAGCTATGGTGCTTTGCCTTTAGGAGTAAACTAATTTATATTGCTTTGCCCTTTACATTGCTTTGTAGTGTAATTGATTTCCATGTAGTTAGATTTAGAAAGGCAAGCACCCAGTTACATTTCTATCCTTAGTTTAATTTAATTTAGTTTAGTTTTATTCACATTCTCACACACCATCTGCATTATCCATACACTTTACACACACAATTCTCACCCCTTCCATGTTCTATTTACATCACTTTAAATAAACGCTTTAGCTAGAGAAAGTTGACGAATATCACCTCTTTGTGGGAACGACCCTTGCTTGCTTGTTATACTAGTCATTTGACTCATTGCATTTGTGAGGAAATTAGAGTAGTCAAATCTTTTTGGTATGCGCTAACAACACACAACTTCAACATGTTGATCACCAAATGATCCAGCCCAATTCAAGTGGTAGTATGGGTCAAGCCTAACTTTCTTTATCCCCTTATCTTTTGGTTTGGGCACCCCCACATCTAGCCCATCCCTTTCATTTATCACACTTTCATGCTTGCTTTTAAACTCAAAACCCTAAACCGTTCCATTCCCATTAAAAACCATCCTTAAGTCATGCCCAGTAACTTGCTTATCAATATTTCCCCAATAACCGTTCTCCCATTCAATGCTCTTAATTCCACCGGAGTTTTCTATAATTATTGCCCTCCATGGCCATCCATCATCAACACTGGAATTCCCCTCCTCGAAGCGGCCAAATTTTCTAGCCTTGTTCCTTATTGGAAAATCACCATGCTGATTTTGCCAACGGTTCTAAGGTGTTGCCTTTAGCCATGGCCCAAACAACCTTTCCACCGCACCTCTAGTCACTCCCACCACTGCAACATAATTGCATTCTGGTGTCAAGTGACCTAATCGCCCAATTGGTAGCAATGATTTGGCAATCGTTCGTATCGAAGAAGCATCACAGTCTCCTTTTTATCTCCCATTACATAGACACACAAGCATCGCCGCAACAGCTTTAACACATCCATCCTCACAAGAACCCTCAAGAATTTTTTTAAAGTCTCCCAAGTACTCTCCACCTTAACCTCCTTAACCTCGCCCACCGTATTTCATAGGAACCTACAAATCTCCTTAGTCATGCAGAGTAATGGAACTCGATGAATTTGAACCCAAAACTCAGAATGCGAGAAAAGCATGTTCTTAGCATTTCCTTTCCCCAATGGCTCTTCCAAGACAATCAGCGCCCCGTCAAATGAGGCCACCCGCTAGTACATGTGATCAATCATCCCCACAATTGAAATGAAAGGCAAAGACATTATTTGCAATCAACTCAATTTCCACTCTTTCCTTGACCTTTTAGATTTTTGAGATAAGCCTCATAAAGCCATCCCTATTCACCATTTTATTAGTCAAAACCTTACTAACCAGGCTTAGAGCCAGCCTTCGCAACCCCGCCTTCTTTAGGTCGGTCTGAAGAAGATGCATCGGCCCCTTATTTTCCAAGAGCGTCATATTAGCACACAACTTCACAATGTCCTCTGAACTCATATCGTAAACCCAACAACTTCAAAGTTCAAAACTGATACCGGATTTTGACTCAACACTCTAAAGAATCGAAGAGAACCTAGATACTTGACAATTAGTTTTAATATCATTGAATTAAAATACCAAAATTGCATAAATCTACAACTATTCATGTGCAATTTCTATAGAATTTTAGAGCAAGTTTCTATGAATTTTTTTTCATCTTTTTTTAAGTTTTTAGTATGAAGGTCTTCAGAATTTAGGAAAGATTAGATCAGCAGAGGATCCAAATATTTTATTTTATGAATTATTATAATATTTTTCTTTAATAAATTTTAAAATGAAAATAACAATATATAATAATAAAATGACGCAGCGGAAATAATAAAAGAATACGACCAACGTCAATATTCTTGATAAACTCTGGAATCCACCAGAAAACGAGAGAAACTCTCAAAGAAAAGTCTGAAATATTATTGAATAATTGAATTAATTCGGCCAAAAGGCTTACAAGTATATTTATAGCAAATAAACCCTAACCCTAATCCTAATATGACTCGAATATGACATTCCTAAAAAAAAAACTAAAATAGGAAAATTTCAAAACTAATCATAATCTTCTAAGATTCATGATTCCTACTTTGACTGAAAAACAAAGATCAAATCTTACCAAAAAGGTAAGTTTGATTTATTTCCAAAACCTAAATTTAATTCCTAATCAAACTAAAATAAATAAACTTGCTAAACAAGAAACAAAGACCCAAATTAGATTTCGTCTGATGGAGTCAAGGCACGGTCTGGACCGCGGTTCATTCTTTTTGTCCTACATCATAAAAATATCAAAAATACAAATCAAATAAATAAATCACTCAAGATGGACCGTTTAAGAGATAGCCAATAATAAAATATAAATAAACTTTCAAGTTCTAACATAATAATAAAATAAAAGGTTAATTGCACAAACATATCCCGAGTTTATGTCTAATTGTGTTCATATGCAACTTTTGCTCAAAATTACACGGAAATACCCTACCTTTAGTGGTTGATGGTTAAAGTTAACCATTGACTCTCTTGACCATATAAAAGGTCCAAAATGCCGCTAATTATTATTTTGATTTTCTTGCTAAATATCCCGAGTTTATGTCTAATTGTGTTCATATGCAACTTTTGCTCAAAATTACACGGAAATACCCTACCTTTAGTGGTTGATGGTTAAAGTTAACCATTGACTCTCTTGACCATATAAAAGGTCCAAAATGCCGCTAATTATTATTTTGATTTTCTTGCTAATCTTATTTAATTCCTAAAAATCAATTAAAAAAGAAAACAAAAGTGATCCGACTGAAGAGATTTATTCTCCATCAAATCCGATGGATCTGATCCATCAGATTAGATGGAACTATGGAAGTTAAAATATCCTTTATATGATCTTATGTATGAGATATCAGATTAGATAGAGGATAAATCTCCTCCCTCTGATTTTGATCAGACGGGGAAGATACAATATCTTTCATCTGATCTTGATGCGAGTATGAGACAAATGAGAGTCTCCTCCGTCTTGAACGGATAGAATCGTCTCCTCCGTCCAGTTATTGCCTAATATCACATCAACTGAAATCTTTAAAAAGGCAAGCAAGCACACAAAATTGAATCATTGTATATGCAAAACGACACCAACATCGAACAAATGAACTCCGGATTGGGTATGTCAACTCAGAATCGTTTAACCGGAAACCAAAGGACGAGTTCTTGAGTAGAGACAATGGACAAGGCACCATTCTGGCCATAACTAAGGACGTCGAACAAGGCGTCGATCTGGTTGTAACTGATGATGCCAAACAGGGCGCCGATCTGGCAATCTCGCTCGTGAACTTAATTGGCATTATAGGTATTATCAAAGAACTTGGCCGTCGTCAATGTTGAATTGGCCGACGTCCTATTCGTAGAGACGGAGGATATCGTCTTCTCCATCTATATTAGACGAATGAGAGATCTCCTTCTTCCTCATGGAGGAGATCGCTCCTCTAAGTTGAGTTTTTCATTCACGATCTGGTTCCAATCCTCCACGGGAAAGAAGATGAGCTTTTCATTTCTTTTTCAAATAATTATTTTCTTCTGATCTCCTCCATCCATTTTTTAAAAAAACAATTTTAAGTATTATGTAAATAGTTAATGAATATTTAGGGTTAAAGGACCATTTAACCCTAAGTTGTTGATTTCTAAGGGTTAAAGGACTATTTGAGTGAGTGATTTGGCAGTGGAGAGAGTGATTTGGCTTTGAAGGAGATGCTTGAATTTCAAGCACGGTTTGATTTTATGTAAAAAAAAATAAAAAAAATTATGGTTTTTAATGTATTTTGTGTTGATCTTTACGGTGAATTTACTGAGACCTCATATACTGATTATTGGTTTGTTGTTCACTTGTTCTAAACCCAATAAAAAAAAAAAGTTTGCGATGATGATTGATTTCAAAAATTTTGTTCCATTACTGCCTCCATTTTTTAATTTTTAATTTGGATTAGTTTGAGTTGATTTGAGCTTTTCGTTTTTGAAATTGATTGGGCTAGAGGAATATTTAAGTGGGGTGGTGTTTGACTAGAGCAATTGGAGGTGAGTGAGCCATTAGAGATTTAGAGGAGAGGTGGTTCGAATCAGATCTCCTTTCTGACTTCTGATTCCATTTTTTTATTAGTTTTGTTTTTATTGTTTTTATCTGATATATTTTCATTAATTATGTATTTTTTTTATTTGATGTTTTTTTTATTGTTTTTATTTGATTTTTTTTTTAACTTATTATTATTATTTTTGATATATATTTTTAATTGTGTTTATTTGATATTTATTTAAATATTATAATAATTAGTACAATAGCTCAACTAGAGGCAATAGAGACATTTTACGATGAAAGCTTGGTCAACCATTATTTCTAACAAAGTCAACTAATGGCAGGGTATCTTTATGTTGTTCAAGTAAAAATTGATTATTCATGTATAATTGTGAAATGTGAGGGTAAGATGGACAAGGCATCTGTTCTGGCAGAAACGATTAAAAGTGTGAGAGAGCGGCAGAAATCGGTTAAAGAACTGAAAAAAGGTTGTCAGCATCTGTTTTGTCAGCCAAAAGTAAGAAATTTCGATTATATTATAGGTGGTGGCATATGGTAACTAAGACAAGTTATAGATTGTATGCATATAGGGTCATAGAAATATCACAAGGATTGTCTAAATAAAATGCAAATATTAATAAAGTAGATTGGATAAAAGAACTTGTTGCGTGCTGGTGCCTTTTCTATTTCTTGGTCAAAGAATGCATTGATAGGTGAGGAGATGGTAATCAAATTCAACAACGAAACAAGACTTCTTTTTGGATGGACCTTATTGTAGTTTGAAACAACTTGAGAGCCAATCCAAATTCCAATCCTAGTTTACAACAGACTTGTAAGCCATGAGAGGGCAAAATGATTGGATCATGGATGGCGTGTCCTCTTAAAAACTTGCATCATGAGTCCTGGTGAGAAGGTAAGCTAACCAAATTATTCTCAACACTTGGCCACCAACATTTCATCAAACTCAATGTATCCTTCTCTATAAATAGCTAACAAGAACTGCTATCTCCCAACTCAAACTCAAGTTTGATATATACAATTACAATTATAATCCTGAAAAGTTATAGTTATTAATTTCCTTGTAAACTATGGCGGTTCCTTTTAAGCATTGCTTCATGCTATCTTTTCTTGTAGCATTATGCTTGCAAAGCTTTGAAATGAGGGAGGCAGCTCGCCATCTTTTGGATACACCTGCAGCTGCACCACCCCCGGCATTATCTCTGCCTACAATTCCAACTCTTCCAACGGCCACTTTGCCTCCATTGCCCTCTATGCCTTCTCTTCCTAAACCCACCTTACCACCATTGCCCTCGACTCCATTGCCAAGTCTTCCAAAGGCTACATTGCCTCCTTTGCCAACCACCCAAATTCCATCTTTGCCGAATCCTACACTCCCCACCTTGCCTACAGCCCCAAAAGTGACACTGCCTCCATTGCCCTCAACTCCACTTCCTACCATTCCAACTACGATTCCTTCGATTCCAACAATTCCTTCTCTTTCACCACCCCCATCAAACTGATTTAATCAGCAATGTCACACTTATAATTAATGTGCTTATAGGATTGAGCGACGCTTGAGAAGATTAGTTTCGATATGTGATGTTTCAATCGGTTATTGTATTTTAGACTCATTATTTACACTGTATGTTTCAGTTTTTGTTTGGGGTACGGTGTGGTACTCTTATTGTCTTATTGTGTGATTTCACTTATGTTATCGTATTGTAATGTTGAATATATAAGATTATTTCTTTGGCTACGTTTGGTCATCAGCTCCATTCTTGCATGCATTGTTTTCTATTCATAAAGATTAACAATGTACACAATTTCACGTTGATCAATGATCACCATCCGGAACATAAACAAATCTAATGCCACCTGTGTTTTTTATTCAAGAGACTGCCAGAGGATGCTCTAGCTATTGCCTATTGCAATGATACCACCGATTTCGATATAACCTGTAAATCAGAAATGGAGTTACCTTGGACATATTCTCTTCTAATGTCCTGAAACAAAAGGGCAATGCACATATAAGAAAATGACTCAACAATGTAAACATGGCAAATGATGAGGGATGCAAAGTAACTCAAATGCAAGATCAATAGCCCATTCAAATGCAATCACGTGAGGAGGTTGAACCGATAAATCCAAAAAGATACACGACAATCAATATATTTATATTTTGATCAATTAAGTGATATACTCATGCATCGACCGTCCATTTAAAAAATTATTTAGATTTACAAGATACAATTAATTTTTATGTTTCATCAAGCTAAGAGATTCGCTCATTTAGGAGATCAATACTCATGTTGAAGTTAAACAAAAATTGCATTCAATTGGTTAAAGAAGATCAAAGACTTAAATAATTAAATGGCTTGGTCTCACATCGCCAAAGAAGAAAAAGCATTTTTAAGTAGCACTAAGCACTACTCTGTTTGCCGAGCTTGGTCACGCAATCTTGTGACTCGAGTGGGGGCTAAGCCTAAGAGGTTGGTGGAACTGGGTCTGGATCATGGTTGGCAAATATAACCGGTCCATTGTGTCTACGTTGGGAATTGGGCTTGAAGGCCGGTGCCATCTGTTAGCCAACGTGTCTCCGTGGGTTAAGCTCTAATTTGGAACCACCACCTTATTTTTGTTTTTTTCTCTCCGAGATTTCTTATATTTTATATATTTAATTACATATATTTTTTTAATCATTAATTCGATAATTATTGGTGTCAAATTGCAGAATTGATTATGTTTTGTATATGTATTATAATTTGGATCCAATGAGTTTTAATTAAAATTAATCGGTTAAAGCGTGAAACTTTAACTTAATCGTGTCGAAACTCTTGGTTTTTTTCTCTCTCCAAAACTTCTTACATTTTATATATTTAATTACAGATTTGCATATCACGGCAAAACAAAATTGATTTGCATATCACGGTAGTAATTAATTCGATAATTATCAGTGTCAAAGTACAGAATTGATTTTCATATCACGGTAGTAATCAATAGACCTAAAGCTTAAGCTAATAGAAAATGATTAATGATAATATTAGCAAAGTTTGTACAACTAGTAGACGGTCCGGTCACAACCAACATAATTGTCGGAATCCTCAACCCATACAGCAAAGGACTTCACCTTCCATTGAATCGAACCGAACCAACCACGTAGGTGGTACAAGTGCAACAAATATGAAGAAGAAGCCCATAATGTAACAAGATATCTGATAACAGAAGTTGGTGGTATAAGTTAGGTGGTAAGCTAGCTAGTATCGATGATGCTTCATTACTTATAGAGTAATGATACTCCACCCAAAATTCAATCCAAATGTGAGGTGTCATTACCACACAAACTACAACCCAAAAGTGACGTGGGCCCATGTTGTGTGTGATGATGACACCTCACATTTGGGTTGGAATTTGAGTTGAAATTTTGAGTGGAATAGCATTACTCTTACTTGTATGTATGGATACGGTTATGTTATGGTATTGTTATTTTTTTTTATAGATAACTTATATTTGCGTTTGAATTATAAGTTGCAATTCCAGTGTTATTCCAAGTTCAAAGACAGTGATGTAAAAGGTCCAAAACAAGGAATTCCATAATCATCAAATCAAATTCCGCCAAAAGAAGAAAGCAAAAACAGTTGAGATGCTATGTGTAGAACATCTGGAATTAGGCTTAGCCATATATGATATGATATTAAAAAAAAAAGAAAAAAAAAAGAAAAAAAAAAGAAAGTATATGATATGATATATTGATATGTAAATGGCCTATTTAAATATCTTTATCATATCATATTAGTAATTTCAGTCCCCTGTTTTTTCAAAATACATCACTTTAGTCCATTTGATTTAAACATTAGTTACTTTATGAGGAATGCTATTGACAATCCAGTAATTATTTGTTTACACTCTATCTTAATTTTTTTTTTATTAATGACAATTTTAACCTAAATCAAAATTATTAAATAAGACAAGAAATTTCGAAAGACACTCCAAACAATATTTTTTTAGAAAACAAGTTTTTCTTCCATATTTAGTTTTTTTTTTTCCTCTTCTGTGTTTTTTTTTTCCTGTTTTACAAACCCTAAAATATCTTCTTTTTTTTTTTTTACAAAATAATTTTTTCTCACACACCATCAAACCCTCCATCATTATCATCTCCGGTTATATATATATATATATATAACAAAGTTTTCCTGTTTTCTAGTTCAACTCAATTTGAAATTAATCAGTTTTTTTTTTTTTTTTTCTCAAATACCACTCACCTTCAATCATCCCAATCGCTAGAAATTATACATTAAAAAAGTCTTTATTTCAATATCCTCATTTTTCAAAATGGATAATATTAAAATAAAATTGAGTGTCTTTAGAAATTTAATTTAATTTTTAAATGGAGTGTCTTTAAAATAGGATTATCAAAAAATAAAAGGGATTTTTAGAATTTTTTTAAAAAAAAAATCAAACTGGCTTAGAGGAAAAAAAAATATCACATATGATCATATATTGTGTAATAGGTTTTTTGTAAAAAAAAAAAAAAAAAATTAATTGTAATAGATTTTTTGTATAAAAAAAAAAAAAAAAAAAAAATAAAAAAAAAAAATTAAGCCAAAGAAAAAGTTAAATTATCCGGCAAAAAGGTTGAAAGAACATTTTGCAGAGCTAATCAAATACTCTTTTTAGGGCAAATTGCAATAAAGTGCCTATCATTTGGTGACATCAATATATTATCTTATGTCATATACTCATAACAAACATGTTCATCTGTCCACCAATGGTCCTTGCCTTGGTGGTTTGGTACTTCAAAGTGAAGCTCCACCCTCCACCACCGTGTAAAAATATGTCCATCTTTGTCTATTAAATCGTAAAGTGCGAGGAGACCCCTTCCCTATAGTAAATTACCATTCCAGACAATGCTTATTGAACCCAATCTCGCCAAGTTTCATAAGTTGACCACTAACCCACAATGGTGTCAACTTTCAAAAAAAAAAAAAAAAAAAAAAAAAAAAAAAATTCAACCGTCCACTTTAAAGAACATTAGAATGAATATTTGGATAAAGATCTTGTTGGGGATAATCCTAGAACCGATGAACGAGGAAACACCGTACCAAATACCGCTTATAACTCATAGCAATTAATAATGTCAATAAGTAGAAAAATATATGAGAAAGAATAAACAATCACAACACAAGATATACGTGAAAAACCCAAATTGGGTAAAAAAACCACGGGTCGTCAGGACGACAGAGAAAGTTCCACTATATGGTAAATTGTTACAACAAAATACTTTAAGATTCTCTCTCACACCTAACCCCAAACCACGCTCACAAGATCCTCACCAAGAACCCCACAATATCCCCTAGGTCTCCCTTAAATATCACCCACGGATCTCATACTTGATCCACTGATATTCCTTTGGATCCTTCCCCAGATATTCCCTTGGGTCTCCCCGAATCTCACCACACTCTCTCTGATGTTATATGGTGTTCTTTTTGCTCCACAACCTTCGGTGTTCAACACACACTTTCAACCTAATTACAAGGTTCTATTTATACTAGTTACATGGAGTTTAAGATAAAAGGAAATCTTACTCCTAAACATACAAGACTTACTTGTTCCACATAAATACTATTTCCTTTTATGACAAATCTTCTTGTAAGGAGTAAATCCATTTTCTTCAAGCACAAGAACTTCCAGAAGAATACATTTTCCTATTCTGTGCAACATTCCTGATCTCAGCAATACATTGTCTCCAATGTATTGGTCACGGTGTGCACCCTGCTTTCAACACGAAACAATTTTGCTCCTGACCGCTCTTGCCACTGCTGTGGCTTTCACAGTGCCACTCGCAGCGCTCTCTACTGATCTTCGACCGCTCTCATTACCACTGTCGAAATCCACAGCATACATCACATCGCTATATCGCTGTGGGAAATCGCTATCAAAGCCACAGCGCAACCCACAGCGGTTTGCTTCATTCTTCCGTTTTTCTAGTCTTTAACCTCCCTCAAACACCACCATTCAAACTTTCAAACGTATCCCACGTCTCCAGGAAGCTCCACATCAGTTGAATCTTGTTTGGTTCACATTTGGTTCACTTAGGAATACAAGTCAAAACCTAACAATTCTCCCATTTGACTTGAATTCTCAAGACCTTTGTCCATAGCCACAATTCTCATCACCGAGAATCACCATACCCCACCATAATATATAACCACTTAGGAACGAACCATCCTAAGATTTTCCTTCACACTTTTTTTTTTTTTTTTTTTTTTTTTTGTGTTCGTTGTTTTAGCACCATGTCGAAATAACCTGCAGAAATTGTGGTGCAACTCCTCAAGTCAGATTTTCAGGGAGTTCATCAGTCATCGACATCTTTATCCACCATACACCTTGCATCATTTTCTGAACAATGCTTTATGCATAATTATGGACCACTAGCAGCAACATAACCTCTTCCATGGCCAGTGGGTAAAACTGTCAAAAGAATAAACATGCCCTTACATCACCCAACCATGTGAAAGACCTTATGTCCTTTCATCACATATCTTGTGAAAGACTTGCTACTAGAAACTGAGAGTTCTCTACCGGATAAGCCCTACACCACACTAGAGACTTTGAGTGTTCAATTTTTTTTTTTTTGTTGATATACAATCAGCGCCTTGTGTAACCCAGATTGGATCTCCATGACTCGTACCAGTCACCACAAGCCAAACTTCTCCTCCATCAAATTCTTCCCTTCATCAAACCCTAACGAGTTTGAAATCGCCTTCAAGACGCATATCCTTTGTTAAATCATACTAGGCAACCATGCTCTTCATTATCCCAATGCTACCAAGTCCTCTATGCGATCTCCCGTAAAGACTTGTCACCGCCATCGCCAAACCATATGGCTCTGATACCAATTATTGGGGATAATCCTAGAACCGATGAACAAGGAAACGCCGTACCTAATACTCGTTTATAACTCATAGCAATTAATAATGTCAATAAGCAGAAAAATAGATGAGAAAAAATAAACAATCACAACACAAGATATACGTGAAAAACCCAAATTGGGTGAAAAACCACGGGCCGTCAGGACGACAGAGAAAGTTCCACTATATGGTAAATTATTACAACCAAATGCTTTAGGATTCTCTCACACCTAACCCCAAACCACGCTCACAAGATCCTCACCAAGAACCCTACAATATCCCTTAGGTCTCCCCTAAATATCACCCACGGATCTCATACTTGATCCATTGATATTCTCTTGGATCCCTTTCCAGATATTCCATTGGGTCTCTCTAGATCTTACCACACTCTCTTTGATGTTACATGGTATTCTTTTTGCTCCACAGCCTTTGGTGTTCAACACATACTGAAACAAATAACTCGGTATGCTTTAATAATAATCTAGGGGGGGGGGGTGTGAATAGATTTTAACAATTTTACCCAATTTTTGCGTTAAGTCAATATTACGAAAAAACCCCAATCTAGTCAATAAAAATAACAAGTGTAATATGGTGCGGAATTATAAATGACACTTGATATTTACGTGGAAACCCTCACGGGAAAAACCACGGGCTGTATAGTGCGCCACACTCGAACCTCGAATCCACTAAATGTGTTAAACGATTACAACTTACTCCCGGTATATAATCACACACCTACCTAATCCCGGTATAAGTGAACCTAGTCCAATTGCTTGTGTGACCACCTAATCTCGGTCTATCACACAAGACTTCAATTGCTTGCGATCTAAGCAACCTAAACCCGGAAGCTACACGCAAGACTTACTTCTCAATGAAGAGATTACAACCTATGTGAATATATATAATACTCAACAAATGCAATGAGAGCTAGGCAACTCTATATGCTTATCTAGGATGATTAGATGGCAATAAATGCAATCCTAGATATCAATGGTTAAATGACATGTCATAAAGCTTAGCAAATCATAGATTAAATAACCTAGATGTTGCTATCAAAATACAACACTCAATCATGTCAACACAACAACCTCTATTTTGTATCTAGAATATATTCTAAGAGCATACAAATAATATAAGAGATTTCTTTGATAAATAAAACATTAAACTTAGACGAGATTAGTGAAGAACATACCAAAGGATGTGTGTTGAGCAAAACCCATTCAAATAAGCAAACTAATTATGCTAGAAAATGCTTAGATGATCTTTGATGCTCATGTATGTGGTTTTGAGTGTATAAAAATGATTTCTTGATTGATTTTCTCTCTAGTATCTCTCTTTGAAGCTTAAGGTTCTTTAGAGTCAGAGAACTCAATTGGAGAATAGAGAAAGTGTGATATTTATAGACATCAAGAACAGGGCATGTGAAAAGACAAGTTTATCCTTGAAAACGCATGATCGACGGTTTCATTCGGCAGCCAGGCCACAGATCATAACAACAAAATTGGTCCCGAGAGAAACAGGAGAGCAACGGCGGTTTCATTCGGCGGTTTCATAACCGCCGATCTAACCGTAGAATCAGACCCGAGATATTAAATGCATCAGGTTTGATCGACGGTTTCGATTCGAAGGCCAAACCGCCGATCGTAACCGTCGATTCACCAAAAGAGATGAAACCAAGGAGAAGCCAAGGGCATTCTCCGTGAGCGGTCTTCGCGTAAAACCAAGCACATTATTGTGCACACGCGGACGTTTCCGAACACATTCGGGAAACGAATTGCAAGACACAAAAACACACAACAAGATATACAATCAAAGTGCTAGTGTGAAATGTGACATGTGAAGAGAATGCACACAATATCAAGTATGTTAAGTGTGTGTGTGCTTCTAAATCTCTTCAAAGAAAAATAAGCATTAGAGAATATACCTTTGGAGTGCTTGTCACCTTGAGGTCTTGAAAATGGCCTTTGAGCTTGATCTTCAAACACCTATTCTACCCTTACAATTCAAACCCCAATATGTGGTTTGTCCACGAAATAAGCCAATCAATAATGAGAATCCTTACACACACTTTCAACCTAATTACAAGGTTCTATTTATACTAGTTACATGGAGTTTAAGATAAAAGGAAATCCTACTTCTAAACATACAAGACTTACTTGTTCCACATAAATACTATTTCCTTTTATGACAAGTCTTCTTGTAAGGAGTAAATCATTTTCCTTCAAGCACAAGAACTTCTAGAAGAATACCTTTTCCTATTCTACGCAACATTTGTGATCTCAGCAATACATCGTCTCCGCCGTACTTGTCACTGTGTGCACCCCCGCTTCCAACATGAAACAATTCTGCTATTGACTGCTCTTGCCACTAATGTGGCTTTCACAGCGCCACTCGCAGTGCTCTCTATCGATCTTCGACCACTCTCATTACCGCTGTCGAAATCCACAGCGCTATACCGTTGTCAAAGTCATAACACAACCCACAGTGGTTTGCTTCATTCTTCTTTTCTTCTAGTCTTCAACCTCCCTCAAACACTACCATTCAAACTTCCAAACGTATCCCACGTCTCCAAGAAGCTCCACATTAGTTGAGTCTTGTTTGGTTCACATTTGGTTCACTTAGGAATTCAAGTCAAAACCTAACAGATCTCTCTCTTCATAAGAATTCTTATTAAACTTTTAAAGATATTCTAATTTCTAATACATCGGCATTATAAATCATGTACGGTTAAGATTTATTTTAAGGGTAATTACCTTGGTGGCCATCGACTTTTGCCACCAATATCAAAATGGCTACTAGATGGGGAAATGGATGGAAAGTGGCCATTTTTGGCAAACATTGTTACAGTAATAGTCATTCCATCCACTTCCATCCACTTCCATCCAATAAGTGGCATTTTGGTAAATATAAGGATGACATTAATTTATTTTAGATATTTTTTAGAAATCAAGTTTTTCTTTTATTTTTGAAACAAATAATTATATTTAGTGTATACACACACATACACACACACACACACACACCCACACACACACACATATATATATTTCTTTTCAAATTATTTCAAATATATTTTTTAGAATTTTTAGATTTTTAATCTTCTCAAACAAGAAATATATATATACACACACACACATATATATATATATATGTTTGAGATATGTTATACGTATATACACACTAAATATAATTATTTGTTTCAAAAAACAAAAGAAAAAATTGATTTTCAAAAAACATATAAAATAAATAAATGTCATCCCCTTATTTACTAAAATGACATTCAATGGAAGGAATTGGATGAAAATGGATGTAATGACCATTAGTGTAATAATGTTTACCAAAAATGGCCATTTTCCATCCAATTCCCCATTTGGTGGCCATTTTGATAGTGGTGGCATGGATGAAAGTGGATGGAAGTGGATGAAATTGGATGGAATGACCATTAGTGTAACAATGTTTGCCAAAAATTGCCACTTTCCATTCATTTCCCCATCCGGTGGCCATTTTGATAGTGGTGGCAAAAGTTGATGGCCACCAGGGTAATTACCTCTTTATTTTATTTTGTTTTGTTTTCTTCTAATACATAAACATTATAAATCATGGTCGGTTAAGATGGTTTTTTTTTTTAGTCTTATTTTATTTCCTCATTTTAGCAACCAATTATAAGTACTAAATGAACTTAGATTGATATAAAGAAGTTGGTTTAGTGGTAAGTCTTTTACACCAACATTAATGAGATTGTACTTCAAGTTGAGGTTGGTATTATGGTAAGTCTCTCTTCACTAAGAGCATCTCCAACAGCCTTCCTTGAAGACATGTCTTAGCTTAATTAAGGGAGTATGTGTGTTTTTACAGCTCCAACAGCTCCCTAAATAGCTTCCTTAATAGTATTCTGATGGAGTTCACTCCCTTAATTAAGAGGTGTTTTCAGACCCCTTAAAGTGGGTTCCACCTATTTAAGATTATTTTATTTTCTTGAAAAACTCATAATTGACAAACAATATCTAATATTTCAACACAATATCTAACATTTAAATAATGATAAAAAATTATTAAAGGGGCCATTTAAGGGAGTACTATTGGAGCACATACTCCCTTAATAGTCCCATGCAATAACATATACCTTTAAATAAGAGAGTCTCTGACAGAGATTGTTGTAGATGCTCTAACTCCCATAATAGTGATAAGATGAGTGATGCTATTAACAAATTCACTAAATATCTTTTGGCACGTTTACTAATCGGTAATCAAACTCGGGAAAAGGAATTAAGTTACTGATTTATGAATTCTAGTGTTTACTAAATATTTATGGAATTAAGTTACGTGGACCCCACTCTTAAATAAGTAATTAAGTTACTGATGGAAAGGGAATTTGATTCCTCCCACCCACCTTAGGAATCGAGTTTCCTTTCCTGATTGAAAAAGGGAATTCATATATTTTTACTAATATCCTCACTTATAATAATTTTTTTTTAAAAATGTCTTTCCATTCATTCTGTTTTAGGGATTGTTCTCTGTCATTCTCTTTTGTTCATCAATTTTTCTCTGAATCTTGCTAAAAGTATGATTTTTTTTTTTAATCGTAGATTTTATAAATATACATAAAAATCATGTTCATGATTATATTGACTTGTTGCAATGATTCTATATTTATATATATATATCGAATCTGGTATGAAATCATGGTGTGTGTGTATATATATATATATTTATATATTTATATATATATTTATGTTGTATACGTAAATAAAAAAAATAAAAAGAACTGTGTTGATGAATAATGTTGAAGAAAGCTTTGAGTTATTGGTTTACAATTATATATATGTAGTTTTCTTTCTCTCTCTCTCTTTTTTTTTTTTGGCAAAGCTATGCGGCAATTTTGTTCAAGTTTTTCTTTTTCTTTTTCTTTTTATGGAACCAATAAGTAAAAGTTTTCATAGCTGTGACTTCAATTTTTTATGTTATGGATCTCTTAGAGCATAGGCCATAATCGTTTATATCATTATATTTTTTGTTATCTTTTTATTTAGTTTTATTGGCAATGTTTTAATGTTTAAAAACATTTCAAATCATTTATGTACATTTTGAGACATGTTTATATTTTTGATATTTTAGACTTGTTTTTTGTTTGACAATCTTTCTAGACATGGTGCTTATATATACTATGTGAGCTAATGATTGTATATGTTGGGTTATTTTGTGTTTTAATTTTTGCATTCGATAGAAAGGAAAAAAAACACCTTAATGTGAGAAATTAATTCGACATTAAATTAATTATGTTTTCAAATCTGAATTGCTCCTCAATTTTTAATTTTTATTGACTAATTAGTTCAAAGTTTACAATATAAAGATATTAATTATTATAGTTACAGTGTTATGAGCAGTATAAAAAATATTTTTTTTCAACATGTTATATACACAAGGGTATTTTTGTAATCAATTATAGATCATTATGATTCCTTAGTTTAAGTAAACACTAGAAAGAGAATAATTTGATTTCATTTCTGATTCTTAAATTGTAAACACTGGAATGGAATTTAGTAACTTAATTCTGATTCCCCTCCATTCCCTTTCCAGTGGAACTTGATTCCGATTCCACTCATTCCTGATTAGTAAACACGCCCTTTATGTTATTCATTTTATTTTCTTTTTATTGACAAATTCATCTTCAATTAAAATTACTAAAGGAAAAAAAAAATAACGAAGTAATTTTTTTTGTAATGACATTACTTTTAGAGTCCAACATTATTGATTTTTATCTTTTGCATGTCACAAACCTTAAAAAAATAAATAAATAAATTCAACATCATTAAAGCTTTATTTGAAACAACAAACAAGACAATAAGCCACGAAACTAGTACAACAAATACAAACTCAAGTACCATAAACAATAAGTTCAACCGAAATCAAATAGACATTACATAGTCAATTTCACTCCTAAATAGAAAAGAAGAAAAAAAAAAGAAAGATAATTTTGGAGCAAATTTCTTTAGAATTTTATTTTATTTTATATTTAAATCTTTAGGATGGAGGGTTTTTAGAATTTAGAAGTGTGAAATGATAAAAATAATAATTTTGAAATAAAATGAGTATCTTTTGATTTTTTATTTTATTTTTTAAATTAACCTTTTAGGATGATGTTTCTTTATTTTATGAGCTTAAAAAGGATAAAATTGAATTTTAACTAGAAAATCTTAAAAAAAATAAAAATAAAAACTTGAGTCAACAGAAGATCCAAACTCAAACTCATATATATATATATATAGGGAGAATCGCAAAAACCCCCCCGACTTTTAACCAAATGGCAAATCAAACCCTCTGGTTTGAACAATCAGCAAACAACCCCCTACCGTTAAGTAACCCTTGCATTATTTGCTGCATGTAGGGGGTTATTTGCTGATTTGTAGGGGGTTATTTGCTGATTGTTCAAATTTGTAGGGGGTTGTTTGCTGATTGTTCAAACCAGAGGGTTTGATTTGCCATTAGATTAAAAGTCGGGGGGGTATTTGCGATTCTCCCATATATATATATATATTTTTGACTAGTGCTAATGGCACCACACTACGAACTATTTATGCCCCATTTTTTAAAGTTTTAATTTAATTATATAAAAGAGTGGTGCTATTGGCACATCACTGCTAAACTATTTATATCCACTTTTTAAATTATTTAGTATTTTTTTTTTCTTTATCAAATTACTTAAAGAGACATACAATTTTTATTTAAAAAATCTTATACAAAGTAAAACTAATAAAACCCCACTTTCCATATTTCAACCATAATAACAAAAGCTTTAATGACATAGATTATTTCAAATGATTGAATTTTTACTATTTTTGTTTATATTTTCTCTAAGATCTCGATCTCATGTTACCCATGTTTAGTATTTATTGATTTATTACTATTTTTGTTTTTTGTTTTTTTTTTTTTTTGTTTTTTTAGATCTCGATCTCATGTTTCCCATATTTAGTATTTATTGATTTTATTATTTCACATGTTTGTTTTATTTTTCTTTTTCAAATTCTATATCCATGTTTGCTAATTTATTTTTTTCTCTCGGTTTATTTACTTTCAGATCGTCTATGCATACTATAATTTGTATCAATTCTTTTGTAAATTTTATTCAAGATCTTTCAAAGTTAGTTTAATGTTATTTACAAAAAAAAAAAAAAAAAAAAAAAAAAAAAACCAACGAAATCGCACCAAGAATTGCAACCAAGAAAACCTAATCTCGGACGAAACGAAATCATACAAAAACTCTAACTCAATCGATCAAAAAAATAAAATAAAGTCCATCAGACGATTAATATCACATTCACAATCTACCATCAACAATCTAATTGACTATAGAAAAAAAAAATCACATCTAATAAAGATGGTTTTACCATGAAATAGGAAGAAAAAACAAGTTATGCGAATGGATGTAAGAAAACTATCTATAAAGATTGGAGATGAAATGTATTTTTATTTTTATTTTTTTGAAAAAGATATGGGGTGTATTAAGTTTGAAAAATAAGTAAAAGGGTAGTCCTGGAAATAAATCAAAAAAATTAATAAAACCATTTAATTTTATATAATTAAATCAAAATTTTAAAAAGTGGGGCATAAATAGTTTAGTAGAGGGGGTGCCAATAGCACAACTTTATATAAAATTAAATTGTTTTCTTAATTTTTTTTGATTTATTTCCAGGACTACCCTTTTACTTATTTTTCAAATTTAATACACCCCATATGTTTTTTGAAAAAATAAAAATAAAAATACATTTCATCTTTAATCTTTATATATAGTTTTCTCACATCCATTCGCAGGATTTTTTTTTTTCTTCTTATATCATAGTAAAATCATCTTTATTAGATGGGATTTTTTTTTTCCTTCTTATATCATAGTAAAATCATCTTTATTAGATGGGATTTTTTTTTTTTTTTTTTTTTCTGTAGTCGATTGGATTATTGGTGGTAGATTGTGAGTGTGATATTAATTATCTGATGATTTTTTTTGAGCGATTGAGTCAGAGTTTTGGTGTGGTTTCATTTCGTCAAAGATTAGGTTTTCTTGTTGTGATTCTTGGTGCGATTCTTTATTTTTTTTCCTAAATAATATTAAACTTACTTTGGAAGATCCGGAATAAAATCTACAAAAGAATTGATACAAATTATAGTATACCTGGAAGAAACCAAGAGAAAAATAGCTAACATGGATTTGAAATTTGAGAAGAAAGATAAAACAAACATGTGAAACAATAAAATCAGTAAATAATAAATATGGGAAATATAAGATCAAGATATGAAAGAAAATATAAACAAAAATAGTAATAAATCAGTAAATACTAAACATGAGAAACATGAGATCGAGATTTGAAAGAAAATATATAGTAAACATTTAGTGATTTGAAATAACCTATGTCATTAAAGCTTTTGTCATTAAGGTTTTGAAATAAGGAAAGTGGGGTTTTATTAGTTTTACTTTGTACAATATTTTTTTAATAAAAATCGTATGTTTCTTTAAGTAATTTGATAATAATAAATAAATAAATAATTAAAAAGTATGGTATAAATAGTTTAGTAGTGGGTATGCCATTTCTTTTTTCATATCATATATTTTTTTATGTTATATCCTCCAAACATTTTTGTCATTTTAATGTTATATACAAAAATATTTTACATTTGTATTTATTACCTAAACATACCTTTAACCAGTTTGCGGCCGTCAAAGATGGGCTATCAACCATTATTGGCACTATAAAATTATCAATTGCTCTCCTTTATTATTTTAACAATTATTTTACAAAATAATATTTTATCAATCATTCTAATATTTTTCTTTAATATTTTTTTTTTTTAAAAAAAAACAATAAAAATATATTTAAAAAAAAATCAAATAAATAAATTATTTAAAAAGAAATCTCAAATGAGAGAACCAATATATAAGGTGTAGATTTTCATTTTAAATCCAAATCTGATTCAAAAAATCTGCAATGGATTTGAATTTTTACATCCATACCAACCTGGCAACCTACCAACGAACAAGTCTGTCTAGCATAATCTACACTCGCTCATCGTGAGTGGGTATTCTGCAACAGATTTGAATTTTCACATCTACACCAACCAAAAGTATGTTTATTAAAATCCAAATTCGCCCCTCGCGAGTGTGCTCCATGCAACGGATTTAAATGTGCAACAGATTTAAATTTTCACATCTATACCAACCCACAAGTATGTTTAGTAAAATCTACACCACACTCGCCTATCATGAGTGGGCATTCTACAACGAATTTGAATTTCCACATCTACACCAATCCATGAGTCTATTTAGTAAAATCTACACTTCCCCATTGCGGGTGGGCATCTATGGGTGGAATTGTCATCCCGAGTGTCCACCGTTCACACATAAATATTCCTCAATTTGTGAAAATGACCAAATTATCCTCCACCCTCACAACAATATAAAAGCATTCCCTTCTCTTTCTCTCTTCACTCCTCTCTTCAAACTCAAAATCTAAATTAAAAAATAAAAAAATATATAAAAAAAAAGGTGGAAATGGAGCAAGAAATCTTTAGCAAAAAAAAAGACCCGAAGCCTTGTCGGGCTCCATGACTTGGTTAACCCCAACCTCTCCCTCTCCGACACCAACCAAATCCTCTCCATTGCCAACGCAAAGAAGGATAAAAATGAGACTTTTTGGACAGCGTATCAGTTGTCTCCTTATGTACGACTATGAGAAAGGTATGAAGGGTGTTGTTTGAGGTGACAACCAGAAATGCTAGAAACCCAAAAAAGGCCCATGGGGTGGCCGTGCCGAAACCCAAAAAAGGCATTTTTCCATTCAAGTATTTATTTGAACGATGGTACTAATGCTATGAATGATGGTGAGACCATTGGTGTGAGGAAAGAAGAAGAGGAGGTTGTCAAGGAAAATTCAATAAGTGGTGAAAAGGGGTGTTTAGGTGTGAGATTTGGATCATCTACTGATCTGATCTTTTTTCTAGCCTTTTTAAAGCATATGATTGGTTGTTGATAAAGTCTTAACCGCCCCTTCATTATAATGCTTATGTGTTTTAAGATTATGTGAGGTAATGAAAAAGATTAGATTGACAGAGGATCCAAATTCTTAGGTGTGATGCATGGGAGTGAGGAGATAAATGGAGGGTTGGATCTCAAAGTTAAATTTGAACAAGTGGATGTGGATGTTCATGAAATCAAGATAGAGGGTGGAAGTGGAACTGGGGATGACTTCACTGATTTGAAATTCTTTGAGAAAGAGGGTGATGTTTTTGTTCCTTTTAAGTTTGATAAGTGATTTTTGAGTATGCCATCGGAAGTTTTCTTTTTGCTGCTAGATTTGCTTCTTCCAATAAATGATCCTTTTAATGAAATTAAGTCCAACTATAACAGAATAAAGTTGAAAAGTAATGGAAATTTTCTATTTACTTGTTGATTTTGTGCTTTCCTTTCTTTTTCATTTTTCAATGAATTTTTGTTGATCAGATTGCTTGAAATGTGTTGTTTATTTTGGTAAATGTTATTGTAATGATGGATACGATTATTTCTTTGGCTATATTTTGGTCTTGACTCGTGAGAAAAGGAATGAAATCTTATACTGTGTATATATATAAAGCAGCAACAATGCATCATATTAATTATTATACTACCTTACCTAATTTTTACTGCAAAAGGACAATATCATTGAATTAAAGTAGCAAAATTGCATAAATCTACAACTATACATGTGCAGTTTCTATAGATTTTTTTATTTTTTATTTTTTATTTATTTACTTATTTTTTTTAATTTAAGTTTTTAGGATGGAGGTCTTCAAAATTTAGGAGTTTTATTTTTACAATAATGCTACTTTGCCCAAATTTAGTGTCTAAATCTGGTGCCCAAATAATGTGGCAACACTCTAATCCATTTATTTAAATCATACAAATATAATACAATTTAAATAAATGGATTATAGTTTTGTCACATCATTTGGGTATCAAATTTAAACAAAATAACATTATTGTTTTTATAATATTTTTATTTAATAAATTTTAAAATGAAAATAACAATATATAATAATAAAAATATCGCAAATTACCTCTTAGCAAAGCTGGTAGTGCATATCCCTTCCACATAAGTATGTGTGGAGAGTTTTCTTCCCGGGTTGTGGGAGTAGTCATCTCCCGTTACGGAAGTAGATATCTGGACCGCACATATCTTGTTAGATCTCGACAGAACCCGACAGCCCTATTGTAATACTTCAAAATAATAATTATTATTAAAATAACAATCAAATAAATAAATTACTCAAAATGTATCGTTTAAGAGATAACCAATAATAAAATATAAATAAACTTTCGAGTTCTAACATAATAATAAAATAAATCTTAAAATATATTTCCACACACTTCACAATCCACAAATTAAAAATTCAAAACAAACAAAATTAAATCCAATAGCTTCTTAAATCACATATAACACAAATACACAACGTCACAACCCCAACAAATTTGTGAGTGACACCCATCTTATCGCCTCCTCAGTATTACAATGTTCACGTTTTTCAAAACATGATTGTTTATTTATATATTATCAAAATTTTTTCAAATTATTATATAAATTCGGGTTTTTATTTTTTATTTTTTAGGGGTACTCAAACTCATAACCATATGGTGTATATGTAAGGGGTGTACCACTGGATGTCTATTTAGCAAATGGATTTGAATTTTTACATCCACATCTTCCCCCAATCCACAAGTTTGTTTAGTAAAATCTATGCTCATCAAAATCCATGCTCATCCATTGCGAGTTAGCATCCTGCAACGGACTTAAGTTTTCGCATCCACATGACCACACCAACCCCGAACCCACAAGTTTGTTTAACAAAATCAGTGTCTATTGCTAGTGGTCATCCGTGGGTGGAATTGTCATCACTACAGTGCACTATTCATATGTAAATATTCCCCATTTGTGAAAATAACCAAATTATCCTCCACCCTCACACGAGCATCACTCATTCTACTGTCCTCACAAATCACCACGTCATCCTCTATCTCCCATCTACGGCTCATATTCCACCACACTGAAAATTAAAAACATGCCATTGCCAAAAACCTCATGCTTGTTTCTACCATTTCATTAATTCCTTGGCATACAAGATACTACAATAACAACAACAAAACCATTCACAACCCTGCAATTGACTAAACTCTATCATTATGTTGAAGCAACCCTGGCACTTGACGTCCATAGAGGAGTTTGGCTTTTAAACTTGATCGAGCCATTACATACATAAGAATGCACCCCTTATTTCCTATACTTATGTTCGGATTCCGATTAAACTCATGGATTTATGGCTCGATTTTGCTTGTACAGGCACTTTTGGGATTCAGTGCTGATCAATAAGGAAAACCGGTGATTTTGGGCTATATGCGACAAGAGGAGTGCTTTCGGGGGCAAAATGGTCATTCGCCAAGAAAAGAAGCAATCGGCGGTTCAATTCTGCGGCCTGACCGCAGAACAAAACCATAGAATTCTCCCAGAGGTCTCAGTTGCAAAACGACGGCCACACTTCAACCGCAGAACCAAACCGCCATTCCATTCCCGAGAAGTCACAAGCCATTCGGCGGTTTCATTCTGCGGCCTGACCGTCGTTTGAAACCGCCGATCAAGTGCCACGTCATCATTTTCGGGGTTCCAACCCTAACATTTGTGATCCCATATAAATACAACTTTTTGATCATCTTTGTTTTTTACCACCCATCCACCATTCTTGAAATCACTAATCACTACCTAACCTTACATAAATCAAACCCTTACTTTAATCAATCACACTTCACATCCATTCACATCTTAGAAAGTAATTGAAGAGAAAAGAGGAATCTCAAGTACAAAAGAAAAGACAAAAAAGGGACTCTTGAAGGCTTTTATGGGTCCTCTCTACAATCTTTCTCTCTTTTATTATTTTTCTAGTATGTGTAACTAAAGCCCACATATTGGGGAATTGATGAGTTGACTTATTAGATTATTCTATGTATTTGAATTAGCCATATATTTATTAAATCCTCTCTTGGTCTATTCTATTTCATTGCCTTGAAGTTGCCATTTACTTTATTAGTTAACATTGAGGTTCAATTTAACTTATTGTAAAATGGTTCACATATGAAAGTTGTGGTTTAGAGTTTGAATGGTTTTCAACTCATTCCTCAACCTTGAGCATTTATGAAATTGAATACCTATGCTTAAATGTTTATATGGTAATAGACCTTGAAATTGTTCTCTAGAATTTGTTTGAGTAAATACTCATAGTGAGGTTCACTTGGGTAGGAACTTGATATTGTGCCTATGAAGACTTGTGGTAGGGTTTACTCAAGTCAAAGTGGGATTTGCATGTAAAAAGATAAATCAATTAAAGAACAAACCAAGAGATGGATTAAGGTGCTTAATTAGATTAATTCATTACAATTGGAAAATCTTTTAGTTGACAATTTAATTCCCCAATATCCATTCCTATAACTTCACACATATCACCTTGAGTTCTTGCTATTTAATCATTGCTTGATTTAGTTTACATTTTAAAACAATCTTTCAAACCAAAAATGAATTTTACTTTTCCGCACATAGTTATATTAGTGTATATATCTTAGAAATAGCCAAATATCCTCCCTTTCCTTGAGGAACGATCCCGCTTGCTATTATACCATTCTCATCGATTAGTGTAAGCTAAGTGTGGTTAATTTGGCACTTGCAAAAGTGTGATCAAAATTTGGCGCCGTTGCCGGGGATCGGTAGCGTTATATTTGGTTATTTTAGTTAGGATATAGTTAGTAGTTAGTAGTTTTATTTAGCGTTTTTTATCTTTTTATCTTTTTACCTCGTGGTTGTGTTATTTTTGGTGTTTCAGGGTTATAGGTGTATGCACGGACGTCGTTCTAGAGGAGGTATTCTATTTCCATACAACGATCACATAAACCAAGTTGGAAGATTAACTAGAACCGTCGAAAGGGCACGGTTGAATCAACGTCATACTTTAACCATGGAAGACGAAAGAGATAACCCACCCATAAATCCACCTCCACCAATGAACCCTCCACCATATGAGCAACCCCCACAAATGGACATCCACCCTAGATAAATCACTATGGGGCAATATTCACGACCCATTATTGGTAGTCAACCACCTTCCATTGTCCTTGATGAGCTCACAAAGTCTTATGAGCTTAAAACCATGCACATTAACCAACTACCATCCTTCTATGGCAAAACCAACGAAGATTGTTTACAATTCATGAAAGACCTTAGTGAGGTGGTGGAGACTTTCCCCTTTACATCAAGGATGGGTACACTTTCGAGGGACCAATTGCTAATGAGGTGCTTCTCAACTTGTTTGAAAGACAAGGCAAAACAATGGCTAAACACCCAAAGGCCCGGATCTCTAACATCGTGGGACGGAGTATGTGAAGCATTCTTCAACCGATTCTTTCCCTCAAACAAGAAAAGAGAGATACGGATGCAAATTACGGGTTTTCAAGAGGAGAATGGAGACTCATTTCATGAGACTTGGGAAAGGTTTCAAGTTTTGTTAGCGCAACTCCCACCTCATATGCTCCCCGAAGAATACAAGGTCTCCTCATTCCAAGAAGGACTTTTTCCTCAAACTCAACTTTTGATTACTAATGCTTGTGGTGGATCAACCACGGACAAGACGGCAACTTTTGTGATGGAGGTGTGTGAGAGGCTTGCTCTTATGTCCCAACAATGCAATTTCAACACAAGAGCAAATGGTAGACATGAGATAGGAGGAGGAACCGAGACGGCAATTGAAGTTTCGAAGTTGACCAAGCAAATGCAATCCATGCAAGCCACAATGTTGTCCATGCAATCTTTCTTCATCAACCAAGGGAAGGTGAATCTTGTCCAAGGAGGAGATGGAAGTGGAGATATGGCTTATAATGGAGAAGGTTGTGTTGGACTACAAGAAGAAATCCAAGCAATGGGGTATCAACAAAGAGATACGGGTGGAGTGTATTCTCAAACCTACAATCCCAAGTGGCGAAACCATCCAAACCTTTCGTGGTCGAACAACAATGCATTGAACTCGGACATGCTTAACAAAGAGACAACTCAAGGGTTCAACAACAACCGAGGGTACTACCAAGGTCAAGGATCGGGAAGTGGCCAAGGAAATCAATGGAATCGGCAAGAGAATTTCAACAACAATCAAGCTAGGCAACAACCAAGGGAGCCCATTTTATCGGATGGACAAAGGTTGAGTTCTATTGAAGCCCTAGTTACCAACATGGGTGCATCAATGAAGAACATGGAGACTCAAATAGGACAAATTGCCGAAGCCTTACAAAAGCATGAGAAAGGGAAATTCCCTAGTCAATCCGAGCAAGCCAAGGCCATGACAGTTCTTAGAAGTGGGCGGATTCTTGACAATGGGGAAATTGTAGAAGATGCAAGTGAGCCTCTAGTTCAAGAAGAAGAAGTGGTTGTGGAAGACATAGGCCACAAAGAAGATGAGGTGGTTGTGGAAGACACAAGGCAAAAATAAGAAGAAGTAGTGGTGCCTCCCGCAAAAGAAGCTCCTCGTCTACACAAGTCATCTAATCCATACATCCCTCCTATTCCTTACCCCGGAAGATTGAAGAATACGAAGTTGGAACAATCTTTTCAAGACATCTATGACATCCTTTCCAAGGTGAATGTGAATCTTCCACTTCTTGATGCCATTCAAAAGATGCCTTCCTATGCAAAATTCTTCAAAGAGTTGAACAAGGACAAGATCAAGTTCAAACCGAGGCAACAAGAAAGGCTTGGGGAGAATGTTAGTGCGGTGATCCAAAAGAAGTTGCCACAAAAGATGAAGGATCCCGGAGGCTTCATCATCAAAATTTCTATAGGAGGAGGAAAGCAAGAGAAGGCTATGTTAGATTTGGGAGCAAGTATTAATTTGATGCCCTACACAATCTACAAGAGATTGGGACTCAATGACCTCAAGACTACTTCCATGTCACTTTTGTTGGCGGATCAATCTTCAAGGCTTCCATTGGGGATTATTGAGGATGTTTTGATTTAAGTGGAGAAGCTAATTATTCCGGTCGATTTTGTAGTATTAGATATGGAAGGCCAAAGGGATGAAGATCAAATGTTGTTATTGGGAAGACCATTCATGGCGACCGCTCGAGCAATTGTGGATGTGCATGACGGTAAGCTCACGATGAAGGTGTTAGATGAGGTAATTGAATTTAAACTCTTTGAGTCGGGAGCATATCCTATTGGGGCACATGATAGCTTTCATGTGAATTCGGTGGACACAATAATTGAGGAAGAGAGTGAAGAATTTTTGAAGAAGAAGTTAGATGTTTTAATGGCTAATGCTATGGAATTCCTAGAGGAACAAGAGGAAGATAATGAGAGGGTTGATCTAATGGAAGAGTTGGTGGAGGAAGAGAGCATCAATGAGATTGAGAAGGTTGGCAAAGGCGAGTTGGAGTCAACATTGGGTTCACCACCAAGATTAGAATTAAAGGAGCTTCCTACATCCCTCAAGTATGCCTACCTAGACGAAGAAGAAAGGAAACTGGTTATTGTTTCTTCGGAGTTGAATCAAGATGAAGAAACAAGACTTCTTGAAGTCCTTAGGGTGCATAAGGCGGCTATTGGGTGGTCCATTGAAGATATCAAGGGGATAAGTCCCACTATTTGTATGCACAAGATACACCTAGAAGAAGATTCGAAGCCATCACGAGAAGCTCAACGCCTATTGAACCCCATCATGCAAGAAGTTGTCAAGAGTGAAATTTTGAAGTTGTTGAAGGTAGGCATTATTTATCCCATTGCGGATAGTAGGTGGGTGAGCCCAATCCACGTGGTACCTAAGAAGTCGGGGATTACGGTAGTTAGGAATGAAAAAGATGAACTCATTCCTCAAAGGTTGCAAACCAGGTGGAGAGTATGTATTCACTACCGGAAGCTAAATGCATCAACCAAGAAGGATCACTTCCCTCTTCCATTCATAGACCAAATGTTGGAGAGATTGGCGGGGCATAGCCATTATTGTCTCTTGGACGGCTATTCAGGGTACAACCAAATCACAATAGCACCGGAGGACCAAGAAAAGACGACTTTCACATGTCCCTTCGACACTTTTGCATATCGGAAGATGCCTTTTGGCCTATGTAATGCACCCGGTACGTTCCAACGGTGTATGATGTCCCTATTTTCGGATATGGTTGGGAAAATCATCGAGGTCTTTATGGATGACTTTTCGGTATTTGGAGGGTCTTTTGACTTATGCCTCAACAACTTGACACAAGTTTTGAAGAGATGTGAAGAGAAGAACCTAACTTTGAACTGGGAACAGTGTCACTTTATGGTGACACAAGGTATTGTTCTTGGACATGTGGTGTCAAGACGGGGGATAGAGGTAGATAAGGCGAAAATAGAAGTTATGAAGAGCTTACCTCCACCCAAGACCACCAAGGACATAAGGTCGTTCTTGGGCCACGCGGGATTTTACCGACGGTTTATCAAAGATTTCTCCAAAATCTCAAGACCTTTGTGCAACCTACTCCAAAAAGAAGTGGATTTTGTGTTTGATGAAGATTGTATGCAAGCTTTCAACACTCTCAAAGAAGCTCTCACATCGACACCCATCATTGTACCACAAAATTGGAGCTTACCTTTTGAGATCATGTGCGATGCATCGGATTATGCGGTTGGGGCCGTTCTTGGTCAAAGAATGGACAAACTTCCACATGCAATCTACTACGCCTCAAGAACCCTAAACGATGCTCAGTTGAACTATTCCACAACCGAAAAGGAATTGTTGGCGGTTGTGTTTGCCTTGGAGAAGTTTCGACAGTATTTGGTGGGAGCAAAGGTGATAGTTTATACTGACCATGCGGCCATCCGTTATCTTATGCAAAAGAAGGATGCCAAGCCAAGACTCATCCGTTGGATTCTCCTCCTACAAGAGTTTGACTTGGAAATCAAGGACAAGAAGGGGAAGGAGAACGTGGTAGCCGACCACCTGAGCCGTTTGATTCATGGGTCTAACAAAGAAGAAGACATGCTCCCGTTGAAGGAAAGCTTTCCGGATGAGCAACTATGGGTAGTGGATGGAAGTGAGCCATGGTATGCCGATATAGTTAACTACCTTGTGAGCGACATAGTTCCCGAAGACCTCTCATATCAAGCTAAGAGAAGATTCAAGTTCGTTGCTAGACAGTATTTTTGGGACGAGCCTTACCTCTTCAAGCATGGTCCCGACCAAGTGATCCGAAGATGTGTACCGGAACAAGAGCAAGAAGGGGTGATTCGGTTTTGCCATGCAATGCATTGTGGAGGCCATTTTAGTCACAATAAAACCGTTCTTAAGGTCCTCCAATCCGGATTCTTTTGGCCAACTCTAGGGAAGGATACTTATGGGTTTTGTAGAAGATGTGATCGGTGCCAACGGATGGGTTCTATTGGTAAGCGAAATGAAATGCCCCTAAAAGGAGAGTTGGTTGTTGAGCTTTTTGACATATGGGGGATTGATTTCATGGGTCCATTCCCGTCTTCAAATGGCAACAATTATATTTTGGTGGCGGTTGACTATGTCTCCAAGTGGATCGAAGCAATAGCTACAAAGACTAATGACGGTCATGTGGTAATGAAGTTTTTGAAGGAAGTGGTGTTCTCAAGGTTTGGTACACCTCGGGCGATCATAAGTGATGGGGGATCCCATTTTTGCAACAAGATCTTCGCCTCCTTGATGAAGAAATACGGAGTGAAGCACAAGATTGCCACACCTTATCATCCACAAACCTCCGGGCAAGTTGAAGTGAGTAATAGGGAGATCAAGCGAATTTTAGAAAAGACGGTCAAGCCCAATAGGAAAGATTGGTCAATGAAGCTTCACGACGCACTTTGGGCTTACCGTACGGCTTTCAAGACTCCACTTGGCACCACGCCCTATCGATTAGTATATGGGAAAGCTTGCCACTTACCCGTAGAATTGGAGTTCGATGCCTATTGGGCGATCAAGAAATTAAATGTCGACATGGATTTGGCGGGTGAAGAAAGGAAGCTTCAACTCAATGAGTTAGAGGAACTCCGTTATGAAGCCTATGAGAATGCCAAGTTATACAAAGAGAAGACAAAGAAAATTCATGATCAAATGATCCTACGAAAAGACCTCCACCCCGGGATGCTCGTTCTTGTGTTTGACTCTCGGTTGAAGTTGTTTCAGGGGAAACTAAGGTCTAGATGGACTGGTCCATTCAAGGTGACGGAGGTATTCCCTCATGGCGCAGTCGAAGTTCAAAGTTTCAAGACGGGGGATACATTCAAGGTCAATGGCCAAAGGGTCAAGCCGTACTACGGAGGAGCTAGTGGTGCATCCATGATCGAGAAAGTTAGGCTTGGCGAACCTTAGCGCCTCCTATCACGTCTTGCCTAGACCTTAAATCAAGCGCTTAGTGGGAGGCAACCCACTTAGGTAGTTTTTCCTTTAATGCATTTTATTTCATTTTCATTGAATAGCTTGTTGACCTTGTGGAACTTTCCCCTAAATGTGTGTTGGATAATGGTTTATTGCAAAATTTATTGAGTAAAAATGTGTCGGCAAACCATGTCCAACATAGGTTTGGGGGATTTCTTTGAGTTGATGTTATTTTGTGAGTGTGCAGTTGTGAACAGAACAGATAGCTCTCTATTTGAATTCGGCGGTTTCAAATCGGAGGCCTGGCCGCCGAATGAAACCGCAGAATTCAACCAGAGAGCTCTGCCAAGAAACGGCGGTCAAAACGGCGGTCATAAATCGACCGCCGATGGAATCAAGTCTTGAAGACCAAGATTCGGCGGTTTCAAATTGGCGGCCTGGCCGCCGAATGAAAAATGAAGTCTCTGCCAAAATTTGGCTGTTTCAAAACGGCGGTCTGGCCGCAGAATTCATAACCGCCGAATAGCCCACACTTAGAGAAATGACATCGTTTTGACCCAAAATTGGCATTCTGCGGTCACATTCGGCGGCCGGGCCACCGAATGAAACCACAGAATACGCGATATCAGGTTTAAAATGGCTGTCCCTTTCAACGAGCCAATTCAACCAAATTTCTTCAAGGTGCCATTTTTCCCTCTCTTCTCTCATTCAAAGGCTTCAAAGGTATGTAACTTCCCCCCTCAACTCATTTTTGCATGATTAAACTCCTTTAATCTCTCTTATGGTCGAAAATTTCAATTAATTGCATGAGTTAGGGTTTAGTTAAATTTTGGGGAATTTTAATTTTGGATGAATTGATGAAGAAGCATGTTTGGGTTTTGTTTGTTGATAGATATTAAATCTATTTAGGGTTGAATGGTGATATTTGATGCTATCTTTGATTGCCAAATTTCGAATTTTTGTTTGTTGGCCGAAATTGCTCTATGGATTGTGTTGAAATCATTTTTGAACGCTAAATTTTGTTGATTAATGAATATTTGAATGCTAGGTAATCCATTTCTATTCTTAGTTATAGCATGCATTCTTTAGTCAATGAAGAATATTTTTTGATTTCACTATGTATGACACAATTGTTGTGAAGAATTGTTTATACCATGAATTTTGAACATGAATTGCTTAAGTTCTATATTATGTATTGTTGGATATAATCATCCATTGTTCATGTATGATTCGGTTGATAACAACATTGTGAGTGTATTGGCATTACCATTGATTTAGATGAAGTCTTAAGGAATCGATTCAATGAAAATAGGTATTGTGCCATGATGGACTCGATTGGATATATATATAATGTGAGTTTTGTTGTGGATGCAGGGTTGTTACTTCCTAAATGGCACCAAAGAAAGGCAAGGGGAAGGCTTCTAGTTCCCTCAGCCGAAGGGTAGATGAGCATAGCCTTCACAATGCTTTGTATGCGGGTTGCCTCCAGAACATCCTCTCCAGAACAATCCACCCCGATAGGGCCATAGATTTGGAAGACGTGGGTGGAACGGACATCGTGCGACAGGTGGATGGGATGGGGTGGCGTCAATTTGTCACCACACCCCGATCAAGGGCCAATGTGAGCATCGTTCGAGAGTTCTACGCATCGATGATCCACGGTGAGTTCGTGGCGGGGAGGTCCGTCAAAGTTCGGGACGTGGATGTATTCGTGCACCCCCAAGACATCAATGAGTACTATGGTACCAGCTTGCACGATGACATGCCGAATGGGGTTCCGAAGCTCAATATCTTTAGGTTGTACCATCCGGAGCTTGCCGAGTCCCTAAGAAGAGAAATGGACAACATGGGCTTGTGGGACGCCGATTATCACCTCCGTCAGTCAGAGTTGGAGAGGGATTTAGCCTTTTGGTCCATGTTTGTGTCTTACTCTTTGAAGCCGACACAACAACGGACACATATTGTCCTTGACATCGCTCAGATTCTGTACTGCATCAAGTTCCAGCTGCAGATAGATGTGGGACGACTGATTAGATTGGCGATAGGTAGAGCAAGGAAGACAGAGAAGTCAGTGATTCCTTTTCCTTGCCTGATTTCAGACTTATGCACACAGGCAGGGGTGCCCGAGCATCGTGGAGATGACATGCTCATGATGGGAGATCCCTGTAACTCTAGGACCTTCAGGGATTTGACTGCACCTCAGGATGTGGAGCGTCTCTTGCCATTGGGATCAAGGAAGAGACAGAGGCTTCAGCAGCAGCAGGAGGGGACAGATGAGGATAGTGATGATGAGGAGGATCCAGGGGCAGTTCCAGCAGCAGCAGATTCGGCTGAGCAGCAGAAACCGGCTTGGTTCGATGCTTGGTTCTCGGAGTACTCTCGGACCCCCCCTCGTGGGCATCGACTATCATCCAGCAGCAGAAGGACCAGCAGGCACAGATAGCTGAGCTGATTCGGGTCTTTCAGGAGAGCACGTTGACAGCATCGGAGCGCGTTGGAGGAGCGGGCACTAGCTCAGAGCAGCAGCAGCAGCAACATCAGCATCGGGATGATGATGCACCCGCTCAGTGATTCCTTTTCATGCATTGCACATTTTATTTTAGTATTTGCTACATGTTTACTTTTGGCTTTTGGTACCTTATAGTATTTTTAGTAGGATTTTAGTTTAACATTTTAGTCGGATTTTAGTATTTTAGTATTTTAGTATTTTGGTATTTTGGTATTTTACTTGTTTCTTGTTTACTTTTGGGATATGTTCTATGCTTTCTTTGAATATCTTACATGTGGCTATTAGAACATACGTTTATTTTTTGCCATGTCACTTAGGCACCTTCCGTGTCGGGTCCTCATTGTCAACATTGGGGGCAATGTTGGATTTAGGTTTGGGGGTATGGATCACTAACTACCATATTTTGTATATAAATAACAAGTTGTTTTCAAACAAAAGTTTCAAATTGTTGTGATATAGGCCATTTGTGAGCATTGTTTGCTTGATTTGATACCCTTGACATGTGCTCATTGACAATCTAAGAATGCATGCGTGTCATGAGTTAGTCCCATACCATTTGTTTAAGTAGAAGTGGCCATTTGTGCGAGTGTGTAGGTCTATTAGTGGAGACTACCCTAAGTTCACATGCCTTAAAGAGCGGATTTATGAGGGTTATGTTTCTCTTCTTTTTGTACTCCTAAACACCCTTCAAATTTTGTTGTGCATCATTGAAGTCTCATCACATCACTTGCACCACTAATCATAGAACATTCATCAATTGTGGATATCATGTCATTTGTTTGCAATTTCTTGTGGTTGACCTACTTGAAGGGATGATAAGACTTTTATAGAATATGCCTAAACACTTTCACCCAATTCCTACCCGATTTGTGCTTCAATGGTCTAATAATGGTGGCCAAGCACCTTAGCCAAACACATTTCCAAACACCAATAAACCTAAACACAAGCCATACCTAAAATTTCCGATCTCGCTTACTCAAGTTTTTGAAACATGTATTTAGAATTCTCTCCTCTCTTGGTATATTTATTAAAAATAATAATAATAATAATAATAATAATAATAATAATAATAATAATAAATAAATAAAAAGAAAAAGAAAAAAAAAAACAAATATATATATATATATAAAATAAATTGTTGAGTCTTGAATGTGCTTGAATTGTATGTTGCTCTAATTGAGTAACAAAATAGTTGCAAGTTGCTCAAATTGAGCTTAGTTGGAATTTTGTTATTGATGTCACTTTTGAAGCTCAAACTTAGCTCATTGATCTTGAGTCACATGCTTGATCGGAAATAACCAATACTTTCCCGTATCCACCATGCACCACATAATACCCATGGCCCCATCAATTAGTAGGAAAAGTAAATTTGATCTTGTAGGTTTTCCACTTGAGAATGCAAACACTCGTCATGCTCTACCACGTTCATGGTTTTTGGTTCCTTTCATGACACTTATTTACTTAAAAAGAGCGTTCAATTTTGAATTCATGTATGCGTCTTAAATTGTTTCCATTGCATAAACTCATTCGCATACGATTGTATGAGTGTTAACCTAGGTTCTAAGAGGAAAAATAAGAGTGAATCTTGTAAAGACCTAGAGTCGAGGCGAAATATGGCCGAAGCGCTTGTGCGAATGGTTTCCAAGCAAGGACATCTTAGTGTGGGATTCATGACTAAGCATTGCACTCATTGGATTGATTTTGTGTATCTCAACTTTAGCACATCTCTCATGGTATCTTATCATATTTGGCATTCACAATCTATTTGATTCGTTTTTCATAATTTATCGGCGGCCGTAGTATTTAGTTTTGGTTTTAGTAGTCGTTTATCGGATTAGCCAAATTTTGTTGTGAGTTTTGCTCGGGGGCGAGCAAGGTTTAGGTTTGGGGGTATTTGATCGAGCCATTACATACATAAGAATGCACCCCTTATTTCCTATACTTATGTTCGGATTCCGATTAAACTCATGGATTTATGGCTCGATTTTGCTTGTACAGGCACTTTTGGGATTCAGTGCTGATCAATGAGGAAAACCGGTGATTTTGGGCTATATGCGACAAGAGGAGTGCTTTCGGGGGCAAAATGGTCATTCGCCAAGAAAAGAAGCAATTGGCGGTTCAATTCTGCGGCCTGACCGCAGAACAAAACCGCAGAATTCTCCCAGAGGTCTCGGTTGCAAAACGGCGGCCACACTTCAACCGCAGAACCAAACCGCCATTCCATTCCCGAGAAGTCACAAGCCATTCGGCGGTTTCATTCTGCGGCCTGACCGCCGTTTGAAACCGCCGATCAAGTGCCACGTCATCATTTTCGGGATTCCAACCCTAACATTTGTGATCCCATATAAATACAACTTTTTGATCATCTTTGTTTTTTACCACCCATCCACCATTCTTGAAATCCCTAATCACTACCTAACCTTACATAAATCAAACCCTTACTTTAATCAATCACACTTCACATCCATTCACATCTTAGAAAGTAATTGAAGAGAAAAGAGGAATCTCAAGTACAAAAGAAAAGACAAAAAAGGGACTCTTGAAGGCTTTTATGGGTCCTCTCTACAATCTTTCTCGCTTTTATTATTTTTCTAGTATGTGTAACTAAAGCCCACATATTGGGGAATTGATGAGTTGACTTATTAGATTATTCTATGTATTTGAATTAGCCATATATTTATTAAATCCTCTCTTGGTCTATTCTATTTCATTGCCTTGAAGTTGCCATTTACTTTATTAGTTAACATTGAGGTTCAATTTAACTTATTGTAAAATGGTTCACATATGAAAGTTGTGGTTTAGAGTTTGAATGGTTTTCAACTCATTCCTTAACCTTGAGCATTTATGAAATTGAATACCTATGCTTAAATGTTTATATGGTAATAGACCTTGAAATTGTTCTCTAGAATTTGTTTGAGTAAATACTCATAGTGAGGTTCACTTGGGTAGGAACTTGATATTGTGCCTATGAAGACTTGTGGTAGGGTTTACTCAAGTCAAAGTGGGATTTGCATGTAAAAAGATAAATCAATTAAAGAACAAACCAAGAGATGGATTAAGGTGCTTAATTAGATTAATTCATTACAATTGGAAAATCTTTTAGTTGACAATTTAATTCCCCAATATCCATTCCTATAACTTCACACATATCACCTTGAGTTCTTGCTATTTAATCATTGCTTGATTTAGTTTACATTTTAAAACAATCTTTCAAACCAAAAATGAATTTTACTTTTCCGCACATAGTTATATTAGTGTATATATCTTAGAAATAGCCAAATATCCTCCCTTTCCTTGAGGAACGATCCCGCTTGCTATTATACCATTCTCATCGATTAGTGTAAGCTAAGTGTGGTTAATTTGACACTTGCAAAAGTGTGATCAAAACTCTATGCACTACCCAATTCACAATTGCATTGGATCCTATTGAAACAATAAATCAAACACGTGGGGGGTTCATTAGATAGATAAGATATTGAATATTATTTAACCTAATTAATCTTTTAGAAACCGAAAGTGAGAAGATGATAACTAAAACAAATATTGTTCTGTCAACACTAAAAATTCTACAAACAATTAAAAAAAATATAATTTATACTTTTATATTCTACAAATATCAAAAAGTAGACATTTGCTAAGCAATTAAATACATAAACCCCAAAACACTTACAATAACATTCAATGTTGGTGTTATGTGTGTTAAGGCAGAGAGAGAGAGAGAGAGAGAGAGAGAGAGAACAATAGAGAGAGAGAGAGTGAGTAGTAATCTTATAATGGAGGAAGACTTTGTTTATTTATTTTTTCTTTTCCACATTGAAATAAAAAGAAAAAAACAAGTCTGCAATTGAGATGAGAAACATAAAAAGGGATCGGAGAAGAGATATATTAAGTTTGAAAAATAAGTAAAAAGGGTAGGCAACTCTTCACCAGAAAAGAAAACCAAGTTGGCCAGGGCATGAGCCAAGCTATTAGACGACCTGGGAATAGCTTGACAAGAACAACCCCCCACCTCAGCGCACAAGGCTTTAATATCTAAAGCAATAAACAGAGCATCACCTAAAAAGGAATCATCAGAATTAAGCATTGATGCTACTGCTAAAGCGTCAACCTCAGCAAAATTAACAACCAGAATGGCGCTTAGCAAGGAGCAATCCCTCACGAAGAGCAAGCAACTCACCCAATTCAACCGAGAAATTGCCCAACATTGGCTTCAAAACAATAGCCACAACCTTACCTGAAGAATTTCTAATAGCAGCCCTAATGCCTATGAAATTCTTTCCATGCCTAACATAGATATCAGAATTCAACTTGAGGCAACCTGAAGGAGGAGCAAGCCAGGCCCTTGAAACCGCAACGGGAGCCTTCGGAGCCGATAAAGAGCACAATAGGTATTCTGGAATTCCAAAAGAATATCACCTGCATTAGTAATAGTATCCTCAACAGTTCTAACATGGCCACCATGCAAAGCAACATTGCAGGAATTCCAAAGGCTCCAAATGAGAACAAAAACAAAGCTGAAATCCTTTCTTCCCAAACGATTAAATAAACCATTGAGAATGTCAAAACCAGATAAATTCTGCTATGAAATCAGATCAAAAAAAGGGGAACAACACCAAACCTTAAGAATTTCAAGGCACCAAAACAGCGCATGACACTCAGTTTTAGGGTCTTTCCCACACCTAAAGCAGAGGCCTCGATCAGAAATTTATATTTTATTCTCAAAATTATTGGTTTCATGGTGGTTGTTGTCTTTTCCTTTACTCTATAACATATCTTCATACCCTTAGCTTAATTAAGGGAGGAGTTGCATTTTTACAGCTCAGAGGGATCCTTTAATGACCCTCGTAATGAGAATCTTGTGGAGCTCACTCAATTAATGGGTGGCTTCAGCTCCCTTAATTAAGTGGGCCTTCAACCTCCCTTAATTGAGTGAGCTCAACATATAAAGGAGGAATATAGTTTAGGAACACATATATGGTCGGTCCTCTTATAAGATTGTAAAAGGTAACTTAATTTTTTATGGGTTTTGTTGAGAACTAACCTATTTTGAAGGGTCAATATACAACATAACCGGTTTTTGAAATTCTCGCAAAAGTAGCTATTTTTTGTGGAAGTACTATTATACCCTTACTCAATTTCTATTTTCTCTACATCTCTCTTTATTCTCTACATCTTATTTCCACTGTATCTTTCCACCTCCTTTTTTTTTTTTTTTTTTTTTTTTGTCTTCCCACCGTATTCTCTACCTCGTTGATTCGAATTTTTAGTTAACATTTTCAAAGTCCACCATTGAACAACTTGAACCTTAGTTGAATCTTGTTGAAAGCTTCTATTCTTTGTCATCAACAAGGGTTTTTTTAAATGAGTTTTTTTTTTTTTTTAAATTTTTTTAAAAAAATCTTTTTAATGTTATACCATAAAATGTGTGTATTAGTTTTGTTTATTTTTGTGAAAATAATTTATAAGTACATATTAGAGGAAAATAAAATTAAAGCACTAAGTTCTAGCTTTTTACTTCTTTTGGAAGAGCTTCGAAAATTTAAAAGCTCTTTTCCTTTGTCAGTCAAACACCTTTATAGTGGCTAGAAGAGTATAGTTTTAAAAAGCAAAAAAGATAGGTTTAAAAAGCCTTATTATACTAGGGAGTTATATATGGGTTTGAATCCTCTCAAGTGATTATATTTGAATTTGATATATATATATATATATAGTATTACATTATAAATTCGGGGATTTTTGGGGTGAAAGAGGACTTGAATCTACAATCTCGTAGTGAAAGTGTGAGGGGTTTACCATTTTTTTTTTTAAGCTGCCAATTTATTATTAAAACCAAAATCGACCAATAACAACTTACAACCCAAAAAAGAAACCAGGAGCAGCTCAACTTACAAAAAACAACCACCCAAAGCCTAAAAACTAAGCCACGCAAAAACAACAGCAAAGCAAGTAATCAAACCACACCAGATAACAGAACCAAAATTGAAGGAAAGTGAGGAAAAGTGAGGGGTTTACCATCCGACCAACCTCATCTTATCTGAATTTGTTATTTGTTATTTGAATTTATTATATATTTAGGCTCCAGACCTCCAGCTGTGTAACAAGCTTGTGGTTATTCAAGTGAGGGTGTGTTAAGGTGCTTAATTACTATTTGTCGAACCCTATGCTATTTTCTTTATTATTTAAAAGAGTAATGTTATACAACTTAAAAAATTAGTCCAAAAATGACGTCAAATGATATGGTAATTTTAAGTAATTTGTCCTTACCGTATAAATCATGTGATACTTTGCTGAAAGACATAGTTGAAAGTTAAAACAAATCACTTGCTATATTTTTTGAGTTAACTTTTGCGTAAATTTCTAGAGTTATCTAGTACTTCAATTATTTAAATGGTTCTTCTTGATCTTTTTTTTTTATTTTTTATTTTATTTTATATTTTTTTTATTTAGCAAAAATCTTACTTCTATTTCAATGATATATTCATATAACTTCTTTCGTATTCACAAATCAAGGAGCCTAGCTAGGGATTGATAATTTCATTCTTTTTAGAGTAAATTACCCTGGTGGCCATCAGTTTTAGGCATAAATACCAGCATAGTAACCACCTTTTACCCAATGCACCCAAATGGCCACTATTGGTAGACATTTCGTTGACGGTGGCCATACGGTGGCCATTTTTCCAACTTTCCGTCCATTTTCTAACGGAATTGATGACGTGGCAAACAGAAATCAGAATTTGTACGTAAAAAACCATTTTTGCCCTTACCTTACCATTTTTTTAATAAAAGCCATCAGAATTCAAGGTTTCAAATTAGGGCTCAATTTTGGGGATTATTTGGGGATTATTTGCTGCAAATCTTGAAACGATTAGGGCTCCAATTTCTTCTTCTCCTATTTCTTCCTGTCGATTTCTTCCTGTTATGGCTTCAACGCGCGTTAGGATTCCTTCAAGCTCACAAATTTCCGCCATGAATGCAAGTTTTCCGGATGGTGATGGCGAGGACGTGAGCTCTTCTGGTTCGAGGAAATGCGATTGTGGGCTAGATGCTAAGTTAAGGACTTCAACAACTGTTCGAAATCCAGGAAGAAGGTTTTATGGTTGCCCCAATTTTGTGGTATTTAAATTTAAACCCATTTTTGAAATTTTGCTTCAGTTTCTTCATTTCAATTTGTATTCAATTTCTCTGTTTAACTTTGCAGAATAGAAATGTTAAGGGGTGTGGTTATTTCCAGTGGGTTGACAGCAGTGGTTTCGAGGTTGCAAGGGAGGAAGTCCACCAATGGAGTTGCATTGTTCAAGACTTGGTGAAGGCATTGGAGAAGAAGGAAAATGATATTTGTTATCTAAGATACATTTTGGGTGTTGCTATTATTTTCTGTGTAATTTTTGGATTTGGTTTAGGATGTTGTCTTTGTTGTGTCAAAGACAAGAACTATTAAAGGTGTGATTGAATGTAACCAAACAACTTGTACTCATTCCATAATTTCATTGCAAATATTACTGTACATTAGCAACTTGCAAATATTACTGCACATTCCAAACATACCATTCAGATAATGTTGTTCATTTTGTACATCACAAAAGCAACTTGACACATAACTTTTGTCTTAACAAAACACCACAAAAGCATTTGACATGTTCACAAAAGCAACTTTTGTCCTAATTTCATTTACATCTTCAAAAATAATTCCAAACTTGGCAGTAATTAACATGTTCAAAATCTTCATTGTCACTTCACCGAGTCTTCTTCTTCTTGTTCTTCTCTGCGAATTTTTTGTAGGTCTTCAAGATTGACAGCATGGCCTCATTTTGTGTAGCAGTTTGACGAATCATTTCAGTCAGGAAATCTTGATTTCGAACCTGCACTTGGACCACATACTTCAACTCAACCAAATTTATTTTCATTTTAAACTATTTATGATGTAGTCTTAGAAATTTACCTCAGCATCATCTTCGTCATGCAAATTTACCTCAGCATCATCTTCGTCATGCTCTTTTTCAGGGGCATTGCTACCTTCGTTTGGAGATAAATGGCTCTTGCTACTCTGGGTTGTTGTTTGGGTTGTTTTCTGTGAAATAGAAATTGGTTAGAAAAAATGAATTTGGAATAGCAATAATCCCACAATTTCGGACTTAACCTTTTTGGCGATTGTTGCTGCAAGCTCAGCACGCTTGGAACAACTCTTGCAGTTGTGACCTTCTTGCTTGCAAGAACTGCATGTGTATGACTTGTGCACTAGCTTGAACTTTCTCTGACTTGGTGGTATTTCACCAATCTCCATAATTCTCAACTTCTTCGGACGACCAGGTTTTTTGACAATTCTGGGTGGTACTAATGGTGGCCTTCCTGTTTTAGTCCAATACCTCTCCATGTTGATCCCATACATAACATCACCATAACACTTCATTTGTCTCTCTTTGTGGTAACAGATGTCCACGTACTTCATTGGATCTTCATGTTCACTATAGATGGCTGCAATTGCATGTTGACAGGGTATCCCTGTGAGATTCCACTTCCTACATGTGCAAGTTTTTCCTTTCAAGTTCACCATAGCAACATGTGTTTGGTTAATGCTCACTTGGTAATGTCCCTGGCCTCCCCAATGAGCCACAAAATTCCCAGATTTCTTTGCTTCCAAGTCCAATACTTTTGAAATTCTAGGGCCAATGTCTTGATACCACTTCTTCAAGCCTGCTATTCTACTTGCCCTTCGATTCATGATCTTGATACGAAGCATCTCCAACAATGAGTATATCGGTGAACTCCTAGCTTCAAGCACCTCCCTGTCTCCATTTACAATCTCACAAAGATTGTTAAGTGTCATGTCACACTTAGAGTGAAACGAGAAAAAGCTCTTCGACCACTGACTTGGAGAAATTCCATTCAACCATTTCCATGCATTCTCATTCAACTCCCTGATTTCTGCCATACAGGTTTGGAAGTCTTCAACTTTGGTTGATCTTGCTGCCTTCCACAGCTTACCCCTGATTATATCATCCTTGAACTTCTTCTTGAAATTAGCATACATATGCCTAACACAAAATCTGTGTTCACAAGTAGGCCATATGTCACCAATTGCCTCAACAAGACCCTTTTGTCTATCAGTCATGAATGTAATGCCTAAAGAATCTTCCAATTTCAGATCCTCCTTCAACAGTTTCAAAAACCAACTCCAACTCTCATGCCATTCTTTCTTAACTACAGCATAAGCAATGGGATAGTACCCATTATCGGCATCAATTCCTATAGCCCACATTAGCTGTGCCTTGTGATAAGACTTCACATGACAAGCATCCAACCCAATGATCTTCCTGCACCCATGCAACCAACCTTGCTTACAAGCATTGAAGCAAATGTAAATTCTCTTGAACTTAGTCTTGTCTTCAGGCACCAATTCTGTGTCAATCACAACAGTAGATCCGGGATTTGTTTTCTTGAGTTCTTCAGCATAATCCCATAATTTTGAATACTGAGTAGATAAGCTACCTTCAATAAGCTCACCTGCCAACAACTTTGCCCTGTAAACTTGAGTTCTAGAAGGCTGCACAACAAAATCTTTCCTCACTTGGCCTAAAAATTCACTCATTTTAAAGTTTCCTCCAGGCCTTAATTCTTTAGTGTACCTTCTAGACAGCCAAGCTGAATTGGCATGTCTGTTTTTGTTAATCCGTGGGCATGTATGCTTGTCATTCAAGGTCTTGATCATGAATGCATTTGAATTCTTCTCATACTTTGAAGCCCAAATAGACCATGGGCAGTTAGTTTTCTTCCCCTTACAAATACCTTTCACCCTCCCCTTCTCATTACATGGAAACCATATCTCTCTTCCACACCTAATTGAATACTCCTTGGCAGCTTCCTTGAAAACTTTTGAATTTGCAAAAACCTGACCTACCTCCAATTGAACTTCTTTCAAATCAGAAACACCATTGTACAGATCATAGTTGGGCCTCAAATTTTTCCTCTGACTCTTCCTCTTTCTATCAAGCCTTCTCAGCTCTTTCAAAGCTTTCTTCTGCTCATCATCCAATAATGCTTCATTAACTTCTGGCTCTTCATTTTGTTCTTCGACATCAGCATATGGCTCATCAAAACTAACACCACCCTCAGCTTCCACTTCTTCGTCTTGAAATGTCTCCATGTACTCAGGTTCCTCAAAATCATCATCAAATTCTGTGGAACTATCACTATCACTATCACTATCAGAACTCCATGCATCTTCATTAACTACATCTTCAGTATGAATAGTAGCTTCTGTTTCTTCCTCCCCTTCCTGATCACCTAAACCAGTAGCTACCACTTCTTCAATTGGAATTGATGACCCTTCACCAGGAGTTTTCTTCCTATTCACACCACGGAAATGTTCAAACAAAACAGTAACCTTTCTGTCTCCACCTAACCCCTTCAACATTCTAGTTATATCAGCATGCACGTTAAGCTTGGCCAATCCATCTTCAATTGACTTGCCAGGAGTGACATACCAATACAACGCATGTTCTTCATAACCAAGGTTCTCACACATCATATCCAAATCCATAATGGACATGACTTCAGCTTCCTTGAAAATATCACATAACCCTCCTGTGTAGCCCACTATGTTGTTTTCAGCATAGACAAACATACCACCATGGTACACAACCATGGTATAGGGATCGAAGAATCCACTGGCTGCATAAATACAACACAAAAATAGTTCAATATTGCCAACAATAACTTAAAAATTAGCATTTCCAAATCAAACAATAACTTAACAAACTTATATATAGCACATTCGAAAAGTGATTTAATTTGAACCTAAATGAGACAGCCCTACCCCACCGATCTTACCTCTTAAAGCCCTCATTTCTGGGGTCCCAGTTCTTTGGGACCATCTCTCGAAACAGCTGTCCTCGTCCATTCGACAACCCTACCCCACCGTGTCTTCAATTTTTCAGACAAGAAGAAATCGAGATGAAGAAATCGACAAGAACAAATTGAAGAAATCGACAAGAAGGAATCGACAAGAAGAAATTGACAACAAGGAATCGAGAACAACAAATTGACAAGAAGATTTCTTTGGAGAAACGCAGCTATTAATCCCAAATTTGAGCCCTAATTTGCAGCAAATAATCCCCAAATAATCCCCAAAATTGAGCCCTAATTTGAAACCTTGAATTCTGATGGCTTTTATTAAAAAAATGGTAAGGTAAGGGCAAAAATGGTTTTTTACGTACAAATTCTGATTTCTGTTTGCCACGTCATCAATTCCGTTAGAAAATGGACGGAAAGTTGGAAAAATGGCCACCGTATGGCCACCGTCAACGAAATGTCTGCCAATAGTGGCCATTTGGGTGCATTGGGTAAAAGGTGGTTACTATGCTGGTATTTATGCCTAAAACTGATGGCCACCAGGGTAATTTACTCTTATTTTTAATTGTTGTGTTTACTAAAATGAAACCGTTAAGAATTATGTTAGGTGACATACAAATTAGTTTTTAAATTTCGGTTAGAAAGGAAACTGCCCCTGATTTTTTTTTTTATTTATTTTTTTTTTTCAGAAATAGAAATGATCCTTATTTTAGGTCACTCAAAAAAATAACAACTTATCAAATGAATTTACCGAAGACTTACAATATTCTCATGCTCAATTTATAGATTTTTAGTTAGTACATCATAGATGAATGAAAAGGGCATGCCCCCTTTAAGTTTGTAAGAATTGTTTTTGTTAGTATATCAATGAGATCCCGGGTTGAAAAAAAAAAGCTACATATTTCAAACATTGATACAAGAATAATTTTATTCAATCATTTATTTTTTGTAAATACAATTAATTGGAAGTTGGAATAATTGAACTAGAACAAAGCACAACAAATATAAAAATTACACACTTCTGGTCACACTTGTTGCTGGTAATCAAATTTAAGTGGAAGACTTCAATGTGTTTCCAATATCGATGACAAATCGATATCTAACATTTGCTTTGGAGAGGCGTTCCATGGCAATGTTGACATAATCAATTGGTATGACCTCAATGTCTGCTGTTATGTTGTGTTTGGCTGCAAAATTAATCATCTCTTGAGTTTCCTTCAATCCTCCTGCAGCACTACCTGCTACTATCTTTCTCCCTACATATTCCACTACAGTTGTTAGCTACGAACAATTCCAAATTAGAAAAACTTAGCCACACAATTTCAAGTTAATAGAATCGTATGCTCACCCATCAGCAGAGGAAAAACCGGTAGCTCCAGTGGCTTCTCTGGCGCACCAACAAGAACAAACTTCCCATTAGTTTTCAGTAGTCCGATTAGAGGTAAGAGTGGATGAGAAGCAGATACTGTATCAATGATTCCATCCAATGTACCCATTGCAGCCTGCACAAACAACATAAACAACATTAAAAACATAAGGACAAGTAAATAGACACAAAATCGGTAATTATAACAAAATTATAATTACCTGCAGCTCATCTTGGTTACGGCTGACCAAAAAAGAGTGAGCACCAAGATGTTCAATAGCTTCTTTCTTCTTATTAGGTGAGGTACTAATCACAGTGACCTTGACCCCCATAGCCTTTGCAAACTTAACAGCTACATGGCCTAGTCCACCCAACCCAACCACACCCACATGCATGCCAGGTTTGTCAAGTCCAAAGTATCTCAAGGGACTGTAAACAGTGATACCTGCACAAAGAAGAGGGGCACCACCATCCAGAGGAAGGTTGTCAGGAATATTGACCACAAAGTGTTCGTCGGTAACCATGATGTCAGAGTAGCCTCCATATGTGGTGGTTCCATCATAGTATATTGATCCATATGTAAGTATCATTTTGGGGCAGTAACTCTCAAGATTGTTGGCACAGTTGTCACATGAGTGACATGATCCAACGAAGCAGCCTACACCCACTTTGTCTCCAACTTTGAATTTATCTACTTTGCTTCCAACCTCTGTCACTACACCCACAATCTCATGCCCAGGAACAAGAGGGTAAGAAGAGGCCCAATCCTTTTCAAATTCATTTTTAATGAGGTGAAGATCTGAATGGCATATCCCACAGTACAACACTTTGAATGTCACATCCTTCTCTCCTGTTGCCCTGCGCATTTCATTTCATATATATCAAAATCCACCAAATTTATTGTAATATTAATGAAATAAACATAATTAACAAGAAAAAAGAAAACCTTCTGGAGAAAGTGAAGGGAGAGAGAACACCAGATGAGTCCCTGGCAGCCCATCCAATGGCCTTCTTTGGCTGCATTTGTTCCGTTGATTCCCCCATTATTTTTTTATTTTCCTCTTTACTCAGGAAATGCGAAATTGAATTAGTAATAAACTGAGACACAAATCAAATGGTAGCTTAATATCTATTGAGTTGACGAGTGAATGCTTGATTTGTGATTGTGTGTATTTATAGAGAAAATACAGGAGCTTGTGGCTGCGGAGTGGTGACATACATGGTGAGCCAAGCAGTGATTTTATTGGAGGCGGCTGCGGAGTGGTGACATACATGGTGAGCCAAGCAGTGATTGACACAGTCACACAAATCGTAGGTTGAACTTTCTTAGTTGACCACTAATTAATTTCCGATTGTTTATAGCAGTGGTTGACACTCAACATTGCTATAGGTGGACCTAGGTAGTTTGTGTCATACTGTCATTGGTGTCTTGGTGATCGTGGGCCCGGTATAGGTGCCGTGCGGGCACTCTTACAAGATTGGTAAATGCAACATAATTTTCTATTTCTCTTCCGTTTTTAACTGTTTATATTCTACTAAATTATCTACATCACAGTAGGTGATTTCAATTATTTTTTTTATATTAAATTACTTTGGTCTCTTGCAACTATTATTATTTTGACCTTTTTTTTTTCTTTGAATTTTGTGTTTCACGTTTCAACTTGTTGGGAGATTGAAGGGATGTTTCACTGTCAAAAGCTAACCTTAAACATATTGATGCAGCAAAAAAATCGACCCAAACAAGAATCAATAAAATTGGAACGTGATAAATGATTCGAATACGTTGATTTTTGAATACCAAAAATTAATCTGTTGATTCACACACGAATACCAGAACAACAAACATCAAAAATAGTTGATTTTTGCAAGAATACCGATATTTGGGATAAACAAGAAAACTCTCTGCAATTTTATGAATGATCAAAAACTAAAATCCATGTTATGGTACAAGGCCTTTAAATAGGACAACAAAAAAACATAAAAGAATTAGAAAAACAATAAAATCATCAATTTTCCTATAAAGAAAAGAATTGAGATAACAATTGCAATTTAAAAACTAGAATACTAAAAGAGGCATTTTTTTATATAGCACTGTTTCCAAGGCTATTTGTGGAAAAGTCACCAAGTTATTAATTCTTATGGAAATAGCACCAATTATTGTGCTCTGCCCAATTTGCCCCTACTATACATCTCAGCTTTGAATTTGGGGGATTTGTTTCCTTTTCACTGTCTGAAGAGTGAAGAGAGACCCACCAGACCCGACAATAGAGACCCACCAGACCCACCACTGTCGTTGACATCGACGAATCGGAGAAGGTACGGCGACAACAAATCGAGGAAGCCGAAGACGACGACGACGAATTGGAGAAGACGACGACAACGACGAACTTGAAATTGTTTGTGAAATAGAAGAAGTTGACGAGGAAGTGAAGGTATGTTGGTAACAATTTCACTGTCGGTTTTCATGAATTGTTCTTCAATAAATTGGGGGTTAGTCCATTTACTGTGTTTGACAATCTATGTCTCTGCTTTACTGTGTTTGACAATCTATGACTCTGCTTTAATACTCTGATTTGTATCTCTATTCCATTTTCAATGATTTTCTTTGCCAAGGCTCTTGAAGGATCTCCTTTATTAGTGAAAAGATTTGAGTTGATATGGGTTTCAAATTGAGTCCTTGCATTTTCTACATTTCGATCTTGAATTCATTTTTTAAAAGTTTGAATGCATATTTTCTTACTTGTTTTTTAGGTTCTGAGAGGAGGATGCTTTGTCTAGTGCTTTAGGATATTTCAATCTTCTCACTCTTTTCTTCTAAGGATGATACTTCTCTTCAATAATGGGGAGGATTAAAGTAGCTGTTTTCAAGATTGTTTTAAATTAATGTGTTATGCAATTCAAGTTTCCTTTCTTTGATCTACAATTTATTTTGCGAACTCATTATCAGATTTGTCATTCGAACTAATGTGGAAGTGATATCCAATATTGTAGTTGGAAGTGATATCCTTAATATGTAAGTGATGCTATCCAGGCATATGATTTATTAAGTTTCAATACAAGTGAGCCGACAACTGTATATTATATGTACTGTAGGAAGTTATTTCATATATTTTGTCAAGAGGAATTATTTTGCATTTTTTATTTAAATACTTATGTCAACTATACACATTTAGGTGTAAGTACCTTTTAGGAAATTAACAGGGTGCTTTCCTTAGTTTATTGGGTTTAGATACATTTATTTTCAAAGTTTATTTTTTCTTCTTTATAGATTACAATTGTTGACTTACTGCATTTCGATATTTAACATAATGGTGTTCTGAAGCTTGGTCGAGCATTCTGTTTTCAAGTTTAGTTTTTTGCGTTGTGTGGGTTTAAGTTCGGCTTTTGTTGTTTTGTGTTGTGGATTTCTGCGTTGTTTTTTTTTTTTCCTTAAAAAAAACATAATTATTGTGTATCTTCTGCTTGTTAATTTAGTTGTGAACTACAGATGGTAAACCTGAAGTCGAGGTTGAAAACTCCCGAGAGTTCTTGGTACCCCGCAACAATAACTCGTCACAACCACATTAAACTGCTCAATGTAATTGAGGCTGCAATTAACAAACCAGTAATTAACGGAGTAGTAGATGGGGGTAACGAACAATGGAGGTTCCTTGAGTCATGTTATGGTCATTTTCTATGTATGCATCGAGGGTTACAGTTTTCCGGTGGTATTGTGCATCGTTTGCTACTACGTGAGCTACACCACGACAGACCAACCGATGAGATGCGGTTCATGTTGGGTAATCGTAGCGTCCGGTTTTCTAAGGTCGAATTTTGCTTGATAACTGGGTTGAAGTTCAGAGTTATCCTCGACATGACGCAAATTGAGGAGGTGGAGAATGGCTTACACCAGAGGTACTTCAGTTCTCGCGATTCAATAACTTTGGAGGAACTTCAAGCAAGGATTCTACAGGGTGAATGGCAGCAGCATTATAATGTTGTTAAGCTTTGTTTGTTGTTGGACAGATGAAGACATGTCTCAGATACGATTGAAAATGACTGTTGAAGTTTTTTCTAACTCCACTGAAGTGGCTTCTTGACATACTTGTAAATTTAATGAGTCTCGGATTTGGATACGCAATGTTAAAGTCTATTTACTATATTTGACAGCAGTTAATATTTGATAGTAAGCCTCTTTTATATAAGTTGCAGCTGTGGATATATATATATATATATTATAGTTAAAATAAGTTTCATCAAATAAAGAATAATAGTTTGTTTAATATAAGTAAAAAAAAAAAAATTAAAAAACAAGTACCAGATAACATTACTCAAAAAGGTGTTTATAGTTTGAATTTTTTTTCAAATTTCTCACGGTAAGTCTCGGCTAAAATATATAAGTCTTAGCTATCATCAAATAAGTCTCGGGTATCCTCAAATAAGTCTCGGTTAGTTACCCGAGACTTATTCCATCATAGCCGAGACTTAAGTAGTTTACCCGAGACTTATGTTCCCAAAAACTCACTTTCTGGTTTCCAAATTTTTGATTCCAGCAAGTTCTCAAACTTCCAATAAGTCTTGACTAAAACATATAAGTCTCGGTTGTCATCAAATAAATCTCGGGTATCGTCAAATAAGTCTCGGTTAGTTACCGGAGACTTATTCCATCATAGCCGAGACTTAAGTAGTTTACTCGAGACTTATATTCCCAAAAACTCATTTTCTGGTTTCCAAATTTTTGATTCCAGCAAGTTCTCAAACTTCCAATAAGTCTCGACTAAAATATATAAGTCTCGGCTATCATCAAATAAATCTCGGGTATCGTCAAATAAGTCTCGGTTAGTTACCCGAGACTTATTCCATTGTAGCCGAGACTTTTTTGACAATAACCGAGACTTATTAGAAGATAGCCGAGACTTACTGGTAGTTTAGACTTGTGTTCCTAAAAACTAAAAAAAGATATATACCACGCCTTATTGGTTTAATTGTAGGCAAATTTTCATAAAATAATTTGATTGTTCCACATAATTTAATTGCTCCACATAATAAATTCAAACACAAATGTAGTCAAACATAACCATAATTCTAACTTAAGGAGTCAAACATAAAGTCAATAGTTCCACATAATCTACTCAAACTCAAATGTAATCAAACATACAACCATAATTTGACATTACAGGAGTCTAACATAAAGTCAATAGTTCCACATTTTAAACTCAAACTCAAATGTCTTGCTCTTTATCTGGACAAGTTTGTTTATTGTGGTTCACATTGTGACATACACTACATTTCCTCCGGTATTGGGCTGGGATAGGGTTGCTAGTACTTGCATTGTTGACCATCCGAATCATTGGTGGATTTGGACAATTTCTACTATTGTGTCCCTGTGCTCCACATTGGGAACATTTTTGACTATTTTACCTTTCGGAAGCCGAGCGGTGTCGGCTGTTACAAGGCCTACCAGGTTGATTTCGAATATCCGGAGGTATGACAAGATGATTTCTGATGTCCTCAGGTACTACCCAACTACTAGGATGCCCTACGGGCATGATAGATATAAAATATGCATCAATGAGGACTTCCTTTTTATAGTAGTCCGTGCATAGGGAGATATAATTCAAGTGTCGCTCCCTGATAAGTAGAAACAAAAGTGAACTTACAAAATTAAAATATAACAAACAAAATCCACATGTATATAACAAATAAATGTACCTACCTAGCCGCTGCAAGTGCATGAGCACAAGGTAGAAGATCAAGATCGAAAACCTTGCATGTGCATGTCTTTTGTTGCAAGTTTACTGTGCGACATGTACTGCCTAGAGCAACAGCTATTAATTGCATCTCAATAACGTATTTATTTTGATCATGTTTCACAATAGACTAAACAACCCCCAAGAGTTCTTCGTAAGTCAAGTTCTTCTGCACCAAAATTCCTTTATTTACTGCACCAACATACCGTTGGCTTCCGTGCGGTAGTTCCTCCCACCGTCCATTATATGATATCAACATTCTAACAAAATCCATTGTCCTACCAAAACAAAACGTCAACATTTACAAAATACGGCTGAAAGTAAAACTGTCAGTATCATAAATTAAAGCTAAAACAACACCATTGGATAGTATCAAATACGTTTCTGGTACTATGAATTTAGGTCTCTGACAAAGTCCCAGATACTAAAATTTAATTTTTGGGAACACAAGTTTTTTCAGTTTCTTTTTTCAGTTTTTGGGAAATAGGTCCACTGGTAGTATCAAATATGTCTCGGGTATCTTTTTTCAATTTTTGGGAACACAAGTCTGGCTAAACTACCAGTAAGTCTCGGGTATCTTCTAATAAGTCTCGGGTATTGTCAAATAAGTCTCGGCTACGATGGAAAAAGTCTCGGGTAACTAACCGAGACTTTTTCCATCGTAGCCGAGACTTATTTGACAATACCCGAGACTTATTAGAAGATACCCGAGACTTACTGGAAGTTTGCGAACTTACTAGAATCAAGAATTTGGAAACGAGAGAAACAACAGTTTGCTTAACAACAGCAAATTCCAAGTGCTAGCACTAATCAAAGAAACAAATGAGCTTGAATGAACTTATAAAAAAGGTTTATTCAAAAGATGAATTACCTTACAATGTGATGAGCTTGTACAATCCTTATTGAGGAGAGAAGTTGCCTTTCCAATGAGGTTTGTAAGCTCCAGATCGACTATTTTCAGAGGTTTGTGAGGTCAATGAAAATCTGAAATAGATGGAGTGAGAGAGAAAGCTTCGTTTTTCTCCAACAAGAAGAAAGAAGAAAGAAGGAAGAAGATATCAAGGGCAACGAAAATCTGAAACAAGAAAGAAGAAAGAAGAAGAAGAAAGCTTCGTTTAAGAGAAGATAAAATAAAGAAGAAATAAGGGCATTTTTGTCCACCTCTATACTTTGGTGCTATAAAACATAGAATTATTAAATTGGTGATATTACCATAAAGCCAAACAAATTTGGTGCTATTTTCCCCTATTTCCTCATACTACCATACCTACTAAAACATGGTAAATCTATCTAATAAAGAAATTATATTTGATTTAATAAAATCAAATCATAAATAATTAACTACCTAATTAAATATATAATAAATTGAAACATACTAATACGTATTAATTATAAGAATATTTTTAAAACTCAAAATCTCCTATAATATCTTCAATAATATCTCCTGCATCATTCTCTCCTGGGCAGAGAAAATTCATCTTTGAATTTCGGCATCTTTAATTTGATGAACATGCAGAAAATTATTCTGTGCCAATAGCCTTGATTGTAGATGACAAACCATAAATTTTCCAATTTTTGTCACAATACCCATCCAATAAAACAAAACATATGCATCAATCATTAATGTTTTGAGTAACAAATGAATTGAAGATGTCGTAGTATAACGAAACACGGTAAATCGTAAAAACAATCCACAAAATTGGAGTTGCTATTGCGTGATCTTTCTGTTCTTCGAATATTAGCGGAATATTGAAATCAACGGAAGCTTCTTGGGACACATGTGTATCATCGAAAAACACTGAATGATATGAGTCAAATTGTGTTTAGGGGTTCAAGGGAGTTGGAATTTTTTTTTTTTTTTTTTTTTTTTTTTTGGAAAATATGGAAGGTGAATGAATATCTAATGGGGAGTAGTTGGGTATGGTCGGTGGACGCTGAGGCCGGCACAGATGTAGACTCGGATGCTATGATACCAACTGATGCCGCCAAAAAATCAATGCAAACAAGAATTGATAAAACATGAGAAGAAAAATAATTCGAATCCATTGATCTTGATTACCAAAAATTAAATCCGTTAATTCTTAAATACCAGAATTGAAATCTTTTATTATTCTGTTGATTCGTGCATGAATATCAGAATAATAGATATCAAAAATCTTTAATTCTCGAAAGAATGCTGATATTTGGGATAAACCAGAAAAAACTATGAGTTTAGAATAATTAGAAAAATAATAAAATTATCAATTGTCCTAAAAAGGAAAGAATTGAGATAACAATGGTAATTTAAAATATTAGAATCCTAAAACATCATAAATCTATAAGGAAATTAGATATGATTTAATAAAATCAAATCATAAATAATTAACTACCTAATTAAATATATAATAAATTGAAACAAACATAATAATATGTATTAATTACAATAATATTTTTAAAACTCAAATCTCCAATAATATCCCTTACAACATTCTCTCCAGAGAAAATTCATCTTCAAATTTCGATATCTTTAATTCGACGAACATGTAAAAATTTATTCTTTGACAATAGCCTTGATTGTAGATGACAAACCGTAAATTTCCAATTTTCGTCACAATACCCATTCAATAAATCAAAACATATGAATCAATCATTAATGTTTTGAGATACAAATAAATTAGAGATGCTGTAGAATGATGAAACAAGGTAAAATCGTAAAAACAATACACAAAATTGAGTTGTTGTCTTGATCCTTCTTGAACACCTCTTCATCGAATATTGGCGGCATAATGAAATCAACGAAAACTTCTTCGGACACATATGTATCATCAAAAAACACTGAATGATAGGAGTCAAATTGTGTTCAAGGGTTCATGGGAATTGGAATTTTTGTTTTTTATGAGGAAAGATGAATATCTAACAGGGAGGTAGTTGGGTGTGGTCCGTGGACACTGAGGCTAGCACAGAGGTAGACTCAGAGACTCTAATACTAATTGATGCTAAAGAAAAATGTTATGAGATAATTTGGTTTAGAGAAAAGAAGTAGAGAGAATCAAGGGAGGAGCAAGGAGAAGTGTTTAAGTTGTAATTCGATACCTTTATTCCTTGACTAATTGGCCCTTTATAGGCTTACAAACTAACATCTATCAACTAGAAAGTAGGAGAAGATTGGCAACAACATTCGTGCACAATCTCATCTAACCTAACACAAACTAACCACTAGCATATCAACTAGCTTATTCAATTCAACACTAAAACTACTACTCATCCCTGTCACGAGCTAGGCTTGAATGCATGCATGAAGGCATCATGTCACCAAGGCATGGCTCATACAAATTGTCACATATCATTCCCCACCGCTTGAAGAATCCTTGTCCTCAAGGATGAAGTCTGGGTAAGTCTTCGAAAACGCCAACGATTTTCCCCAATTGCATCTTCGATTAATGCATCCGCCCATTTGACTAGTATCTCCGCATGATGGGTACTATGAATCATCCCACTAGCCTGCATACAATTTTTGGATGGTAATAATCGAGATCGTATATGACGAATTTTAAATTTTTCGCCTTTTGTCATGTTGTCCATCCAATCGCTCCAATGGTTGGAAATAAATTCTTGAATCATTAAATCCTGCAACAAAAGATAAATTGAAGTATTTTTATGGTAAGATACGTGTGACTCGTAAAAACAATCCACAAAATATGAATTGCTCTCATATGGGACTTTCTCAAATACATATTCATCAAATATCGGTGGTTTATCAAAATCGACAAAAACCTCCGCCGGCACATATGTATCATCGAAAAACACCAAAGGATAAGTGGTTAGTTGTGTGTGAGAGTTCTGAAAACTAAATTTTTGTAAAGACCGAAGGTTGGTTAAGATGGTATTGAGGGTATAGTGAATTTGTTCGAAGCGAGACTCATGACGAGTTAGGACTTCATAGACTTCATTACGAAATCGTGTGTCCATGGATTCGAACGGCTTTGATACCAATTGTTATGAGATAATTTGGTTTAGAGAAAAGAAGTAGAGAGAATCAAGGGAGGAGCAAGGAGAAGTGTTTAAGTTGTAATTCGATACCTTTATTCCTTGACTAATTGGCCCTTTATAGGCTTACAAACTAACATCTATCAACTAGAAAGTAGGAGAAGATTGGCAACAACATTCGTGCACAATCTCATCTAACCTAACACAAACTAACCACTAGCATATCAACTAGCTTATTCAATTCAACACTAAAACTACTACTCATCCCTGTCACGAGCTAGGCTTGAATGCATGCATGAAGGCATCATGTCACCAAGGCATGGCTCATACAAATTGTCACATATCAAAAAATCATCACAAATGAGAATCGATAAAATAGAACGGGATAAATAATTCGAATCTGTTGATTCTTGAATACTGAAAATTAAATCCGTTCATTCTTGAACACCGAAAGCAAAATCTTCTATTAATCTGTGGATTTGTGCACGAATACCAGAAGGGTGCAGATATTGCCACCGAAAGAAATTATTTGTACAAACATTTTTTTTTATGGGAAAATTACACAAACTTACTTTGGTTAAATGAATGGTTACACTAAAATCGACAAAAAAAAAAAAAAAATCATAATGACAATAAACTCCTCTTGACTCGTTGGCTAACTGTTGATGACCATCCGTTTTGCCCTTGTTCTAGTATTTTGAAATATTATATTAAATAAATTAATGAATTAAAAATCAGAAAAAATATGTATACATAAAAATAAAATAAAAAATCAAATAACGGTAAAAAAGAAATCAGAAAATTTTAAAAAAGAGATATATAAATCAAATAATTAATATATATATATTACAAAATCAGAAGAAAAAAATATTTAAAAAATAAAATGATCTCTCCAGATATCTATAGAGATCAATTGGAGAAGAACTCAATCTCCATTAGAGGAAATCTAAAATATCCATTAATGGAATGACATATTTCTATTAATGATGATTTTGGTTCTAGATTTTCTCCAAAAATGAAGGAGATCCTAATTCTCCATTAATGAAGATTTTTCTTCCAGATCTCCTACAAAAATGGAGGTGATCTGGAACCACATCTCCTCCATGAAAAATTTATAATATATAATACTTCTCTAATCAGGACAATCTTGACTTTATAAGTTCAGGACGTTCGACTACAGCTATACGCCTATACATTCAAAGTGAGTCAACAGCCCCATATTAACAAATACTCAAACCCAATATGAATGTGTGGCTGAGGTTGGATGTTCTTAGCTTATAATTTCAAAACGTCCTTACTAGAGAACCAATATATATATATATATTCTCTAAATTTTTTAAAATATTTTTTATTGTTCATGTTTTGGATGAGACTGTGATGGTAAAGAAGATGAAGGGTGGAGAAGAAGAAGATGAGGGATGGAGAAGAAAGAAGCATAATTATTTTGGGTTACAATTTGCTTTGTTTAGAGTTGCGATTTGGTCTCTGAAAATTGAAGGATGGGATGAAGTAGATTTTTTTTTTATTAATATTATATTTTATTAACAAATTATCAGAGTTGATGTGGCAATATGTTATTGGACATTTTTTTTCATTTTGTTTCATTTTTTTAATAACATTGGAAAATACCAAATTACCCTTTACTAGTTAATGCCTTACTGTTGTCAATGGTTGGTCAACCGTCAGTTAATAGCTCAAGGGTAAATTAGTGTGATTATAATTTTTTTACTGGTTTTAATGTAATTATACATATAACCAAGGTAAGTTTGTGTAATTTTCCCATAAAAAGATGGGTGTACAAATAATTTCTTTTGGTAGCAATATCTGCACCCATACTAGAATAACAAGCATAAAAAATCGTTAATTCTCGAAAGAATATCGATATTTGGGATAAACAAGAGAAAACTCTAACTTTAGACGAATTAGAAAAATAACAAAACCATCAATTCACCTTTGTAGCATATTGTACAAGATTGTCACTAAGGTTTTGGCTAGCAGACTTAAATAGTACCTCTCCTCCATCTTTTCCCAAAACCAGTCAGCTTTTATCCCTAGACACCTCATATTCGATAATGTGTTGGTGTTCTACACTCTATCAGTCATAGAAAAGAAGAAAAGAGAGATCTTATGGCTCTCAAGCTGGACATGAGTAGAACATATGATCGGGTGGAGTAGGGTTTCCTCTAGGCAGTTATGGAAAGGATGCACTTCCCATCGAATTGGGTCTTAGTGGTTATGAATTGCATTTCAACATCAAAACTGTCTTTCTTGCTTAATGGGAAGGTGATCGGTCAACTGGTGCCCTCTAGGGGCTTAAGACAAGGATGTCATCTCTCTCCCTACCTCTTCATTCTATGTGCATAGGTTTTGTCCAGTCTGATTAGAAGCTTGGAGAGAAACGGTCGGTCACTAGGAATTAAATATAATAGAGGTAGCCCCCTAGTGAGCCATTTGTTCTTTGCCGACGATAGCATTCTCTTCTGCATGGCCTTGAAGAATAGTTTCTCCTTTATCTGAAACCTATTGGGGATTTATGAGAGGGGGTCAGGGCAGTAGGTGAACCTCCAGAAATCGAAGGTTACTTTCATTGTAAGGATTCCCATTGTTGATTGGCTTATTTCGTAGACAAACCACATATTGGGGGTTTGAATTGTAAGGGTAGTTAGGTGATTGAAGATCATGTTCAGAGGCCCTTTTCAAGACCTCAAGGGAAGAAGCACTCCAAAGGTATAATTCTTAGTGTTTCTTGTAATGAAGAGAAATAGATGCACACACACACAACACTTGCATAATTCTTATTCTTGAATGTGTTGTGTCTTTATTGTGTGTATGCATGAATTGCTCATTTAATCTCTCTTCATTCTTGTCCATATGGGTGCATCTTGCTTGGAATTACACATCATATTTTTCTTTTTAGGAAACTCCATCAGGTGCGTTTTTGCGCCCTGTTCTGCGGGCAAGGCCGCAGAAATAAGGGCGCAGAACAAGGATCAGAATTCATACTCTCTGTCCTCTTTTCTGCGCCCTTGGTTTTTGCGTTTAGGGGCCGCAAAATTGTCAGGTGCATTTTTGCGCCCTTGTTCTGCGGCCAAGGGCGCAGAACAAGGGCGCAGAATCGGGCGATCTGTTGCAAATTTTTCAAAACGACGTCATTTCATCTAGGGGTCCTATATAAGTATCATCTTCTTCCTTGCTCGTTTTCAAGAGCTCAAAATCAGACCTTAGAGTGAGAAACTCAAACCCTAGAGAGAGAAAGCTTCAATCTTGCTTCTTTAACTCTCCAAACCCAAAACCCATGTGCATCTAACATGTTTCATGCATCAATCTTCCATGGGTCTTCTTCATTTATGACTTGGTAAGTAGAACAAACACCACATCTTCATTTATTGTTCTATCTTAGTCAAGACATGTCTTTTATTGCTTAGTTTAGCAAATCTTCACTTTTATTGCATATTTAGTGAAGTTATGACATGATTGGGTTTTGTTTGTGGTAGCTTACATGATTAGGATGATTTTCCCTAAATAGCTAACCCTAGAACATTCTTGTACAATTGGTTGATGATTAGGTTGATAGATTAATGTTTATTTATCTAGTCAAGCTTAATTGAATGTTCTTGTGGATTTAATTGACAATTATGTTGTTAGAAATTCTCTACAACTAATTGAGTTCACATGTTTGGACATGTTGACATTGTTTGATAGCTAGGATTGTTTTGTGATTGATAACATCTAGCTAAGCTTTATGATATGTCATTTAGCTTTTGATATCTAGGATTGATTTCATTGATATATCATCATTCTAGGTAAGCATATAGAGTTGCCTTGCTCTTGTTGCATTTTGAGTATTTCATATATTCACTTAGGTTGTTTTCTCTTCATTGAGAACTAAGTCTTGTGTTGCTTCCGGGATTAGGTTGCATAAATCACAAGCATTGGGACTAGGTTCACTTATACCGGGATTAGGTAGGTGTGTGATTACTTCCGGGATTAGGTTGTAATCGTTTTACACATTTAGTGGATTCGAGGTTCAAGTGTGGCTCACTTACATAGCCCGTGGTTTTTCCCGTGAGGGTTTCCACGTAAATATCAAGTTTCTTTTAATTTCCGCACCATATTACACTTGCTATTGTATTTTGACTAGTGGAGGGTATTTTCGTAATCTTGACCATTAACGAAAATTTGGTAAAATTGGGTAAAATCTATTCACCCCCCCTCTAGATTAATATTGAACACACCATAATTTGTTTCAATTGGTATCAGAGCGGGTTCCTAGATATACATAGGTGATCCTTGCTCATTTTGGTGTGTTTTGCATTTGTGTGATTTTTGTTCATTCATACATTTTGCATTCATTTCATTTCATTCATAAACACAATGAGTGGAAACGGTGGTAGCAACGAGGGGGCTTCTAGCACACGTCCTCCTCTTCTCACCGGATTGAATTACTCCTCATGGAAAGGGAAGATGGAATCATACATATGTCAACTTCATGACCGAGCTTGGATGTCGGTTGAAGATGGATACGATCTTCCCATGATGACTCCTACGGGTGGAGGAGAAGATGTTTTGAAGCCCAAGGCACAATGGAGTGCTCAAGAATTTGAGGCATCAAAATGGAATAGGAAGGCTATGCATGCCATCCTATGTGCTATGGATGAGAATCAATACAAGTTGATTCAAAACACTAGGATTGCTAAGGAGGCATGGACAATCCTAGAAGTTGCACATGAGGGAACCGAAGTTGTGAAGGACTCCAAGCTTCAAGTTCTCCAAACTCAATTTGAGATGCTCAAGATGGAGGAGAATGAGTGCTTCAACGACTTCGAGATCAAGTTGATGGACATAGTCAACCAAAGTCATCAACTTGGTGATCCTTATTCGGATAGGAGGATCAAGCAAAAGATTATGAGATCCCTACCGGATAGGTTTGAGTCAAAGGTGACGGCTTTGGAAGAAAATAGTGGTTATAAGGATATGAAGCCGAGTGAAGTCATTGGAAGACTTCTAGCCTATGAGTCTAGGAAGGGTCCTAGCACTACTCCTCCTAAAAAGCAAAAGGGTATTGCTTTGAAAGCTTCTAAGGATGAAAAGGAGGTGAAGAATGACTCGGATGAAGACATGGCCTTGTTTGTGAAAAGATTCAACAAGGTTATGAAGTTTGGAAAGAAGGGATTTGGTTTTAGAGGCCAAGACAAGAAAAAGGTTCCCTTCAAGAAGTTTGAACCAAGGCAAGAGAGGACCGAAAGGAAAGGGGTCCGTTGCTTTGAGTGTGGCGGGATTGGTCACTTTGCTCCCGAATGTGCTAATCACAAGGAAAAGAAGAAGGGAAAAGTGATGGCCGCCACTTGGAGTGGAAGTAGTGATGACTCCAATGAAGAAGATGATTCTTCGGATGATGAAGACATCATGGCTAACTTCCTAGCTTTTGCCTCTTCTCACAAGAGCAAAAGTGGTAGTGAAAAAGAGGAAGAGAGTCAAAGGGAAAGTGACTCTAGTGAAGATGACTCCGATGCTAACTCCACTAATGGATATGTGGAGAAAGAAGTGTTAGTTGAATATCTTAAGGAGTTTAGGAGCTTAGAGATGAAAACCACTAAGAAGATCAAGATGTTGAGAGAAGAAATTCTTGAGCTTTCATCTCACAATGATCTTCTAAGTGAAGAAGTGGAAAGACTTAAGAAGAGAGAAGATAAGCTAAAAGAGGAGTTAGCTTTATCTAGGAGGAATGAAGAAGGTTTGAAGAGGGAGCTTGTTGAAGCTAAGAAGTCACTTACTAGGATGGACTCTAGCACCAAAAAATTAGATCACATGCTTGGTGTTGGAAAGAGTCCATGTGACAAGAGAGGTCTTGGGTTTGAAGATTGTCAAGAGACCACCTCCTCTAAGAAGACCGTGTTTGTTAAGAGCTTGGGCAACATAGAAGCTTCTCCGGTGCACACTCCTAGGAAGAAAATAGATCTAGGACAAAGCTCAAAAAGTGCACAAGTGAAGGTTGCACCAAGGAGACAACCTCAAGCCAACATTCCTCATCTATTGGCTCAAAAAAGGAAGCAAGATAGACCGGTTCAACAAAGAAGATGGATTGAACCCTCTCAACCACAAAGACATAGGAAGACTTCCATGCAAGCTCAAAGACAAGGTATGATTCCTCAATTCATTCCAATTTGTCACTTTTGTGGTTTTAATGGTCACATAAGACCAAATTGCTTTCGATATATTAAAATGTGTAGAACTAGAAGCATGATTGAGAAGAGAAAGACTAGAGCCAAGATGCATGTTCCTAGGAATGATATGACTAATTTGCATGATCCTAGGACATCTAGAGCCCATGTACCAAAGACCATTAAGAAAGAAAATGTTGTTCTTAAATGGATTAGGAAGAATGAAAATGTTTGCCATGTTGCACAAATTGCCTTGAAGGCAAATTCTTCTAATCTTTGGTATCTTGATAGTGGGTGCTCTAGGCACATGACGGGAAACAAGAGTTTCTTCGAGACTCTTGTTATGGAGGAAGGAGGAAATGTCACCTTTGGTGATGGATCCAAAAAGAATGTCATAGGGAAAGGAACCATCTCCGTTCCCGGATTGCCCTCCTTATCCAATGCTTTACTTGTTGATGGCTTGAAAGCCAATTTGATTAGCATTTCTCATCTTAGTGATGAAGGATATTCCGTCTTGTTTAACAAAGAGAATTGCTCTATCCTAAAGCCCAATGGACAAACCTTATTGAAAGGTATGAGATCTAGCGACAATTGTTATTGTCTTGAAGCTAGAATAGTCTCAAACAATGTGTCCAAGGATGAGCAAATTGAGTTGTGGCATGAAAGACTTGGCCACATGAACTTTCGGGATCTACGGACCCTTGGAAAGTTTGAATGTGTGCGTGGCCTCCCTAAGCTAGGGAAGAAAACCAATGGTATTTGTGGACCTTGTCAACAAGGAAAACAAACTAAAAGCATGCACAAAAAGGGCAAGTATCTCTCCACCAAGGAGCCCCTAGAGCTTCTCCACATGGATCTTATGGGTCCTATGCAAACCGAAAGCTTGGGTGGAAAGAGATACATTTTTGTTTGTGTAGATGATTTCTCTAGGTTCACATGGACATATTTTCTTAGAGAAAAATCCGAAACTTTTGATAAGTTTAAAATGCTTTGTACTAAACTTCAAAATGAAATGAATTCCAACATTAAAAGCATAAAACGGATTAGAAGTGACCATGGGAGGGAATTTGAGAATGCTTCGTTTGAAACCTATTGTGATAGTATAGGTATCTCCCATGAGTTTTCGGCTCCTAGGACACCTCAACAAAATGGAGTTGTTGAGAGGAAAAATAGGGTCCTTCAAGAGATGGCCCGTGTGATGTTGCTTAGCAACAATGTGCCTAGGAATCTATGGGCCGAAGCCATCAACACGGCTTGTTATATAGGAAATAGAGTTTTCCTAAGGCCCGGTACTAGGAATACCTCCTATGAGTTATGGAAAGGCAAGAGGCCAAATGTTAGCTACTTCCACACATTTGGAAGCAAATGCTTCATTTTAAATGACCGAGATCAACTTGGCAAATTTGATGCCAAGAGTGATGAGGGTATATTTATTGGCTATGCCTTAAATAGTAGAGCCTATAGAGTCTTCAATAAGAAAACTCTAAGTGTCATGGAGTCATCTAATGTTGTATTTGATGATGAAAGGCTCAAGTGTAGTAATCATGAGGAGGAGGTTATTCTTAGTGATGATTCTCCTTTGGAGAAGGTTGTTGTGACTCCTAATGTGGGGACTTCCAATGTTGTTGAAAATGACACACAACCTATTGATAGAGTTCCTAACTTGGACTCTAATGAACCCGCTCCATGGGTTAGAAGACTCCATAACAAAGAGGATGTTATTGGAGATGTGAATGAGGGTGTTAGGACTAGAAGGCAAATAGCTAATCGTATTAGCTTCACATGCTACACCTCTCAAATAGAACCCAAAAAGATTGATGAAGCTCTAAATGATGAGTTTTGGGTTCTTGCCATGCAAGAAGAGCTAAACCAATTCGAAAGGAATGAGGTTTGGACTCTAGTTCCTAGGCCTAAGACCACTAATGTCATAGGCACAAAATGGATATATAGGAACAAATCCGATGAGGATGGCAACGTTGTGCGTAACAAGGCAAGACTTGTTGCACAAGGGTACTCTCAAATTGAGGGTATCGACTTTGAGGAGACTTTTGCTCCCGTTGCCCGCCTAGAGTCCATTAGGCTTCTCTTGTCCATCTCTTGTGTGCACAAGTTCAAATTGCACCAAATGGATGTTAAGAGTGCCTTCCTCAATGGCTTCTTGCAAGAGGAAGTGTTTGTTGAGCAACCCAAGGGGTTTGTGGATGCACACCACCCCAACCATGTCTATCGCCTCAAGAAGGCTCTTTATGGGTTGAAACAAGCACCGAGGGCTTGGTATGAGCGCCTCACTCAATTTCTTGTCAACAATGACTACACAAGAGGTAGTGTTGACAAGACACTATTCATCAAGAAAGACAATGATGAGCTTTTTATAGCTCAAATATATGTTGATGATATAGTGTTTGGATCCACCAACAACACCAAAGTCCAACAATTTGTTGATGTTATGTCTCATGAATTTGAGATGAGTCTTGTTGGTGAGCTTAGTTACTTCCTAGGTTTGCAAATTAGGCAATTAAGTGATGGGATCTTCATATCCCAAGCCAAATATGCCAAAAACCTAGTGAAGAAGTTTGGTCTTGAGAAAGCCAAACATTGTAACACACCCATGAGCACCACTTTGAAACTAAGCAAAGATGCTAGTGGTAAAAGTGTAGAACAAACACTTTATAGGGGTATGATAGGAAGCTTGCTTTATTTGACCGCAAGTAGGCCCGACATATCCTTTAGTGTGGGTGTGTGTGCTAGGTACCAATCCGATCCCAAGGAGTCCCATCTCTCTTGCGTCAAGAGAATCATTCGATATGTGAATGGGACTTCTAACTATGGGATTTGGTACTCTTTTGACACTAATGCTAGTCTTGTAGGCTTTAGTGACGCGGATTGGGCCGGAAATTGTGATGATAGGAAAAGCACATCGGGCGGTTGCTTTTTCCTTGGAAACAATCTTGTTTCTTGGTTTTGCAAGAAGCAAAACTCAATCTCCTTGTCCACGGCGGAGGCCGAGTACATAGCCGCGGGGAGTGGATGCACACAACTCCTATGGATGAAGCAAATGCTAGTAGACTACGGATTCAACCAAGGTACACTCACTCTCTTTTGTGATAACATGAGTGCTATTAATATTTCCAAGAATCCAGTTCAACATTCTAGAACTAAGCATATTGACATCCGTCATCATTTCATTAGAGAACTAGTTGAAAATAAATGCATTGTACTTGAGCATGTAGGTACAAATGATCAACTAGCCGACTTGTTTACAAAACCTCTAGATGCTACTCGATTTAAAACTCTTAGTAGATCTATTGGAATATGTCTTGTGGAGTGATGAGTTCTAGTATTTGACCCCAATAAGGGGAGCTCAAGCAAAGAGAGCAAACTTGCATGAATTGTCATATGCAAAAAGTTAACTTCTTTTATGCTCTTTTATGATTGTTTGAGAATGCTTGGTGAATAACATTGATTAATGCTTTAATAATGTTTTTAATAACACCTTGCACGGTTGCCTAGCATGTACTGCATGATTTCTATTTTTGCTTGAGTATGCTTATCCATTTGAGGAATGTTCTACTTGTTAGTACATGTGATTGACCTCAAATTATTCTCCATGTTCATGATTCTTTGATATGCATTCTTAAGCTCTCTCTTGAAAAAGGGCTACTGGCAATATGACGTGCAGCCGCCCAATGTAGGAAATGGCTACTCATTTGAAACCGAGTGAAAGCCTTCAAGAGAGTTACATTAGCATGATAAACAGAAATACATGCTTGCTAGGATAAAGGAGAAAAACAGAAAAGTTGAAATGTGTTTGATGATGTGTGTGATGCATTGCTTAATAAAGACCTCAAAATTGTTGATTGATGATGTGTCTTGCAATGTAGAAAAGATGATATATTTTTTGATGTGATTAGTACACTCTGCACACAAATGCTTGGATATATATCTTCTTGTCATAACAACAGGGCTCTAATTGGTTTGACTTCATTTGGAAAACCTGTTGATTGTTGCTTTGATTGATTCTTATGCATGAGCTCAATAGTGCTTGTATTACATGCTAAGCAACTTTTACACACACACACTTTTCTGTGAATAAAATCTCCTTGAATCTCTCTCAATTCTTGAATTGCATAAAGTTCGTTTATATGATTATGCAAATGCCTTTTGTGCAAATAGCTCTCTTTGCTAAAGCAATCCAATAGGGGGAACTCCTTTGCCTATCTCATGACAAAAAGGGGGAGAAGTCTTGAGAGATATAGGGGGAGCATTGTGTATGCTTTGGGGAGAAGTTTGAGAGAGAGTAACCTTTGAGGGGGAGCATTGCATACTCATACATTGCATGATATTGTGGTTAAAAGATTCTTATGCAAATGCTTGTTTTTCTTTCACTTGATCATCTCACATACACTTGCTTTGGAAGTGTATTCTAATTGTTTTGAAGGTATGGTTATTCTACAAGAGATTGAAGACTTGAAGTTTTATTTTCTTATCTCTTTGTACTTTGTAATGTAGAATTTCCCGAAGTTTCATTTATCTTGTGAGGATCAATGTGAGTGGTGGTTTTGTCACGAAATAGCCAAAGGGGGAGATTGTAAGGATTCCCATTGTTGATTGGCTTATTTCGTAGACAAACCACATATTGGGGGTTTGAATTGTAAGGGTAGTTAGGTGATTGAAGATCATGTTCAGAGGCCCTTTTCAAGACCTCAAGGGAAGAAGCACTCCAAAGGTATAATTCTTAGTGTTTCTTGTAATGAAGAGAAATAGATGCACACACACACAACACTTGCATAATTCTTATTCTTGAATGTGTTGTGTCTTTATTGTGTGTATGCATGAATTGCTCATTTAATCTCTCTTCATTCTTGTCCATATGGGTGCATCTTGCTTGGAATTACACATCATATTTTTCTTTTTAGGAAACTCCATCAGGTGCGTTTTTGCGCCCTGTTCTGCGGGCAAGGCCGCAGAAATAAGGGCGCAGAACAAGGATCAGAATTCATACTCTCTGTCCTCTTTTCTGCGCCCTTGGTTTTTGCGTTTAGGGGCCGCAAAATTGTCAGGTGCATTTTTGCGCCCTTGTTCTGCGGCCAAGGGCGCAGAACAAGGGCGCAGAATCGGGCGATCTGTTGCAAATTTTTCAAAACGACGTCATTTCATCTAGGGGTCCTATATAAGTATCATCTTCTTCCTTGCTCGTTTTCAAGAGCTCAAAATCAGACCTTAGAGTGAGAAACTCAAACCCTAGAGAGAGAAAGCTTCAATCTTGCTTCTTTAACTCTCCAAACCCAAAACCCATGTGCATCTAACATGTTTCATGCATCAATCTTCCATGGGTCTTCTTCATTTATGACTTGGTAAGTAGAACAAACACCACATCTTCATTTATTGTTCTATCTTAGTCAAGACATGTCTTTTATTGCTTAGTTTAGCAAATCTTCACTTTTATTGCATATTTAGTGAAGTTATGACATGATTGGGTTTTGTTTGTGGTAGCTTACATGATTAGGATGATTTTCCCTAAATAGCTAACCCTAGAACATTCTTGTACAATTGGTTGATGATTAGGTTGATAGATTAATGTTTATTTATCTAGTCAAGCTTAATTGAATGTTCTTGTGGATTTAATTGACAATTATGTTGTTAGAAATTCTCTACAACTAATTGAGTTCACATGTTTGGACATGTTGACATTGTTTGATAGCTAGGATTGTTTTGTGATTGATAACATCTAGCTAAGCTTTATGATATGTCATTTAGCTTTTGATATCTAGGATTGATTTCATTGATATATCATCATTCTAGGTAAGCATATAGAGTTGCCTTGCTCTTGTTGCATTTTGAGTATTTCATATATTCACTTAGGTTGTTTTCTCTTCATTGAGAACTAAGTCTTGTGTTGCTTCCGGGATTAGGTTGCATAAATCACAAGCATTGGGACTAGGTTCACTTATACCGGGATTAGGTAGGTGTGTGATTACTTCCGGGATTAGGTTGTAATCGTTTTACACATTTAGTGGATTCGAGGTTCAAGTGTGGCTCACTTACATAGCCCGTGGTTTTTCCCGTGAGGGTTTCCACGTAAATATCAAGTGTCTTTTAATTTCCGCACCATATTACACTTGCTATTGTATTTTGACTAGTGGAGGGTATTTTCGTAATCTTGACCATTAACGAAAATTTGGTAAAATTGGGTAAAATCTATTCACCCCCCCTCTAGATTAATATTGAACACACCATAATTTGTTTCAACTTTCTGCCCAAACGTGGCTCTCGAAGTTAAAAGAGACATTTAGAAGTTGTTCTAGATTCCATATTTTAACACCCAAGATAAATACCTTGGTCTTCCGAGTATTGTGGGTAGAAACAAAAGGAGAATCTTCGATGATATTAAGGAGCGTGTCTAGAAAAAGGTTCGGAGTTGGAAAGGTAGCATGTTTTCCTTTGGAGGGAAAGAAGTTCTCATCAAAGCAGTCGCTCAGGCCATCCCAACATATATGATGAGTATTTTCTAGCTTCTAGTTGGCCTTTGTAAATAGTTGGGTGCCTTAATCTCTAAGTTTGGTGGGGTTCTAGAGACGAGAAGAAGAAGATCATTTGGATCAAGTGGGAGGATCTTTACCTCCCCAAAAGTTGTGGTGGCTTAGGCTTTAAAGACCTCTACTTGTTCAATCAATCACTTCTGGCTAAGCAAGCATGGTGTATTCTCAAGTGTCCCGATTCTCTTGCTACCATGGTGCCCAAAGCCAAGTATTTTAAAAGAGATGATTTTCTTTAAGCTTCCTTCAAGCCTGGATGTTCCCACACCTAGACTAGCATCAATTGGGGAAGATCTCTCCTTTTGAAGGGGCTGCGTCGGAAGGTGGGAAACGGAGTCGGTATTAAGGCCTTCTTTGATCCTTGGATCCCAGACCCTCCACTTTTGGACCTGTCACTTTCTACCGAGATCCTGATATGAGAGTAGTTGATTTTATTGATAAGGACCTCCTCTGTTGAGATTTAGAAAAGCTGAAATGTGCATTCTTCCATGTTGGTGTTGAGGTAATTACCACTATTCCAGTTAGTGTTAGAGGTGGAAATGATTGCTTGGCCTGACATTTTGTTAAAAAGGGTCATTATATCATGAAGAGTGGTTACCATGTGGCCCTCAATGACAAAATTCGATCATCTCCCTCTAATTGGTTTGCTACCCGCAAATGGTGGGTAATCATCTGGAATCTTAACATACTTCTTAAGATCAAAATCTTTGTTTGGAGTGCTTGCCGTAATGCTATTCCCTCTCTGCTTAATTTATGTAAGAGAAAGGTTGTGTTTTGTGCTTCTTGCAGTTTTTGCAATGTGAATGTGGAATCTATGTCTCACACCTTGCTATGTATTGTGCAAAAATTCATAGAAAATTTGGGGTAGTACCAGATTCGACACTTTGTTTGAAACCTTCAGGGAGCTCCCAGTTATTGATGTCCTAACAAGGCTTTTGGTTAGAATCTACAAAGAAGAATTGGCTCTCCTCTATGTTGTTGTTTGGAGCATTTGGGACAACATGAATGCTATGTTGAATGGTGGGAAGGTGAAAAAGCCGAACGACTTGGTGCTTTAGGCAGGTGACTATTATGCTAAAGCACTCGAGGACAACATGAATGCTATTGTGCTTTAGGCAGGTGTTTTTGTCGTGTGTCAAAGATGCTTGGATTAGGAATGACTCAGCTTCGGGTCTCTTGAAACTGGCTATTCGCCTTAAGAGAACTAAAGTTGCTTTACGTGCTTGGAATAAAAATGTCTTTGGGAGAGTGGGGGAAAACCTTCAAGCCCTCGAGGAGAGGATGGAATTACTAGATAATCAGTTGCAATCAGGTTTTTCTGAGGAGGTTGAAGCTGATTACTTGGCTACTAAGTTGGAGATACAGGTGTGGGAAAATAGGGAAGCAACTCGTCTAGGACAAATTGCAAAAAAAAAAATGGTTGACAGAGGGAGATCATAACTCTAAATTCTTCCATTCAGTTATCAATCAGAGGCGGAATAAGGGCCGTATTGACCGAATGGTTTTATCTGATGGCAGGATATTGGAGGGTGCAGAAATAGTGCATAACGAAGCTGCTAATTTTTTTCATAATTTCCTTTCAGAGTCCTCAGTGGTTGAACCTTGTGATCTCTCAGAGTTAATTCAAAGGCAAATTTCTGATGTTGATAATGACTTTCTTTGCTCGATTCCGACGGAAGAAGAAGTAAAAAGAGCGGTGTTCTCCATTCCTAAAGATAGCAGTCCGGGTCCAGATGGATTTGGATCTGAATTTTATATGTCTTGCTGGGACATTGTGAAGGATGATGTCATGGATGCAGCAATGGATTTTTTCCAGGGTACTCCTCTTTCCAGGTTCTATTCCTCCTCGTTTATTGTCTTAATTCCGAAGGTGGATAATCCTTCAAGCTTTGACAAATTTCGGCCTATTAGTTTATGCTCTGTGGCTTATAAAATTTTCTCGAACATTATTGTTTTTAGACTTACTGATGTTGTTGGGAAGTTGGTCTCTCATGAACAAGGTGCTTTTATTCCTGGGCGTAGTATTTTTGAAAATATTACGCTTGCACAGGAAATGGTTCACTCTTTGCACAAGAAAACAACTGGCGGAAATGTGATGGTAAAACTTGATATGGCTAAGGCTTATGACAGAGTGAACTGGAGTTTTCTTTTGGAGGTTTTTAAAGCTTTTGGCTTCTCTGATAGTTTTTGCAAGCTGATTAAAAATTGTGTGGAATCCCCGTGGTTTTCTGTTATGATGAACGGAACATTTAAAGGGTTTTTTCAATCAGCTCATGGCTTGCGTCAAGGGGATCCCCTTTCCCCTTTTTTATTTATTTTAATGGAGGAGGTTTTGACGAGGATGCTTAGGAAAATTTTTGAGACAGGTCGCATTGGAAGTTTCTATCATCCGATTGGGGCTCCTTTGGTGTCTCATTTACTATATGCGGACGACATTCTTATTTTTGCAAATGGGGGGAAGAGGTCTATCAGTAATTTGGTTAATGCTCTTGAGACGTATGAGAAGTGGTCAGGTCAAAGGATTAGTAAAGCTAAATCAGCTATATTTCCTTCCAGACACATTTCCCCAGCTCGTAAACGTGTGTTATTGAGAATCACGGGTTTTAGGGAAGGTAAATTCCCTGTTACGTATTTGGGTGCGCCTTTGGTTTCTAGAAAACTAACTTCCCGGATCATGGAGCCTCTGGTGGAGAAGATCAGAAAGAAAATTGCAGGATGGAAATTTAAGCTGCTTTCGCAAGGAGGAAGATTGATTTTATTAAGGCATGTGTTGTCTAGCATGCCTATTCATTTGTTGTCAGTCATTAATGTTCCGCTAGTCACGATTTCTCGTATTAACTCTCTTCTTGCTAATTTTTTATGGGGAGAGGTGGATGGTAAAAGGAAGATTCATTGGCGTGCTTGGGGGAAAGTTTGTAAACCGACGTCGGAAGGGGGTATGGGTTTGAGGGATCTTAAAGATGTTCAGAAATCTCTTCTCATGAAATTTGCCTTCAGATTGCTCACGTGTAACAATTTATTGGCAGATTTTTTCAGGGCCAAATATTGTAGAAATGATCACATATTAGTAAGGAAGGGAAGACCAAGTGACTCTCGATTTTGGAGATCTATGGTGGCCATCATACCGGAAGTTGTAGACAATGTTAAGATTTTGGTGCGGGGTGGAAACTCTTCTTTTTGGTTCGATAAGTGGCTTGCTTCAGGCTCGTTATCTGTGCGCACTGAGGATATTTCAAACAAGAAGATGTGTATTAAGGATTGTTGGCTGAATAACAATTGGAATTCTGATTTATTACTGGAGTTGGTTGGTGACGATAGAACCATGGAAATTTTACAAAATGTGCCGGCTGGTAAAAAAGGTCAGGATATTTTAATTTGGACACCTGCTCCTGATGGTACTTTCTCTACAGCAACTGCTTGGGAGGCAGTGAGAAGCCGTGGTGATAATTTTGTGTTGAAGGATTGGTTTTGGCACTCTTTATTGCCTAAAAGATTTTCAATTTGTCTTTGGAAAGCCTGGTTTATGTGTTTGGCAGTTGATGATAGAGTTCAGGCCAAAGGCATTTCGATGGCTTCAGCTTGTGATTGCTGCGGGCAGAGAAGTCAGGAAAGCATTGATCACATTCTGTCTTTAGGCGATATGGCTTCAGAGGTTTGGCATCGAGCTAGTGTGGTGTTGGGGATCCCTTTCCAGCGGGTTCTTCCTTGGAAAAACAGAGTTACAAACTGGTTACACTATGCTAGAAAATCATCTATCAAAGGTATTATTATCGGTTTGATTCCGTGCTTGATTACGTGGTGCCTATGGAATAGTAGATGCAAAGCTAGAATGGAAGGAGTTTTTCAGAATGCTGATCAGATTTGGAGAAGTGTTCGGTATTGGGTTAATTCTTTAGCCGGGGACAATGTTTCTTTACGAAAACTGAAAACTCCAGACTTTTCTATTATGAAGGAATTTCAAATTTAGCATCAAAGGGTTTGCACCAAGCCTGGAAAAATTATCTCGTTGGCTAAACCTCCTGTGGGTTGGATTAAACTTAATTGTGATGGTAGTTGTAGGGGAAATCCGGGTAATTCTGGAGGTGGTGGTATTATTCAGGATTGTGATGGCATGGCGAAAGCAGCTTTTTCTAGTCATTTTGGTAATGGTACAAACAATAGTGCAGAATTAAAAGCTATTCTGGAAGGAATTCGTTTGTGTAAACTGCTTCTTTATTTTAATGTGATTATTGAAAGCGACTCTCGTATTGTGGTTGATTGGCTTCGAAAAGGTAGATGTACCTTGTGGTACCTTTGGGTACCTTTGGGATTTCTGGGAGGACCTTATGGCTGAGCTTGAAAGGGTGACTTTCATGGTGCTCCATCAATATAGGGAAGGAAATAGCGCTGCTGATTTTCTTGCGAGAGAAGGAGAAATGGGTAATAACATCATTTACGATGATCAACATCTTTTACCTCGTTTTCTTAAAGGTGTTCTTCGTATTGATAGGTTGGGTCTCCCTTCCTTTCGACACTAGCGGGTTTTTTTTTTGGTGTTCTTGGTGTTTTTTCGTTGTTTTTTCTGGCTTGGTTGTGTTTTTGTTTTGTTTTTTCGGGTGTTGTCTGTTGTTGGTGGTGTTTTTTTGGGAGGGTGTTTATTTTCGGTTATTTTTTGTTTTTCTCCCTTTTGCTTGGTTGTAACCCCGGTTTTCCTCCGCCTTAAGTGAGGTTTTTCTATATTATTTTTATTTATTAAAAAAAAAAAATTAGAATATTTTATTATGTTTCAAAATAACTAATTATATATATATATATATAAAATAATTAATTATAAATCATTCAACATTACAACTTTGTTTCTAAAAAAAAAAAAAAACATTACAACTTTGTAGAAATCAAATTATCAAAAGCATTAAATATAAAAAGTAAAAATAAAATTATTAACCAGTTGGCTAGGTGGATATCATGCCACGAAACAGCATCGTTCCAGAAGCATCTAATAAAGGAGAAAAATAAAGAAAAATGGATATGAAAAAGAAGTAGAAAAGGAAACAACGAGACAACCGCGGTATGAATGAAACTTGAAATTTAAACTAGGAAAATGGTCAACAGTAGACCGTACAGTTACAGAATATTAATTAGCGCACCAAATATGTCAGCACTACGCAATACAAAGACACCTGCCCTCCTATATATATATATATATATGGACACAAATTACAAACTCAAACGTAATAAACAGGTTTTGACTTTTGAGCATCCCATTTTGGACGTGAAAAAAGGGGAAGAGAAAAATATTAATGGGGAATTTAGCAGAAGTGCAACCAAAGAAGGCCTTTGGATGGGCTGCCAGAGACACCTCTGGTGTTCTCTCTCCCTTCACTTTCTCGAGAAGGTTTTCTTTTTTTCTCTTTATGTTGTCTTTCACTCTTTTGGTTTGTTTAGAAGCTTTTTGGAAATTGAAATGGTTTTTAATTTTAATCGTTTGCAGGGCAACAGGAGAGAAGGATGTGAGCTTCAAAGTGCTGTATTGTGGAATATGCCATTCAGATCTTCACATGCTTAAAAACGATTGGGGCACTTCTACCTACCCTCTTGTTCCTGGGTATGTTTTTTTATTTCCCAATTCCCAATCAACTCTTGATTAATTAAAATTCCTTTTTGTTTTTTTTTTTATGTATTTTTGTTTTTCTTTTGTTGAAGAGCATAAGATATTAAGATATTACTAAATAACATTAGATTGTATAATCATATGAAAAGGTTGTGTTTTGTTGGAAAACTCGGAAAACTCCATACATTTTGTTTTCTGTAAAATCATGCATAAACATGATCATATTCTGTTAAATCATAATCATGATTACTTTCACTTTATCATTTTAACATAAAATTCCACTAAATTTTTATCAGTAATTTAATAATATCAAAGCATTTCTAAATGTATACAATCAAAATTTATTGGTTCAGAATTTTTTTCTTTTCTTTTCTTTTCTTTTTTTTTTTTCTTTTTTTATTATTTTTTTAATAATTGAGAGTCAAACAATAATAACCTTTTAACAAAAGTTCCTCTTATACTTTTAAAAGAGCTATTTTTAAAATCTCTAATTAGATAAATTAATAAAGGGAGTCTTAATTTTTAAAACTACGGGAGGTGCAAATTAAAAAGAAATAATTAAAAAGAAGGAAGAAGAAGAAGAAGGATATGTCTTGTTTATGATATTACCTCACTTATACGTAAAAGAAAGTATAAAACAATGAAGATATGTGGAATACTTTACCAACTAGGATAACACTTCAACATCAGTTGTAGTTATAGGTATATTTTACGTAAATTTCTATTCCACTCAATTTTTTAAATCCATCTTCAAATGCTATTAACATTTTTGTAGTTGTAGGTGTATTTTACGTAAATACTCAATTAGTCACACAATTGAATTGGTCATTAATGCAGGCATGAGATCGTGGGTGTTGTGACAGAAATTGGAAGCAAGGTAGAAAACTTCAAAGTTGGAGACAAAGTGGGTGTAGGCTGCATGGTTGGTTCATGTCACTCTTGCGACAACTGTGCTGATAATCTTGAGAATTACTGCCCTAAAATGATACTTACATATGGTGCAAAAGACCTTGATGGAACCACCACATATGGAGGCTACTCCGACATTATGGTCGCCAACGAACACTTTATTGTCCGTATTCCCGACAATCTTCCCCTAGATGTTGGGGCCCCTCTTCTTTGTGCTGGCATCACAGTTTACAGTCCCTTGAAATACTATGGACTTGACAAACCTGGTATGCATGTGGGCGTGGTTGGCTTGGGTGGACTAGGCCATGTAGCTGTTAAATTTGCAAAAGCCATGGGCGTTAAGGTCACTGTGATTAGTACATCACCTAACAAGAAGAAAGAAGCTATTGAACATCTTGGCGCCGACTCTTTTTTTGTCAGCCATAACCAAGATGAGCTGCAGGTAATTTGGTTTTACAATTTTGGTAAAAATATTTACATATATGATTCCTTTCATGTATTTTGAATCTTTGATCAATCTGTCACTTGTCTGTTAGAGGACTTGAATCTGAGATTGTTAGGCTCATGTTTTTGTTGTTGTTTATGTTGCCAATACAGGCTGCAACGAGTACGATGGACGGAATCATTGATACAGTATCTGCACCACACGCTCTTCCACCTTTGATTGCACTACTGAAAACTAATGGAAAGCTTGTTCTTGTTGGTGCGCCAGAGAAGCCACTGGAGCTACCGGTTTTTTCTTTGTTGATGGGTGAGCATAAAACACTATCAACTTGAAATTATGTGGCTAAGCTTTTTTAATTTGGAATTGTAGCTAATAATTGTAATGTAACAGGGAGGAAAATAGTAGCAGGTAGTTGCATTGGAGGGATGAAGGAAACTCAAGAGATGATTAATTTTGCAGCCAAACACAACATAGCAGCAGATATTGAGGTCATACCAATTGATTATGTGAACACTGCCATGAAACGCCTTTCGAAAGCAGATGTTAGATACCGATTTGTCATTGATATTGGAAACACCATGAAGTCTACCTCATAAATTTGAATCTTACGTAAGATGACAATGAGTTGCTTCTGAGAAATTGTTTAATAATTTCTTGCTTGATTGTATCGTATTTGGAAAACAATTGATTTGAATGAAATGGTTTGAAATATTGTTAAGTCTTTGAGATCTTTCATTTCTTAATTTAAATTGCAAGTTGCCTGGTTAATTGGGTATGTAGAACTTGACCATTTTAATAGTTAAATATAGTAATATCCGGCTTTGTACCTGAAACTTGAAAAAAAAAAAAAATAGTTTTGTACCTAAAACTCACAATGACCTTTTCTTGGTTTAATATATTAGTTAATCACTCTATTAATTTGTTTTTTGCAAGCACGGTTGCATCACGCAACCGCATCGTTGATCAACTAAGCATGGTTATATATTTTTTTTGAACATTGGAATTATATGAAAAAGGCAAAATCCCAAAAGAAGCACCACAAAGCAAAACAGACAGCTGACAGGAGAAGAACACGCCCAAAAGGAAAGAAAAAAACAGAGCAACAAGCACATTGCCCAGCACCGAAAGAACCCGAAGGAACACGACCAAGGATGCTCCACTCCTCAAAATCCCCCTCCCTATTAGACCCCATTTTTGCTAACATATCAACAAAAAAATTTGAAGCTCTAGAAGCATAAACAACCACAGTACTCTCAAGCCTCTGAAGAGTGCACTGAATATCGTAGATGAAGTTGACAAGATTTAGATTACCCACACCACCATTGTTGATCCAGGCCATAGCCATCTTGGAGTCACTAACTATATCTATCTCACAGACTGCTAAGGAAGGAATAGAATCACAAAGAGCAACATCTTTATGTATCGCAAATAGCTCATAAGCAGAATTCAAATCTTGGATACCGATGAAATTCGAAAACAAACACAAGACTTTGCCATTGGAATCCCTTAAAACACCTCCGATAGCAGGCATACTAGGTTCCCTCAAAGCTGAGCCATCCACATTAAATTTTAGACCACAACCTAGAGGAGGGATCCAATCTGAGATCCTTTGCTTCTTTCTTCTGCTGTGATCAACACATAAATCTTTAATGTTCAACAAAATAGGTAGTTAATGTCTCCTTGGAGCCTACTTTGTGATGTTTAAACCACCACCTCAATTTGAATTTAACCATGTCAATAGCTTGTACTACATCAGCCACTTTGTCCCTGAAAGTCACTTGATTCCTCATCTCCCATATTGTCCAAACCACAGCATAAAACAAAAGGTTCTAGGCTCTAGCATGTTTACCAGATAGCAGAAAACCATCATAGGTAGCCCAACAATCAGTCACGTTCTCATTCATGTAGCTGATCACCCCCCACCAGTTCATGCACTTCTGCCATATTTTCCACGACCAGGGACATTGAAGAAAAACATGATTTAGAGTTTCCTCGTTGGCTTTGCAAAAAGGGCATTTCAAATCAAGTCTCAGACCGAACCTTTGCAAGACATTTCCAACAAAAACTCTTCCTTTAAGAAGTTGCCACATAAACAATTCCGCTTTGGGGGACTTATCCCTTTTCCAAGGAAGTCTAGCATTTGAAAGATCTGCTCCATCTAAGTCCTCCAAGGCAGTACGAAAGGAAGAAACATAGAAGACTCCCGACGGATTCAAACTCCACCCAATAGTGTCCTCGAAATTCTTACGGATAGAGATACAACTAAGGCCCTTTAGAAAGTAATTTCACTGATCCTTTTCCCAGTCAAGAGGTTCTCTTTGAAGATCCACCTTATACACCCACTTATCACCCCTCCAAAAACCAAAATCAGAAATCAAACCATCCTTGACAATAGCTAAGGCAAAAATTCTAGGAAAGGCCTTCTTGAGCTTGCTCGACTCCACACTAATATCCTGCCAAAACTTGAATTTCTTACTGCACCCAATGACCACATTTAAACCTTCGTTACACATTTTCACCGATCATGTTCCTGGTTTAAGGACGTTAGGTATAGCCCGAACAAACTGAGAGGACACTTTTGAAACTTGCCTGTCCCAAACCAACCTGTTTTCATCAATACCATATTTGGCACAAACCACCATTTTCCATAGGCAGGAACCTTCTTGACCGAACCTCCATATCCACTTAGCAAGCATTCCATCATTTTTGTCTAGCATTTTCCCTATACCTAGACTTCCATTCTTCTTGCTTTCGTATACAATGTCCCAATCCACTACATGAATTTTCCTCTTAACTAACTTATCTCCCCACAAGATCCCTCTTTGCGACTTTTCAATCCTCTTTGAAACCCCAACCGGCATCTTAAAAATTGACATATAGAAGGTAGGGATGCTATTCAAGACAACCTTGATCAAAACAATCCTCCCACCTTTCGAAATAAACTTCCTCTTCCAAGGCGCCAAGCGATTCTCTATTTTAGCAATAATAGGATCCCAAAAACTCTTGGCACTCAACCTAGCACCAAGAGGAAGACCTAAATAAGTAATAGGAAGAGCCACTGATGCAGACGAAAGCTTGAGAAAGACAATCTCACGAATTAGACCAACCTGTGTCTTCTAAAACCAGTTGATTCTATTGAATACCAGGAGAAAGGAACTTCAATTGAGTAAAACTCAAGAAATATTATTAACTTCAAAAAACCTCGCTAAATTTCAGAAAGCAAACAATTTAAATAGGAAAGCCATAAGTCGAGTTCCACAAGGAATCGACTTCTAAAACAACTAAACTAAACTGAAAAAGAAATCCTAAATAATAAAAGAGAACAAATCCTAAACAAATAAATACTTCCAGGCACATTGTATACGCCAATTAGGAGACCTTCAGTTGGGCTCGTTTTGGGTGCACCAAGCGTCCCAAATATGAATCCGCAATCCTATCCACATCATCCTCCCCAAGTTGAAGAGAATTCGGCCTCAAATTCAGCTCATTGTCGTCTTCAGATGACGAGTCACCCTGAAAAGGAACCAAGTGCTTCACATTGAATACATAAGCAGTTTTAATATGGCTTGGCAGTTTGAGACGATAGGCATTGGAATTTATTTTCTCAACGATCTCGAGTGGACCGATTTTTCTGGTTGAAAGCTTATTGTACTCGCCCATAGAGAAGCGATCCTTTGTTAACACTGCCCAAACGAAGTCAACTACACTAAAGTCCACATGACGGCGTTTCAGGTCTGCAGCATTTTTGTATTTGGCGGTGGCATCCATCAAATTCTTATGGGTCTGTTGATGTATCTCCTGCAACTGAATTGCAAAGTCCTCTACTTTGCAGTGCCGTTTGGTATTGGTTGGCAACAGTGTGAGGTCCAAAGGGCAACGAGGAAGAAAGCCATATACTACTTCAAAAGGACTGAGCTGAGTGCTTCGGTTTACCGAATGATTATGTGCGAACTCAGCTTGGCTAAGCTTCTGGTCCCAAGTCTTCAATTGTTCACCCACCAGACATCGCAATAGATTCCCTAAAGACCTGTTAACCACTTCCGTTTGTCCATCGGATTGGGGGTGGTAAGCACTACTAAAATTCAGTTTCGTGCTCATCATGTTCCATAAACTTCGCCAAAAATGGCTGAGGAATCGGGTGTCCCGATCAGACACAATTGACTTTGGCAACCCGTGTAGACGGTAAATTTCCCTAAAGAATAATTGAGCAACATTCACAGCATCGGTGGTCTTTTTGCATGGAATAAAATGTGCCATCTTTGAAAAACGATCTACCACCACGAAGATAGAGTCGAAACCACGTTGTGTTCGTGGTAAACCTAGTATAAAATCCATACTGATATCTGACCAAGGCTGCTTTGGGATGGGGAGCGGCATATATAGGCCTGCATTGGTGGCGCCACCTTTGGAGACCTTGCAAATGCGACACCTCTCTACAAACCTACCCACTTCCTTCTGCAAGGATGGCCAAAAATAGGACATGGCAACCAGTTGGAAGGTTCTGTGACGCCCCACATGGCCCTCGTCATGTAACTCCTGGATGATTCTTGCTCGAAGGCTGCAATTGGGTACACATAGCCGATTGCCTTTGAAGATAAAACCTTAATACAGCACAAAATTAGATTGGCGTCTCTCTTGAATTCCCTACAGTATGACAGCAAAAAAATGATCCAGAGAATATAAATTTCCAAAAGAATCAAAGCCTACAACCTTCACTCTCATGTCAACCAATAGATTTCTTCGTCGGCTGAGAGCATCTGCCACTTTGTTGAGCACACCAGATTTGTGTTTAATAACGAATGTGAACTACTGCAGAAATGAAGCCCAGGCAGCATGGCGAGATGACATCTTGTGCTGGCTGCTCATATGTTTCACTGCATTGTGGTTTGTGTAAATGACAAATTCTTGGAGGAAGAGATAGTGGAGCCAATGTCTATTAGATTGAACAACGACATAGAATTCGACATCGTACATGCTATATCTCAGCTTTGTACCTGATAATTTTTCACTAAAATAGGCCACAAGCCTCCCATTTTGACTTAAAACTGCCCCAATACCCAATTTCGAGGCATCACAATGAAGTTCGAACGGAACCGAAAAGTCAGACAGCACAAGTACAGGGGCTGTCGTGAGTTTCCACTTAATCTCGCAGAAAGCATGGTCCGCTTCAGGTGTCCACACGAATTTGGTGGCTGATTTCATGCAATTTGTTACCTGCACCATGATACTACTGAAGTTAGGGATAAAACGGCGGTAGAACGAAGCCAAGCCATGGAAACCTCGCACCTCTGTAACCATACGGGGCTGTGGCCACTGTCGAATCACCTCAACTTTCGATTGATCAACAGAAAAACCTGAAGAAGACACAATGTACCATAAGAAAAGCACGCTATCAGTCAGAAAAGTGCACTTCTTCGTTGTGGTGACAAATTTTTCCCTGTGCAATATCAAAAGAATTTCACGAAGATGTTGTAGATGCAACTCTTCGTTAGCACTGTAAATCAGGATGTCATCGAAATACACCACTACACACTTGCCAATGTATGGTCTCAAGGCTTGATTCATCACCCTCATGAATGTACTTGGTGTGTTCGATAACCCAAACGGCATTACCAACCACTCAAAAAGGCCCTCCCTAGTTTTAATGGTCGTCTTCCACTCATCCCCTGGACGGATACGGATTTGGTGATATCCGCTCTTCAAATCTAGTTTCGAGAAGACCATGGAGCCACTTAGTTGATCCAACAAGTCATCCAGTCTCGGGATAGGGAACCTATAACGAACCATGATTTTATTTATCGCTTGGCTGTCAACACACATTCGCTAGGTTTTTTGGAGTTAAGAGAGCTGGAACGGCATAGGGGCTAAGACTCTCCCTAATATGCCCCTTTGCTAGCAAATCCTTAATCTGACACCTTAATTCTTCATGCTCTTTGGGACTCATCCGGTAGTGTGGCCTATTAGGTAAGGAAGCACCCGGCACAAGGTCAATTTGATATTGTATATCGCGCAATGGTGGTAGGTTGTCCGAAAGGCTGGTCTGAAACACATCTCGAAATTCCTCTAAGATCGGTTTTACCCCACTAGGTGCATCACTCGGTAATACCTCTTCCCTTCCTAGCAAAATGAACACCACCCCAGACTCCCATACCTCTTCCTCAAACTTTGCCATGGATAATAAATTTGTGTTGTCACATGGTGGGGTATGACCGGTGTGGTCCCTCTTAGGCAAAAGGGTGATTTTGGTGGCATTGAATAAGAATGTATAGGTGTTGAGAAAACCATCATAAGTTACCTTTCTATCATACAACCACGGTCGGCCAAGTAGCAAGTGACAGGCATCCATAGCAACCACATAGCACCACACGTTGTCTCTGTATGTCGTCCCAATTGAGAAGGAAACGTTGCTACGTCGGGCCACTGTGACGTCACTCCGTTTGTCCAACCAAGTCAGCTTGTATGGCCGTGGATGGGCCTTAGTTTTAAGCTATAGTTTACGTACGGTTTCCTCTGAAATTACGTTCTCACAACTTCCCGAATCGACGATAAACCTGCATATTTTTGCACCGATTGTGCATGTCGACTGAAACACATTGGTACGCAACCACTCATCATCAACACCGCGAGGAGCAAGGCAGCTGCGCCGAACTACTAACAGAGGGCCGCTATCCCCCTCCAAATGTTCCTCATCTGTCACGACATCATCATCAAAAACAAGGTCAGTTTCAACTTCCCTAGAGTCCTCTAGCATGTCCTCTGAATCCACAAACAGCCCTTTCTTTGGTCCCCTCTTGCAATCCATAAACCTGTGACCCGTCTCTCCACAACTGAAACAGCGAGCACACGAAGACGTACCAGCTGCTGGTTGGGCCGCATCCTGTCTTGGAGTAATGGGTGACAGTGTGGCTCCAGAACGACCACTACCATAACCCTGTCCTGGACTTGCTATGTTCATACCCTACCTTGCAAATTGTTTTTCCAATTGGAGAGCCCTCTGGTAAGCACCAGAAATAGTTACCAAGTCAAACAAATTGAGAACATCCTGGAATTGGGTCCTTGTGCCTCCGATGTATCGCGAAACCTGCATGTCATCTGACTCGATGATGGCATTCCGTGATATCAGCTGGTAAAATTCAGCCGTGTAATCATCAATCGACCAAGTGCCCTGCTTGAGGTTCTGTAACCTCTGGAACATGAGACGTTCATAATTATGCGGGAGAAAGGCTGAGCGCATATGTTTCTTCATCTTGTCCTAAGAAACGATCTTGGACTTCCCTTGCATAGACTTGGTCAGTTTTAATTGCTGCCACCAAGCACCAGCTCGTCCATAAAGTAGTGTAGCAGCTAGTGAAACACGCCTATTGTCCGGAACCTGTTTGAACTCCAGGACTTCCTCCACGGCAGCAATCCAATCAAAGTATTCCTCTGGCTGCAGCCCACCATGGAACTCAGGAATGTCAACCTTGAACCCGAACTCCCATTGCCGAGAATCATCAACTGCAGGTCGTCGCTGCGCTGGATGAAGGGGGGCAAAGGGGTTATCCTCATCAGTTGATTCCTCCTCCACAGACGGCGAATTTGGAACCTCCTGACATTGACGCCTCATGGCAATCATCTGCTGCGTTAATGCGTCCACCTGTTGTCGTAATTGTGCGATCTCGTCACGTTCATAGACTTCATCAACTGGAGCCTCACGAGCGTTTGGGAAATTAGCGAGTCTCCTTGGCGGCATGATGGCGAAATTTTTTTTAACCCGCTCTGATACCAAACTGATGCAGACGAAAGCTTGAGAAAGACAATCTCACGAATTAGACCAACTTGTGTCTTCTAAAATCTGTTGATTCTATTGAATACCAGGAGAAAGGAACTTCAATTGAGTAAAACTCAAGAAATATTATTAACTTCAAAAAACCTCCCTAAATTTTAGAAAGCAAACAATTTAAATAGGAAAGCCATAAGAGAAGTTCCATAAGGAATCGACTTCTAAAACAACTAAACTAAACTGAAAAAGAAATCCTAAATAATAAAAGAGAACAAATCCTAAACAAATAAATACTTCTAGGAACATTGTATACGCTAATTAGGAGACCTTCAGCTGGGCTTGTTTTGGGTGCACCAAGCGTCCCAAATATGAATCCGTAATCCTATCCACATCAGCCACCGACCTACATTTAATTAAGTCTGCCCATCGCTCAACACTATGCCTATTCTTACCTACTCTGGTAAGACAAGATTTATGAAAGTTTATTTTGAGCCCGGAAGATAGCTCTAAAAATGAAGAATCTATTTTAAATTTAGGATATAATCGATACTAGGCTTAAGAAAAACCACCGCGTCGTTCGCAAATTGAAGGTGAGAAACATGCACTTCATTTTTCCCAAACGACTCACCCTTAATAAGATCCAAGCTCACTGCTTTGAAGAGAAGAGCACTCAATCCTTCTACAACAATATTAAAAAGAAAGGGAGATAGGGGATCCCCCTGTCTTAGGCTTCTCTGGACACCAAATTTTGGAGTCGGACTACCGTTAACCAAAACCGAGATGGTCGGTGTATAAATACACTTCCTAATCCAATGTCCCCATTTCAAACCGAAACCCATCCCTTCCAACAAAGTATCTAGAAAATTGTGGTCAACACTATCGTAAGCCCTTTTAAAGCCTAGTTTCACAATGAGACCTCCTTCTTTATCTTTCCTCCACTTGTCAATAACCTCCTCTGCAATCACAAAACAATCCGAGATTTGACGGTTCTTAATGAACGCCATTTGAGTATTACCAATTACCGAACCTATCACTTTTTTTAGACGATTTGATAAGACTTTAGCCAACACTTTGTAACTAGCTCCCACAAAGCTAATAGGTCTATAATCCTTCAAAGTCATGGGCTTGCAAACTTTCAGATAAGAGTTATAAACATATTGTTTAAGTCTTTGATGATAGAGCCGTCTTTGTGGAATTCCATAATGAAATTCAAGAAGTCTTTTTTAATGGACTCCCAATTCGCCTTGATAAAATTGAGATTAAGCCCATCCAAACCTGGAGCTTTGTTACCATCGCAACTCTGAGTTGCCTCCCAAACCTCTTCCTCTTCTGTAAAACCTTTCTCTAAATTCTGTAGTTCAAAAGCCGACACCCTTTTGAATCCAAAACCCTCCATGTTCGAACGCTTCCGGTTAACATTAGCATAGTGTTTTTAAAGAAATAAAAAACAACTTATCTAATGAGATTTAGTTTAGTGTCCACCACACCATTAAGAGAAATGTCCTCAATATGATTTCTTCTTCTTCTAACAATTGCCGCAAAGTGAAAGAACTTAGTATTCTTATCCCCTTCCTTAAACCATCTTACTCTCGACTTCTGGTGCCACGATTGCTCTTCCTTACGAAATGGTGTGGTGGTCACTGAACCGAATCTCATTAGACATGATTATTATACCCATATTAAGGCAATTGACTAAATTCAAAATGATATGAGATAGTCAATACTCAATAAATCCCTTCATTTTAACTTGGACATGTAAATGTAAAGGAACAAAGGTTAATTTTGATACATCTCATACATTTTGAATCCAAGCACAATCAAATTTGATAAAAAAATTTAACAATAAAATAATTCGGGGTTTTATGATGAGAATATGGCTCAAATCAACATTTTCAATAGTGTATGTGTTAGAAGAAATGTTCTAGTAGGCGCTAGACGCCAGTTGTACAGTGGACTGATGCATATCTCCTAGACCGCCTAGTCCCCAACTAGTCGGTGCCTAGATGATTCAAACTTTTGATTTTCTCTTCCGTTTGTTTGTTATATGTTTTTTTCTTTTTTATATTTTTTTAGTTTTGTTTTGGTTTGGGTGATGCACATCACAGACTCATAGTGCCACCCCACCCTAGTATCACTTTATGAATCCATCAATGCCATAATCATCACAAAGATTGTGCTTTATGGCTGACAGCACACAAATTGTAAGTGCCTCACTTTTTAATTGGCTTATTTCGTTGATAAAATCACAATGAGGTTCAAATAAGTAAGGGTAACTTAGGATTGAAGAAACTCTCCTCAAATGCTAATGGACCTCATTGTGGACATCAAGAGCTTCAAGGAAGGTAGTCTACTCATCTTAACTCTTAATTGAAGAGATTTAGATTGCACACCCACACATCTCATACATTTACATGCTTTGAATATCCTTGTGTGTTTCTTGTTTGATTCTTATGCATGTCATTCATTCACCTCACACTTGCACAAACTTGCATAGAGTTTAAGTGTGACTTGGTGTTTTGAAAAAGTACCGCCGTGTGTACTGCTCCTGGTGCACTTGCCTGGACCACGGTTCACATTAGCTGCAATCAGTGGCGTCTTTACGCCGTGCATACTGCGGTGGGTGCACCTTGTCTCCGAAGCTATCCCCACCCCGTAAAAGTCTAGCGTCTGTTCGATTGGCGTACTGTGGCTTGGACACCCTGTCCGTTCCGCGGTATGTGCAACGGTCGTAGCGTCCTTTGGTTTTCCAATTGTCAAAACGACCTCACTTCAATTTGAGGCTTCTATAAATATATTGCTTTTTCTTCATGCTTATATTTTGTATTTCTTGAAAGCTAGAGAGTGACTTGCAAGATTAGAAAGAAAGATTTGATTTTTACCATCCAAAATACAATCACCCATCATCCTTTCATAATTCATACATCATCTAGCTTCTTCTAGGTATGTTTTCTCATGGGTTTTCTTTATTGCTCACATGACTTGTAGTTAGATTATCATCTTTATCTTTTTACATGTTCTTGCTTTACAAGACAATTTCTTTATGACTTGACTAGTTTCAAGAATGTTTTCTTATTGTGTTTTGTGGTTGGTTTGTGATAACTATTGCATATAGGGTTTTATTTGCACCTATAGCTAAGTTGTATGCATGTCATATAGTTGCTTGATATCTAGAAGTATTTTAACATGTTCATCCATACCTAGATAAGCTTAAATATTTGACCTTACATTTATGCACTTTGAATATTGCTCATATTCACTTTAGGTTGTTTATCTCTTCTCTTTGAGAGTTAAGTCTTGTATTTTACCTTTGGTAGTTTGCAAGTAAGAGTCTATAATCATTATTGAAGGCCTGTGAGAAGTAAAGACGGATTAGTTTCATATAGGTTTGATGCGGTCAACCTAGATTGTAATCGTATTTGTAAATAGTAGATTTAAGGGTTTGATTGGCAACTATGTCCATTAGTTTTTACCCTTTTGAGGTTTTTCCACATAAAACAAATCATTGTGTCATTTAGAATATTTCCGCACTTATTTCTCATAATGATTTGCGCTAGAGATTAGGGGTGTTTGCTATTAATACTCACTAACCAAAATAGTTGACGATTAATTTGGTTAAAACCTATTCAGCGCCCCCCCTCCCTCTAGGTTTATTTAGACACGTTTTATATATATATTCACAAATCTCACCATCTCTTATATATATTTTCACAAATCTCGCCATCTCATCATCCCAAATATCGATCAAGTGTCCATATTTCAACAGACCCTATCTCTTCATCTTTCTCTTCTAACTCTATCTTCTTCCTTTATTTGTTTTTTCTCTGCAACTCATCTTCATGACTTCACCTTCTTCTTCTTCTTAATCTTCTTCTTTTTCACCTTTTTCTTCTTCTTAACTTTCTCTGATATGTTTTTTTTTTTTTTTTTTTCATTTTGTTTTTGTATCTTAATCTTCTTCTTCTTCTTCTTCTTCATCGGATGTAGACATGACCTTGGTTCGGTTCAAACCATAGAACCGAACCGTAACCGTAGGAAAAACTAGAACCAAGGTTTTAGTTTTGGAACCAGATCGGAACCGTGAGCCTTAGGAACCGTGAGCCTTAAGGTTTCAGTTTTGCTCACGGTTCCTTTTAAAAAAACTGAACTAGAACCAACGGTTTGGTTCCGGTTATGGAACCACCAGTTCCAGTCAGTTTTTCATTTTTTTTAATTTTTTTTTAAATTTTTTTTAAAACCCAACACCCAAAAATTCTAGAATATATATATATTTTTTATTTTTTTCTCACCCTCTCTCTCTCTCTCTCTCACACACACACACACACACACACACATACACACATTCATTCCATACGACCAGAGTGTGACCAATCACCAGACTTCCATCGATCTCTCTCTTGCCGGCAATCTCTGATAACTCTTATTTTAACACATTGTGTAGCCCTTACTTTCATCTTTTATGTTTATTTCCTGGGTAAAACTAGGTATTTAACGTTTTAAATAAGTGTTTTAGGAATTCTTCCAGCAGAGGGGTTATTTTACAAAAATGTAGGAATTTTAGGGCAAAAGTGCAATTTTTGAAAGTGGGATTATGCACCCTTGTTTATGCATTTAGTGGCCGCGGAAAAGGGACTAGAAGACCATCATTTTGCAGTTTTGTGCCCTAGGATGCAGAATATGGTGCAGAATTCAAGACGGAATTTAGATGAAAACTTCCTGTAGAATGCTTAACTTGCAGGGCCATATATCTCTCCTCCGAATGAATTAGGTTTTGTGCTACCTATGGTTAGAAAGCACCAGAAGTCTTCTTTCCAACTTCAAGAACGTGATTATGATATTTGTGGACAAAATTATGCTCATTTTCGTAACGGTGCGCGTTACTAGAAACTTACCGGCGAAACCCCCAAAATCAGCCACTTATGAAGGGCATTCTCATCTTTTCACCCTTATTTTTGCCCCAAGCCTCCTCCCATTATATATATCACCTTTTCTTAAGACAAAGAAGAATCCCTTCTATCCCTCTCTTCTCTCTTCCGCCCAACACACATTTTCTTCCATTTTCTTCATCTTCTTCATCTTCTTCACCTTCTCCACCAAATAAGTGAGAGATCCAAGCTCCCATGGAGGTTCTTCTTCATGGGAGCTCACCACACACCTCCACCACCATTTTCACACTTCATCCATCCATCTTAGGACAGTTTACAAGGAAATAGAAGTGGTTTTCAGACCAAATTTGAGCTAGGAAAGCTAGGAGCTTTTTTGGAGGGTTTGTCTTCAAAGATTGTCTCCTTTTTTATTCATTTCTTTGTATTTCTTGCTTCTTTAATGTGTAACCCCGATTTGGGGGATATTGTAAACCCTACACTTGTGTATATATGTTGTTTGTTCTTAGATTCATGTGGTTTTGTTTTACTTTTTGCTAATTACATGTTTTAAGCTCTAATTGCAATATCTATGTGTGTAAAGATCCGAAATTGATATGTGTTCATGATTGGGATTAGGAGTAGAGTAATTTAATGTAGGAGTAGTGTAATTTAGCATCCCATAATTGTTGATTGATTGATGGACGACCAAAATGCCATGTTTAAAGTAATTTGAGTGTTAGAGATTTAGCTCCAAAGAGTGGAAAATGTTTCAGTTCAGGCATTTAGTTGCTAAATTGGCATTGGTTCAAATCCTTGTGCTTAATGGGTCTTTTTAAGACACAATTATCCATCCTTGGCCGGATTGGGTAATAAATTGATTTAGGGATAATTCCTAAATCAAGAGGATGAACCCTTAACTTAGATTGAATGTTCTTAATGTATAACAACCAATTTTTCAATGTCTAGCCATCCTAGGGAGATTGATAAAACCGAATCCGTATCTAGGGTAAATACAAATTGAATTCCTCTTGTGCTCTTGTAATTATAGGGGTATTTCATTGCTTAATGCTTTCACTCGGTTAGCCACCTTATGGATGATATTTAGGTTGCGTGTTACATATTGCGTGGTTCACATTAACATATCCAGCGTAATATCTTTTACATTTGACTAGTAAGTTGAGAGATCATTAGGCTGGCGTGTAGAGCTCGTGTGGGTGTCCCACAGTCCTTAATGAATCCAAGCATTTATGCATGGATGTAATCTCTAAAACATCAAGAGAGATTAGAGATTAGAGATTAATTAAGGGGACACGAGCATATAACATACGTGTTGTATGGGTATCTCGTATTCTTAATGCTTTCACTTGGTTGCCATCCCGTATTTGGTTAGTCATTATGAATGAATTATTAGCTATAGTATGGCCTACGCGGTTGCGCATTATATGCCCAACGAAATAACCACTATATATGACTAGAAAGTGAGAGATACACTAGGCTAGCATATAAGGTTCTTGTGTGTGTTCCAACATTCTTAATGGATTCATGCATGTTTTGTGTGTATGGATGCAATCTCTAAGACATCGAGAGAGATTAGAGATTAACTTAGGGGACATGAGCCTATGATATACTTGCACATTGAGGGACTTAGTGAGTCTAGAGATTAATTAGGAGGATTGTTACGGTTGAGTCGTTTCCTTAGTGTAACCACATTTCATGCCATCTTTCCATTCCATCCTATCCATGTATATATTTTGTTAGTTAATTAATTAATTAATTTATATTATTATTTACTTTTCCATAAACGCAACACACGAGTTCTCTCGGAGTGTTATAATAATAACTAGAACCTATGACGGTCGGCGGATCCCACCTTCCTATGGAACGATACCCTCACTTACCGCTGTGCTAGTCCCTGTGACTTGCGAGCTAGCGAGATCAAACTTTATTGTTCATCTTTTGACCGACATTGCAACGACGTGTCGTCAATCTCTTCTTCATTCTGTCGTCGCCGACTCGCTGGCAATTCTTCTTCGATCTCTCTCTTTGATCTCCTTATAAAAACCTCTCTCTCTCTCTCTCTCTCTCTCTCTTCGATCTCTTCTTCTTCTCTTCGATCTTCGGTGGTGGTAGGTGATTTGGATTTTGGGGTTGATTTGTGATTTGGGTGATTTGGGGTTGATTTGTATGATGAAGGGGATATGGCAAAAATCAGTTTAAGCATGATAAAGGTGTATAAAGGCAAAAATTAGTATAAACAAAATATTGTACCGATTTTTTCAATTTTTTAAGTAAATTTTTTTTAATATATTTAAATAATAAAAGAAAAGATAAATAAGTTTTCAGGGGTAGTTTAGTCATTTCGGGATATAAATGTGGTTAAAGGTTAAAGTTAACAAAAGTTAACTGACGATAAGGTATATTTATGTAATTATTAGAAAAAAAAATGGTTATTTATACAATTACACCTAAATTCAAGGTTGTTTGTGAAATTTACCCACCAAACCTCTCTCTTTTACTCAAGGGCACTATTGACTTTCCACACCCCAAGCACATTCCAATTGGGATGTTTGTGTTTGAATAGACATTTGTTTAAAATTTTGCTTTATTAGATAAATAGAAGGTATGTTTGTGCAATTAACCCACTTAAAGTGTGACCATAATTCATAAAATAAATAAATAAATAAACCTAATAGAAGATGGAACTACCTACATAATTAAGAGAATTTTAAACTGAATAATTCAAAACAACACATGATTAAGAGAATTCTACGAACAACAAACACATAAATTGAATAATCTAGGCAATAAATTCGAATTTCTTAACTGTGTGCGTACCTGAAAATTCTTTGAATATTCAGCGAGTGTAAAACTCAGAGAATGGAATTTTAAAGAGATTCTTAAGTGTAAGAAAAAAAAAGTGCAACTGATTGATTGTATTTAATTGAGTTTTTATACTATAATGTTTGGCACCACATATTTGAGAGGAAAATAATTAATATGGCCATGAGAAATTCTAGCTTAAATGTGATCTAGGGTTTTAGTTTGATTTTGCCAAAAAACCTATCTTATTTATAACGCTAACAAAATAACCTAATAACATTATTAGGCATAAAAAAAAAATGCGTGTGATAACTTGATCACGGTTAATAAAACCCGTGATAACTTAATCATGATTAATGAAACGTGCAATAACTTGATCACGGTTACCAAAACAATGTTATAATTTTATCTCACTTATCTAAAGTGTTACCTCATCATCATGTTTTTTAAATGATCGTTATACTTTGTTGTTGGTTTTAAAATGTGTTATCTGTTTTTCCTTTTTTGCTCTTGTTTGAGACCTATTTTTGTTTTCTTTCCTACTTTTCTGTTTAAGCGCTTTGTGTTGGCTTGTGGTTTCGTATTTTTGCTGTTGTTGTGCTGTGCATTTTTGGGTTGCCTTTGGTCCTGACTCATGCTTGTTTTGTGCCTTTTGGCCTGCTTCTATTATATCAATGTTAATAAAAAAAATGTGTTATTAACATATGACGAATTAAAAGACTATTATCACCAGATCACGGTTGAAAAAAATCATGATAAATTTGCGTGATAAAAGCCTAATTTTCTTGTAGTGCAGTTGTTTAAATAAGTTTGTTAGATAAAAAAAAAAACATAGATATATAATTTTGATATAAGATGTGTGGACAAAAAGAGTGGAACACAAACGTGTGGTGCTTACTGAAACTTGTAAAAAGAAAATTAATATTTTTTAGATTATACTGTCATATATCTTTGAATTTATATATTTGTGTTTGATTTTATTTTCTAATTGAAAATAAATGTAGTTTATAACTAATATTTAATTCAGTCTCGCCTAATACGATATCCTGGGTTTGCCGTTCACCCCTATTTTTAATAATAATATATAACAATTTTAGACATGCAAGATTGAAAAGGTGAGGCTAGAGACATGGAAAATAAAATTTCCGAATAAATATAGAAAAGATAGAGAAGGAGAGAACTGTTCAGATCAGAGATCCCGAAAATTTTCTGGAACCCCTTTCCGAATGGAGACAAGATTATTCCGGATTGAACCACAAATTTCAATACATCCTTATTGTTACTTCCACAAAACCCGAGAAAAACCAAGAACAATTTTTCTTAAAATGAATACCAGGATTTTCTCCTTGTTGAGATGCAAATTACTGCAACTTGGTAGATGCTAAATTCAAGGAAAAAGTTCTCAATGAAAAAAAAAAAAAATGTTGAATTTGCTTAAATCGTAAGACTCGTACGTTCAAAATCCAAAATTCATAATACAAAATCCTAACGAAGTTAAACCATGCACTCATTCTTTCAGCACATCATTTTAAGCATTCGTGTGTTTCAGGTTATTAATTGTTTCTACTTCACATTTTCTAACTGAAAAAGAAAAGAAAAGAAAAGAAAAGAAAAGAAAAGAAAAGAAAGGAAATAAAAAAAAATAAAAAAATAAATTAATAGGGGAATCGGCAAAACAAATTCACCAAAAGAAGGCCTTTGGATGGGCTGCTAGGGACTCCTCTGGTGTTCTCTCTTCCTTCAATTTTTCCAGAAAGTTGTTTTAATTTCTTCATGATGCAGAGTTTTTTTTTTTTTTTTTTTTTTTACCATGTATATATATATATATATATAATTGACATCACATGATTTAGAATTACATTGATTTAAAATGCAGAGAAACTGGAGAGAAGGATGTGACCTTCAAAGTGATGTATTGCGGGATATGCCATTCAGATCTTCACAGGGACGGAAAGTTTTCTTTTATTTGTTTAAAATGGTCCTCTGGAACTCTAGAAGACCGAAAACTGGAACTATGATTCAACTTTCAAACAATTAAAAAAGAAAGTATTTAACAAAAAAAAAAAACTATTAATTTAACAGCTACTAAAGTCAAACAAGGGGACATACAATAAAAACATTAAAAACTCAAAGTTCTCACTTTTTCTCTCAAAAGTGAGAAAAAAAAAAAAAAACCTAAAAAACTTTCAAACACTCTCCATTACATCTGCTACCCGAATTCAAGCAAAAATAAAATAAATAAATAAATAAATATATAAATAATAATAATAATAATAATAATAATAATAATAAGGGCAATTACCAATTAGGTCTTGGACTTTTTTTCAAATTCTAAATTATTTGCGACTTTTACAAAAGCGACCAAATTGGTCCTTATATTTTTCCCAAATACCAAATTAGTCTCTCAAACTAAGTTTCGTTAGTCAACTTTAACTGTGTAAGGGTAAAATTATACTTTACTCCTAAACAATACAATAATGACATATGAACACTTTTTTTTTAAACATATTTTTTTGTTTATTTTTTTGTGGATTTTGATTTTTGAATAATTTTAACAACAGTGCTCTTAAACAATACAATAATGACATATGAACAGTTTTTTTTTTAAACATATATTATTGTTTATTTTTTGTGGATTTTGATTTTTAAATAATTTTAACTACAGTGCTTGTATAATATTATATATATATATATGGTAAAAAATAAAACTGGGAATGAATGATACTAAGGGTATAATTGACACTGTCTTATTAAAATATTTTTAGATTTTTTTAGAAAATTGTAATTAAAAAAGGCACAAATGGTGTTTCATTAATAATATTTTTAGATTTTTTGTAATTATAATTGTGAATTTAATACACAAAAGACAAAACAATTTTGTACTAATATAACAAATAAAGGGTATTCACGTACTTTAACTAAAATTGTTAAAGTCAACTGTTATATTTAACACTGTTAAACCGTTAAAGGGACTAAGAGCTTGTTTGGTTCGGCTTTTGAAAAACCTTTATCGGTAAAAGATCTACTTGTAGTAGATCTATTAGAAATAAAGTTTTTGAAAAAAAAATCATAGATGTTTGGTTGGTAGACTTTTTTTAAAAAAAATGTCTATTTGAAGAAGCACCTCCCCATAAGCTTTTGCTCAGTAGAGGTTTAAACTCTACTAGTCTCTACTTAATTTAAAATAGACAATCTCAAAAGTTCAACGAAACAACTCTAAAAAACTCAAATAGACGTTGGTAGACCTTTTGAGCCAGTAGAAAGCTCAACCAAACATGCACTTAATTTGGTCACTTCGAAAAAGAGAGAGACTAATTTGGTACTTGGAAAAAATGTGAAGACCGATTTGGTCACTTTTGTAAAAGTCGTAAACAACTTGGAATTTAAAAAAAAAAAAAAAAAGTCCAGGACCAAGTTGGTAATTGCCCTAATGATAATAAAATTGAAGCTTTTATTCTAAAATCAAAGATCAATCATAAATTTGGGCTGTTTTATATATTCTCTTTATAAGTAAATGGTGATCCATTGATCCTAATTCATTTTTTTTTCTCTTTTGCCATTTATTTCCATTTCATTTTCTATTGTGTAATTGAATATAATAAAAGTTTAAAACTCATGTATTTGGTCTATTGACATTTGACATATTATATAATAGAAATGTTTGTTACTATAACGTTGTGGGCTATGAAAACTTGGAAATGTGATATGTAAAAGTTCAATGTGAAGAGTATAATAAAAGTTTAAAACTCATGTGTTTGTTCGAGGGCAATTGTATATATTTTTGAAAAATTATATGAATCTGTATCCTCAAACTTTTTGTTCAGACAAGTTTTTCGATTGGCCTAGGGTATGCCCCTTATAAACTTGTATGTTTCATTTTTGATTAATACAATTTAAATTGTTAACAAAATTATCATATTTTTTTTGAAGAAAAAAAAAACCTCCATATTTAATGTAGCATCCCCTAAATGAAATTCCTGGCTCCGTCCCTGGATCTTCACATGCTTAAAAACGAATGGGGCAACTCCTACAACCTAGACAATGGACCGTAATGAACCTCGGTGAATTTGGAAAGAACTTGGAAGTTAGCAAAAGTAGATATGTTTACTCTAGAAACATACCATACTTGATACTTCTATATATAAAGAAAAGTATAAAGCAAATGAAAACACAAGAAAAATTCAACTACCAGCCAACATGCTAACAATGTCACTGGGCCTGCCATTAGCAAACCCTCTAAATCAGTCCACCTTGAAGCAGCAGCCACATTTTCTTTTTTACTTATATAGTAGAACCTCTCTAAATTAATATTTTTGGGACCCACCTTTGAGTATGAATTTAGGGGGATTATCAATTTGATGGGTTTTACCTTGTGTTATTTTATCTTTTAAAAACATGTGAAAGTTGATTTTCTTGTTTATGGAAGGTTCTTTTTTAGAATTCATTGTTTAGACGGTTTTATCCTTTAGGGATAGTATTTATTTTTTTATTTTTTTACTTTTGTTTGTTGTCAAGATTCCTTGTTTAGGAAAAATTTGTTAAGAAAATTTCCTGTTACAATGCTAAATTTAGTTGAAACCTTTTGGCTACAATAACAAGGTGATCATAATAATTTTTTGAGGAAAATTAAAAAGAAAAAAGATGAAGTCAAAAATATCAAACATGGTGGCCTTGTGCAAACAAGCATCTTGAAGTACTTTTCTAGTTCTTGAATATTATATAATATATTTTTTTTATTTTATGAAATTATTAATTTATGCGATAGTCGAGATTGAAATTTTACACTAGTTTTTAAAAAGAAATTTTAATTATTACGATAGAGAGGTTTATTAATTTTTTACACTGGCCTGAGTTAAGACCGAATTTTTTATTAATATACAGAGGTTATTAATTTATAGGAGATTAATTTACAGGGGTTTTACTGTATATAGGAATCTCTGAACATCACCCTTTTTATTTTCCATGCCACTTTCCATTGATTGCTTATTTTTCTTTATTTTTTTCTCCCACTTTCTACCGATTGCTTTATCCTGACTTCTTTCCCTCGTCTAAATTTTTCCACTCTTCTCACCTTACAACCTTTATAATCCCTAACTCCAATCACAATCCCTAGTTCCAGTTACGATTGAATGTAGGATACCAATCTAATAATTTCCCCCCTCTTCTCACCTTATAACGTTTACAATCCCCCTCTCCGGTGATGATTGAATTAGGACACCAGTATGATAAGGTTAGATATCATCCTTTGTCGTTTTCATTTTTTTTCTTTTGCCCTGTACCATTTTCTTTTAATGAATTTCATCATTTTCTAATTATTTTATATTTGCTCTCTACAATTTTTTTCCTTTTTGTTTTTTTGCTTCAATAGTTCATTGAATTTTTTTTTGGTTGATTCGGTTAGACTTTGTGATAGTTTTTTAGGATGATTTGAGTGTTAAAATGCTTATTCTTGTTGGTTCGTTTGGGATAGTGAAGTGACTGGCTTATTCATGCTTCTTCTTGCTTTTTGTTTCAACGAAAGAGGAATTAATCTTTTTGTTTTTGTGTGCAACCTTATAATGTTGCTTTTTGTTGTTTTTTCTTTCAACGAAAGTGGGTAATTACATTTTTTTTTTTTGTGTGGGTAATTGTATGTTTTGGATAACAGCTGATATTCAACATTGGCAATGGAATAAAAAACAAAAAATAAATATTGAATTTCTAGAACAGTTAAAAAATTAAAATAAAATAAAATTTATCTTTTGTTTTTGTTACATGTGTATTTAAATTCTTTGGATAATATTCTTGTTTTAAAGTGGATACCGCTGGTTTTGATTGGAAGCCTAGATTTGGTATGGAATTTGACTCGTATGAATCTACATATGAGTTTTATAATTTGAATAGATGAAGAATGGGGTTCGGTATTAGAAGATACACTGTTCCAACAACAATTGCAAAGTTGTATTGCATCCAATCCAGTGGCAAATACTCCTCCAGTGGCAAATACTCCTCATGAGCGACCTCAACAGCTAAATTTTCAAGCATTGCTTCAACAAAATAAGGAGAATTTCACACCAGCATTTCAAGACTCTTAGACTTCAAATAACTATTTTTTATTGGACTGATTTTTAGTATTATTTGTATTCAGAGCTGTAAAAATGCAACATTAGATAAGATTTTGTAAGTTACAATTGTTTTGTATACTTGACTAAGGTGTTTTTTAATCTAAAACCAATTTTTTAGATGTAGATTTGATTGATTTTGGCAGGGCACGTTTCAGTATTTAGACGTAAAAATAAACACCAAAACAAGAAGCATTGGAAATAGAAGAGAGAATTTCATTATTTGAGAAAATAAAATCCTAGAATAACAAAGCTTGAACAGAGATGATAAAAGAAAGAGAGAAAGAGGGAAAATGAATAAGTTAGAAGTAGGGGTAGTTAGAGATTGTAGGATCATTAAGTGAGAAGAGGCAGAGAGAAAAAAATAAAGAAAAGTAACCAATGGGTAGAAAGTGGGAGAAAATATATAGGAAAATAAGCAATCAGTGGAAAGAGAGAGAATAAGATAAAGAAAACCGATCTCAACCCTTATTTTGTTTATTTGTCATGTGTCAACAGATTATCGAAAGTTGAGTATAAATTAGATGAGAAAGGGATATCAGTCCGTTAATTTAATAGCATTTATGAGAATTTTACAAGATCTATCAAAGATTAAGGGGGGTGTATTGGATTAGGATTTTAATAGACAATTTTTCGGTGCAAGGATTTTATGGATTTGCAAGATTATTAGGATTATTAGGATTGTTAAGATTATACTTTTAAGATTATTAGGATTATATGGACTAGACTTTTAGGATTCTGAAAGAGTCTTTAGACTTTATTTATAGACTATTAGGATTATCTAGATTTTATTTCTAGACTTTTTGGACTCTTAAAAATATAGACTTTTAAGAGTCAATTGTTATATTTTTAAGAGTCAATTGCAGTATTCAATTTTCTCTCCAACACTACTAGAAAAAAGCTATTTTATGACGGCTAAAAACCATCATAAAAGTTAATTTATGACGGTTTAAAACCGTCAAGGAATCCAGCGTCAATAGCAATTTTATGATGGTTTTATTTATGACGGTTTTTAGTGTCATAATATCTTGACGCTTTTCGGCCGTCATAATTATGTGATGGTGCATACCCGTCATATTAAAACCGTCATTACATGTTGACAGTTCAAAAACCGTCAAGTCTTATTGACAGTAATTTAAAAATCAACATATTATGATGGTGTTAAACCGTCAAGAAAATATGGATTTTTTTTTTTAAATGCAATATATTTTATTTAATTGTAAATAAATCCTGTACTAAATATATCCTTTAAAATCATAGTGTTCTCATCCAAATAAATAAAAATTACACATTATAATGATTAGGGAGTTTAAAAAAATATGTATTCTCATTAAAAATTAACTAAAATATCATAATTTGTGATCATACAAGAATTCAATTGTTATTAAACAATCTTAAACAAAAGTATCATAATATGCAAGAGTACAATTGTTCCTTGAACAATCTAAAACAAAAATTGCAAAATGTAAGAGTACATATGATCTTGAACAATTTCAACTTCAACCAAAATCTACGAGATAGATAACTTGACATGCTCAAACCACTCCAAGCGTACCTCATCAACTTCATCTTGAGAGTAAATTGTTTTTCCATTGAACTGTTAACATTTATTAAAGAAAAAAAATGGTCAAGGAACTTCATTTTATAAAATAATGTACTTCAAACAAAAAACAAATTACAAAATTATCTCACCTTTTTGGTAAGAATTGCCGGATTTTCAATAATTTCTTTCATGAATCTAAGCACATAATATCCACACTCAATACTACCGGGTTGCTTAGGTACCTATATCAATAAATTTTTTACAATTATTTATAAAACATAATTAACTTTAAAAAAAATATATTTTTTTTGAACAGCTATGTTTCATGAAAAGAAAGCCAACAAAGGGCAAAAGGGACAGCCACCAAAGCCAACAAAAGACCCCCAAAACAAAACGAACAGACCCACCAAACAACAAACACTGTCCAAAGACTCAACTGAGCCTAATAGGAGAAAAGATATACAAAACAGCAAAACAACCAGCTGAGCCTCCACAACCAGACCCCCTGCAACAGACAACACAGGACACCCAACAGCAAAACAAAGCAAGACACCCAAGAAACTACTGCAAAAACAGAAAGAGGCCCCCTCCTAAAATATATATATATATATATATATTATAAGCAATATTCTTACTTTGACAACTTTCCATTCAACCTCTTTACTTCCACTAGTTGTTCGCTTTCTCTTTACTTCAGCTAGGTACTTTTCAACCACACTACATGCAATTTAGTTTAGTTAATACATTTATATAAATAGAAAACCAAAATAATATAAATATAAAGAAACGAAAAAAAAAAGACTTACATGGATATGAAATTACATAAATTTTCCTCCACAACATCATCCATTGAATTTAAATAATAAAATGTCAATGTTGACATATCAATGACAACCAAGATCTAATGATAGTTGTTTATATATTAACACATAACATGTTGTGTTAGTATTACTAAGTGTCATAAATTTCATAATAACCACAATATAAATAACATTCTTACCTAGGATTATAAGGCATGAAAAGAATATCGTTATGACCAGCACTTTTTAAACGATCTGTCAAGTAACGTACTCTTTGAGCTCGTTTTTCAGCATTGTTTACAAAACCAGAGAGGGAGACATGAATAGGGTTTATGAACCCATATACATTCGGCGCATTTGAATCCTTCAATTTATTATATAAATTTCTACTTATGAAGAACAAACAAGTGTATATGAAAAAAGAAAAAAAAAAACAAAAGTAAAATTTATATTATATATTAGTAAAAATTTAAAGTTAATTTACCTTATATATAAGCAAATATGAGTTCCTCCCAATGCAACTTTGCAGAAATCAAACACCTAATTATATATAAATTAAACTTTTATTAAATCATTTTTTTTTTTGGTTAAATACCACATGCATGTATACTTTTTTTGTTGAAAAAGCAATTTTATTAATAAAACCTCATGGGCAAAAACCTGTGTACACAGATGACAGAGGCTATACTATTACAACAATTCCCACCCCCTATACATTAGGAAAACAGAGCAATGAAGCTGATCAATGAACAAATAACCCCCTCATAAAACATAAAAGCAGCCTCTTACAAGGAAAGCCAAGATATACAATAACCGACAAACTATACGAAGACACCACAGATAAACCTCAAGTTCCCCATACTTCATAAAATACCACAGCCGTGATTCTTAATTTCAAGTTAAATTTTTCAATATTACCTGATAAAAGTGGGTATCCATATGTCCCTTCATTTTCACAACTATCCACAACAATCAAACACCCAATAAAGCAAAACAAAACCCACTCTTGATAGCAGCAAAAAAGAAAACAAGGCAGAATGACAACAGGTCCAAAACCACATTATAAGCAATCTCCACATTCAAACACATCAAGATCCCCTTAGCCAACATGTCAACAAAGGAATTAGTTGATCTTGGATTGTAAACAACCTTAGCCTTGCCCATGCAAGATCTCTTAGATATTTATTCAAACACTTTATGCACATCAATTGACTATAGAAATTGACTCACACAGCACAGCTCAAAACAGAGCTGTAGAAACAAACAAACAAACTCTAGCCAACCATTGATTAAAGTAAACAATTACTAGCCCAATGCAAAATTAGAAAAAAGAAATTAACAATAAAATTAAAAATTAAAAATTCTAGGTCCCACAAACCCACATTGTTCCATAAAGAAACACACATGGACCACAAATACAATAAAATGCAAAACCCAAACAACAATTTCATCAAAAATCCAAATACAAACCATAAAAACGTGAGGACCATAAAAAAATAATAATCAAAAGCTACTAATATAATCAAAAGTCAAAACCCATACTTTTGGAAGTTCAAACTTATAAACCTAAAGAGTGACAAAAAGTGACAAACCTGATTTGCTTGAAGAATCAGAGAAAAATAAGTAGATGGAGAATTTGAGAGTGCTTGGAAAATCAAAGATGGTTTTGTCTTGGACAATCAAAACGAGATTAATTGGTGGATTTTTCTCTTTTCTTTCTGTTTAGGGATTCTTGAAAGAATTAGGAGAATTAGGGTACTTTGGTGTGAGAAATACGGTCATGGGAGGGAAAACCAAATTATTAGGCGTGCCTATTCTAAATATATATATTATTATTTGATTTCTTAATTTTTAATTATATATTATTAGGGCATGACGGTCTTAAAAAATCATTATATCCTGATGGTTTTTCAATGTCAATATCCCTTGATGGTTTTTTTTATAATTGTCATTAACAATTGACACTTTAAATAAACTATCAATAGACTATGAGGATTTTTAAAGACCATCAACAGTTCTTGATGGTTTTTAAAAACCATCACATGGTCTTGATAGATAAAAAAAAATATCATTAATAAGTGTCATAAAATAGCTTTTTTCTAGTAGTGCAAGTTCCAGTGCTCTATAATCTTGTTAAGGATACTCATTGAACAACAAAAATTGAATGAGAAACACGTATAAGCTATGAAGAGAAGTAATAAAATTTTGAAATACCACCAACCAACACATAACCTTCAGCTGATTCATATGGTGCAGAAAATGTCACCATATGAAATAAATATAATAATCAACAACCCATCCCCCACTACCTCACCATAAATGACATGAAATAGGGAAATAAAATTAGCTTGAACACTGAAGTATTTCCGTTTGGCTTGTTGGACTTCATTAATTCATATGTTATCAAACTCCAATATTCACTGCTCTTTAATCTTTTTTTTTTTTCTCTAGTGATGTGTACAGTGTACGTCCACCTTTCATGTTAGTGATAGATAATTCAAGTCCAGTGAGATGAGTTGATATACAGACTATGTATGCATTGGTAAAATTTAGGGGGTTGGGGCATGACAAGAATTTTTTTAATATACATGTAAATAACAAAAAAATTGATATATAAGATTTAATTATACATATTTAAAAGAAAAAAAAAAACTCCAAACGGTCAACTAGTGCTTGCTCTTGACAGGTTTCGGCATACCCTTCCGTTATCGGATTTAAAAAAAAAAAAAAAAAAAAACATGTATCTAAATTTTATAGAAGCATGGTTTTATGCGAGACTCATATCTTTTTAACTCACTCAGGCAATAAATCAATAGAAATGGTAACCATCTTTTTTTGTCTTTGAACTCAATCTACACAAAGGGTGATATTATCAGTAATGGACCAGTTTTTTTTTTTTTTTTTTTTAATCAAGTGTATATATATATAAATCAATACACCCACCAAATATCTAAAATAAAATAAAAAGTCTAGAAAGTATTGAGAGAGAGGACAAGACAATTTTGGGTTAAAGCTATTTATAAATATCACTAAAAAGTCTAGAAAATCTATTTTGTCATGAAATCCTAAAAATATTAATCTCAATCCAATGCCAGCAGACAATTTGCTGCCTCTTGAAAGTCTAGATCTAATACCACAAGACAATATGAACTTTTAAAAAAAATCTTAAAAGTCTAGATCCAATACCACAACACAATATGGACTTCTTAAAAAAATCTTAAAAGTCTTGATCGAATACCACCGGACTTATCTAACTTGTTAAAAAGTCTCAATCAAATACCACTAGACTTTTACTTCCCCAAATTGTTTAATAAAATCTTGAACCAATACACCCCTCTAAGATAACTTAATCAAAAGAGGATCCAATAATGTAGCCGCAATCGTTCTCTGCACTCCTCCAAACCGGTAGCACAAGTAACCAATAAAACATCGCAAAGAAAATCCCCGCCGTACACATAACCCTGATGGCCGGGTGGATCGGGTTCCAACCCTTGACCCAAACCAGATTGTTCAACCCGGCCTCAATGGTCATACAAACTCCTTGCGACACAAAGAACCAAGTGACCTCCCAAGTGGGTTTCTTCCCATAGGTGATGTAGTGAAACATAAGCTCATGCATTACCCCAGACACTACAAGACTGGCAATCAGAGCCACCACCTTTGCCGGGCCATACCCGACAATACCCTTCAAAGCTTTCCAGGTCAGATCATAGATGGCCTGCCTTAGAATATTAGAAGAATAACGGTTCCACCTCCTGCCCCAAAAGTCATGTAACGATGTAGCCAAATATGGCTTGTTGAAAAGTTGAACCAGCTCATATCTAGACATGGCTCGGACCAATGTGGCTCTATAGGTCAAGACCATATAGAGCCCACTAAATATTGACAAACCATGCAAAAATAACATGACTTGTGGAAAATTTTTGACCTCTGCTTTGTCGATGATCATGTAAAATAATACAAGCATCACAAATAATAATATGACACGTTTTGGTGGGGTTGGAGGAGGAACACAATTTTCTCTGATTTTGAGTGGGAAAACAGTGAATAAAACAAAGTCGACATAGTTTTTGTGTAAAATCACAGGATCTTGGTTGAAGCAAATGAGAAGGAGCTTGAATGAAGAAATAAATGTGATGAAGAAAGAAGCGATTCCTCTAAACAAGCCAGAAGAGAAGTACCAAGGAAAGATTGAAAACATGTAGAAAACAGGCAGAAGAGAGAGGATTCTAAATGTGGCTTTTGGGATTTTTGTGACTAAAATGTAAGAATACATCAATGAAACCAAGAGCATGACAATAGAAGGAGACATGATCATCACTTCAATTTTCTCTCTCCTCTGTTTATAATTTTATTTGCTGTGGCTCAAAACTTGTCATTGATAATAAATGAAACATTAGCTTTACACGTCAATTATTAATATAGCCACAATCTGCGTTTGCATAGAGAGGAGGAAAACTTAGATGCTACCGATGCACCACGTTAGAATTTGATGGTAGTACATTGGTTTCAATCGATGAATGACATGTGTTACTTAGTAAAGTTGAAATTTTTTTTTTAGAAAGTCAGGAATTTTTTTTTTTTCAACTTTACTAGGGGGTGTATTCAATTAGGATTCTTAGGGACATTTAAAGACATTATAAATCCTGGTGTATTCAATTAGGACATTTAAAGACTTTGAAAGAGTCTATATTAATTCAGTGGTATTCAATTAGGATTTCTATGGACTTTTAAAGAATCCTTCCAAATCTGGGTGTATTAAATTGAGACTTTAAAAATGTCTACAAGAATCAAGGTGTATTCAATTAGGACTAGATTTTAAAGGATTTTCTTAAGTCATGAATTTTGGTGGATTTTGGTGGACTTGATAGTGGGAAATATAAATATCAAGTGTCATAACATGTCTGGCCTTCTCCCCAAAGATTTTGGTGGACTTTGCTCTCTCTCTCTCTCTCTCTCAAAACAGAAACGTGTTGCTTCTTCTCACTTCTTCTCTGCTCAAATAATCATGATCGATGATCTACCATTGCTGATTTTTTTGACTGCAATCTTTTACCCAACAACACCAAAAAAAAAAAAAAAAAAAAAAAAAAAAAAAAAAAAAAAAAAAAAAAACCAAAGCACATTCCACTACTAATAGCACCCTTTTTTTTTCCCTGTGAACACACCGGCAAGTGGCAACACATACAAGGAAAAACGTTAATTTTTTTTAAATTTTTTTTTATTTATCTGTGTTTTACCTTTTATACGGGTTTTATGCATTTAACTTACCATTATTTTTATTTTTTATCTTCTTTTATTATTTTAATATACCACTTTAAAATAAAATTAGCTTAAACCTCAACTCATCTTGATGTAATTTTTATGTATTTAAGAGTTAGAATTTTTTTTTTTTTGAAAACAATAAATTCAATAACAAATTTTTAAATAATAATAAAGTTGATTGGACTTACCATAGAGGTGTACATACAGTTTTTAAGAGATGCAAATATTGTCACTCTTCTCTATTTACAATAGAAGTCAGAGATAACAAATCCATGAAAGTCCATGGATGTCTAAACAAATCCATAGCAATATGAGATAGATGTCTAAACAAATCCATAAAAGTCTGAGATAGATGTCTAAACAAATCAATAAAAATCCATATGGATTTATAAAAGTCCGTAAAAATCCGTAAAAATCCGTCACTTAAAAAATGTCTTTAAATGTCCTTAAGAATCCTAATTGAATACACCCCTCAAGTAACATGTGTCATTTATGGAATGAAACCCATGGTGTCGGTGGGGATGAAGAGAGAAAAGGAAAGTAGGCTCGAAAATGGCTGGAGAGAAAATGTAAGAAAAAAAAAAATAAAAAAACTGTACTTAATATTCACTGAGTGGAGCCAATGCACCACCATCAAAAGATATGCCAGTCAAATATTTAAATGAGTTGGTTGATAATTTGATATATGAAAGACAGGCCACATGCAGTTGCTGGTTCTCGTTGGTTGATATATTAAAGAGGCCCATGTACTATGCTTGTTTTTGTTAGTTGATATATTAAAGAGGCCCATGTACTATGCAAGTTTTTATTAGTTGATATATTAAAGAGGCCCATGTACTATGCATGTTTTTGTTGGTTGATATATTAAAGACAGGCCCATGCATTTGCGTAAAAAAAAACCGTTATTAACTTATAATATCACATTTAAAAAGCTGTGGGTTCGAGTACTATTTTTATTTTTTAAAGAACTATTGCACTATGATTGTTGGGATTAAATAATATATGTATAGGTCAGATATCTACTTTCATAATGAGAGATAACTACTTCCACAATCCGGAAAGAAAACTCCTCATATATACTTGCAAAATGTGCATTGTGGGATTTGAACCTTTCACTATTTAGATGGAAGGGAGGTGCACTACCAGTTTTACTAAGAAGTGATGTACGAGTACTATTTTAATTGAATGGTCCGAATGAGAAAAATTCATCGAAGTTGTTTTGGAAGGAAGGATGACAAATTCCATAAGATTTTGTAAAGGTACCAGATTTGTAATATTAAACTAATTACTTAATGAATTATGAAACCATTCTAATTCATTTTTACACTTTGAAAAAGATTTATAAATAAAATAAAATAATAATAAAGTATTGTAAGAACTATTACAATAGAACTGCCGACATTAAACAATATATGTGTGGTTTGGATATTGATAGGCATATTTTATATCATTTTTATAACCCTTAATTTAAATTTGTTAGGCACTTGATTTATTTATTTTTATTTAATTAGAGTTATTTTTATGTTTTAGGTGAAATTGCCCGAAACTTGGAAAATAATCAATAAGATGTGGCCTTATTTCAATTGTGTGAATATTTTGAAAACTAAAGCTCAAGACCCAAGCCCAAATCAAAAGTCAAAGAAAAGTCCAAATCAAGCCATTGGTGGATCACAAGTTGACAATAAATCAAAGGCCCAAGTCAAAGAATGAAAAAAATAAAAGAGTAATAAAAGTTGTGCATGTGTGCAATTGTGAACCACAATTCCACGAAACTCGGTCACAAAGTTCTGACCGCCTTTCGGAAAAAAAAAAGAAAAAAAAGAAAAAAAAAAGAAAAAAGAAGAGGATATAAAAGAAAGTAAAGGGCTTTCTTATTTGCTGTGGAATTGTGCTTGCGAAGAAGGATTTTGACTTTGAAGACGGAACTCAAATGCATCTCCCGGGTTTTATTGCAATTAAGGTAGATGATGAAATCCTGTGTTATGAAATAATTTTCAAATATATTTATTCATTTCCAAAGATTGTTTTTCAATATTTATGGTTTTCATTTCTATTGATTTTTAAATATAAAACCTTTTCATATTTGATATTATATATCATTGATAGTTAGGTATATGTTTTAATCAATGCTTGGTTTCGTAACGTCAATTATAATTCTTTTGATTCCTTGTCTTTCATTAATTTGGATACATAGAATGTTTAGGGATTGTATTTTAAAGCGAAAGAAAACCAACTTAAGATTTTGATTAATGTTTTTATTGTTAAATTCATAGGTAGACAATAAATTGATTTTTAATTGTCACTCTAATTTGGAGAATTAATAAATTATTAGGAAACTATGAAATTACACAGTGGTGGATTCGAATACCTTAGTATTCTTTAATTGATTGCTTTTTACCTTATTTGCTTTCAGTTTAGTTTAATTTTAGTTTTAATTCACCACATTCGATTAACTAGGTTAGGATTAGATTATATTTAGATTCGATTAGTTTTTCGTCAATCCTCATAGGATCAACTCGTACTCGCATTGGCTATTCTACAATAGACTTGTATGCTTGCGAGTAATTATTTTTAAAATTTAGCAAAACAGATATCTACTCCCATAATGAAAGATAACTACTCTTACAAACTGTTGAAGTATTTTTTATTTTATTTTTTAAAAGTTCGTTCTCAGGGATTGAGTCGAATATCGGTTAAAACTAATTACTCTAAACAAGCTTTACTCGAGAAACAAGCTTTTTTATATATATTATTACGGAAACAAGCTTTTTCGAGTCAATATATATGTTTTTTCTACATTTTCTCTCCGGCCATTTTAGAGCTGACTTTCCTTATCTCTCTTCGTCTCTCCCCACCCCCTCCCCCACCCCCCCCCCCCCCCCCCCCCCCCACCCCGTTGGCCGGTGACGGTGGGATGGGTTGCCTGACTGCGGCTGGCGGCGTCAACGGGGAGACGGCGGCAACGTTGGTATATATATAAAAAATGTTATTTAATTAAATATTAAATATTCACAATTTTTAATTAAATATTATATAGATATGTTTACCGTTTTTAACTGTCATTAAAAAATAAATAAATAAATAAATAAACAAAAAAAACTGTCAAGATCTTTCTTGACATGAGCATCCTTGATAGTTAAAAAACAATCAACTATACTTTTCTTGACAATTTTTAACTGTTAATAAATTTAGTATTTTCTTGTAGTATTATAATGACTAAAATATACATGATTTTAGAACCTTATTTTATTTTTTTCATTAATTATATATATTTAATCAATATTTAAGTATAATATTTAAGTATAATATTTAAATTAGAAAAAAAAAATTCCATAAGAATAATAAAAATATTTTTAAAAGGTTTTATAAATCAAATAAATATTTAATTAGAATATTTAATTTAAAGATGAAATAAGATATATAAATGATTTTAATTTGATTTCATAAGGATAATAATGATATTTTAAAAGATTCATTAAATGCTGAAATAGATTATTCTATAATCACTTTTAAAAAGTAACCCTCGCCTACTTCTCAAAATAACTATCAAAACACACCAAATTATGAATTAATCACTTTTGAAAGTTTTACCAAACATCATTTTAAATCAAAATTATAAAATAAGCTGATTTTAACTTCTCCAAAGTAATACCAAACTGGCCCCTCATTATAAAACTTACATTTTAAAATTTTCTAAGAACACTCAATTTTGTTCCAATATTATCCTTTTTTTTTTTTTTCTTTTAACACTCGTTTCTTAAAAAGAGAGAGAGAGAGATAGAAAAAAAGACCATCATAAAATCCTATTTTTTCTATAAAAAAACAAAAACATAGGACACTCAAATCTAAACGTTGATTTCATCCATAAAAAGTTTTAAGAAACAAAATAATTTTAGCAAGCAAGAAGCAATGAATTTGAAAGATGAATTTAATTAACTCTTATGATCAAGTTTTCCAATCAAACAAATATTTTTATGTATACAATCTTTTGAAAAAAGGAAATAATAAAAGAGGAAATAACAATCCCTAAGATTGTGTTCCAACGGTCTTAGAATCGAATCTTGATAAGGGAATTCCTTTAGACAATGCTAAACATAAGACCAAATTTGTTTCCAAAGATTTGGTTGCTTGATTTTAAATGGCTAGTTTGACTTCCAAAGATTTGCTTGCTTGGTTTTCTGAAACGGCTAGTTTGTCTTCCTCCAATGTCTCTTGATCATGATCTTGGATCTTATCAGGCCCTCTCCAGCTGGGAAATGAAATGACATGAACTCCAAACTTGAAAATGAAATCTCGAAATGACTGCTTGTACAATGGTTTGGTGAGAATATTTGCAATTTGAGAATGTGAAGGAATATATATTGTGATGAGTATGTCGCCTGCAACTTTCTCAAGAAACACTCATCACAAGAACGAAGTGATAATCAAGTTCTATATGCTTTGTCAATGCATGGAAAATGGGATTGATGGTCATGTGTAGATCGCTTAGATTATCACTGAACAGTTGTGGTGATTGAGGGAGAAAGACTCCAATGTCTTGAAACAAATAAGTAATCCATGTTAATTCAACTGCTGCAGAAGCTAAAGCACAGTATTCGGGTTCAGTGCTTGAGCGTGCGGTGGTGGGCAGCTTTTAAAGACATTACTTTTAGATTCGAACATTATTTGTTTATATCTTTTACATGTCACGAACCTTAAAAAAAAAATTCAATATCATTAAAGCTTTATTTGAAACAACAAACAAGACAATAAACCAAGAAACTAGTACAACAGATACAAACTCAAATACCACAATCAATAAGTTCAACCCAAATCAAAAGAACATTACATAGTCAATTTCACTCTTAAATGAAAAAAAAAAAAAAGAAGATAATTTTAAGGCTAACTTCTTTAGAAATTTTTAAAATTTAAATTTTTAGGATGGAGGGCTTTTAGAATTTAGGAGTGTCAAATGATAAAAATAATAATTTTGAAATAAAATGTGGGTATTTTTTTTTATTTTAAAATTAACTTTTTAGGATGACGTTTCTTTATTTTATGAGCATAAAAAAAAAAAAAAAAAAAAAAAAAAGAAGAAGAAGAAGATAAAATTGAATTTTAAGTAGAAAATCTGAAAAAAAAAAAAAAAAAACTCAAGTCAATAGAAGATCCAAACTCATATATGCCTTTATTTATTTATTTTTTTATATCGTATATTTTTTGATGTTATATCCTTGAAATATTTAAATGTAATTAATATGGTTAATTGCAATAATTACCCTGACTTTTTACGATAATATAGAAATATTTTACTTTTGTATTTATTATATAAACATACCTTTAACTAGTTTGGCGGCCGTCAAAGATGGGTCATCAACCATTATTGCACTATAAAATGATCAATTGCCCTCCTTTAATATTTTATCAATTTGTTTACAAAATAATATTGTTAACAGGAAAATATTAGAGGGGTGAATTTCTAAATAACACAATTTATGTATCACGAAGACAAAGGAATAGTATTTTTTTTTTTAATTGATAAATAACACACAATTTGAATGATACAATAATGGTTTATGAGGGTTTAGGTATGGTGCTAGACAGAATAGGTAGTGGCGTACTCGTGCTAGTTGATAAGTGAAAAAACTATGATCCCTCTCTTTCGAGAGTCTCGTAATATTTATTGGTCCATTTTCTTGCCATTCACTCCATTAATCCAGTCAATCAATTTCACAATCAAAAAGACGTTGATAGTGGCTTTGTTTAGGTGCGGGAATAATCCAAAAAATCAACTGATTTGTTTCCCTTCTTGGCGAGACTAACAGAGTTGACTATTCCCATTTTAAATGGAGTTCATAAATGGCGGGAAGGAGTCAACTTTCCTTATATTCAAATGTTACTGCATGATGCTCTTCTGGTAACATGGTATTGATCCCTTGGTATACTAGCCCTACCTTCCTTGATAGCCTTCTTGTTGTAACCTCTCATGTTACCATAATTCCTTTTGCCTGGCAGACTGGTCTTAGGAGGGAATCGCGATACCAGGGTATCATGCATTATTGAACTACAGTACTGGCACTCTTTAGTTATCAGGAAATTGGGATGGTGTAGTAGTGAGATCCGCTATATCTTGACTTCAATGTTTCTTGGTACCCATGGATTGAAATGACCCCGATCCTAGTCCTGATTCATAGATGATGTGTAGATGTATATAAATCCTGGCTTCCTCCTGGGGTATCCAGATGTTCCTTGTAGTCTTCCTTTACTCCACGATGTCTTGGAAAGGATGGAAAATTCTTCTTTAACCCCTGCCTTTTTAGGCAGTTAACAAATATTTTGTCAATCATTCTATAAATTTCTTTAATAAATTTAAAAAATATAAAAATAATAAAAAAATATATATAAAACAATCAAATAAATAAATTACTCAAAAAGGGATCTAAAACAAGAGAACCAATATATAAGGTGTAGATTTTAATTTCAAATCCAAATTTGATTCAAAAAATCTGCAATCGATTTGAATTTTCACATCCACAAGTTTGTCTAGCAAGATCAACACTTGGTCATCGCGAGTGGGCATTCTACAACGGAGTTGAATTTTCACATCTACACCAACCAAAACTATGTTTAGTAAAATCCAAACTCGCCCGTTGCGAGTGTGCCTCAAGCAACAGATTTAAATTTTCTAGCCTTATTCCTTATTGGAAAATCACCATGCTGATTTTACCAACGGTTCTAAGGTGTTGCCTTTAGCCATGGCCCAAACGACCTTTCCACTGCACCTCTAGTCACCCCCACCACTGCAACATCATTGCATTCTGGTGTCAAGTGACCTAATCGCCTGATTGGTAGGAATGATTTAGCAATCGTTCGTATCGAAGAAGCATCACAGTCTCCTTTCTATCTCCCATTACATAGACACGTAAGCATCGCCGCAACAGCTTTAACACATCCATCCTCACACGGACCCTCAAGAATTTTTTTTAAAGCCTCCTAAGTACTCTCCACCTCAACCTCCTTAACCTCGCCCACCATATTTCCCAGGAACCTACAAATCTCCTTAGTCGTGCAGAGTAATGGAACTCGATGAATTTGAACCCAAAACTCAGAATGCGAGAAGAGCATGTTCTCAGCATCTCCTTTCCCCGATGGCTCTTCCAAGACAATCAGTGCCCCATCAAACAAGGCCACCCGCTAGTACATGTGATCAATCATCCCCACAGTTGAAATGAAAGGCAAAGACATTATTTGCAATCAACTCAATTTCCACTCCTTCCCTGACCTTCTAGATTTTTGAGATAAGCCTCATAAAGCCATCCCTATTCACCATTTTATTAGTCAAAACCTTACCAACCAGGCTTAGAGCCAGCCTTCGCAACCCCGCCTTCTTTATGTCAGTCTAAAGAAGATGCATCGGCCCCTTATTTTCCAGGAGCGTCATATTAGCACACAACTTCACAATGTCCTCTGAACTCATATCGTAAACCCAACAACTTCAAAGTTCAAAACTGATATCGGATTTTGACTCGACACTCTAAAGAATCGAAGAGAACCTAGATACTTGACAATTAGTTTTAATATCATTGAATTAAAATACCAAAATTGCATAAATCTACAACTATTCATGTGCAGTTTCTATAGAATTTTAGAGCAAGTTTCTATAGAATTTTTTTTCATCTTTTTTTAAGTTTTTAGTATGAAGGTCTTCAGAATTTAGGAAAGATTAGATCAGCAGAGGATCCAAATATTTTATTTTATGAATTATTATAATATTTTTCTTTAATAAATTTTAAAACGAAAATAACAATATATAATAATAAAAATATCAAAAATACAAATCAAATAAATAAATCACTCAAGATGGATCGTTTAAGAGATAGCCAATAATAAAATATAAATAAACTTTCAAGTTCTAACATAATAATAAAATAAAAGGTTAATTGCACAAACATATCCCGAGTTTATGTCTAATTGTGTTCATATGCAACTTTTGCTCAAAATTACACGGAAATACCCTACCTTAAGTGGTTGATGGTTAAAGTTAACCATTGACTCTCTTGACCATATAAAAGGTCCAAAATGCCCCTAATTATTATTTTGATTTTCTTGCTAATCTTATTTAATTCCTAAAAATCAATTAAAAAATAAAACAAAAGTGATCCGACTGAAGAGATTTATTCTCCATTAAATCCGATGGATCTGCTCCATTAGATTAGATGGAAGTTAAAATATCCTTTATATGATCTTATGTATGAGATATCAGATTAGATAGAGGATAAATCTCCTCCCTCTGATTTTGATCAGATGGGGAAGAGACAATATCTTTCATCTGATCTTGATGCGAGTATGAGACAAATGAGAGTCTCCTCCATCTTGAATGGACAGAATCGTCTCCTCCGTCCAGTTATTGCCTAATATCACATCAACTGAAATCTTTAAAAAGGCAAGCAAGCACACAAAATTGAATCATTGTATACGCAAAACGACACCAACATCGAACAAATGAACTCCGGATTGGGTATGTCAACTCAGAATCGTTTAACCGGAAACCAAAGGATGAGTTCCTGAGTAGAGACAATGGACAAGGCACCATTCTGGCCATAACTAAGGGCGTCGAACAAGGTGTCGATCTGGTTATAACTGATGACGCCAAACAGGGCTCCGATCTGGCAATCTCACTCGCGAACTTAATTGACATTATAGTTATTGTTGAGAACTTGAACCTGTCAAGAACCTCTAACACTCTGCTGTTAACACTCAAACAACTTGGTAAGATTCACTTACTTTAACAAATAGCAGAAATATAAAGCTGTTTACCAACAGCAAAAACGAGATGAAGCATATACTAAAAAATAACTGCCACTACAGGGCAGGATCTGAAGTAATAATCCTTCCAAATCAAAACTCTAAACAAACAAGGTTGCAAACCAGATAAATCTAAACAAGCAACAACAAGTAAATCAGAGATGAGAGGAAGAAGAATCAGAGACGAGAGGAAGAAGAATCAGAGACACAAAAGTTTATCGTGGTTCAGCTCAAATGAGCCTACATCCACGTTGAGCCTTTCCAAGAAAGACTCTCTCCACTATTGAAAGAATTACAATCAAGAATATCCCCAAAGGAAACCGTAAAACAACTAGAAAACCCAATCCAGGCAGAAGATCAGCCTTTACACACCCTCAAACAGAGATCAGAAAATATACAGCTCACAAGAACTCTTAATAGAACGACCCAGTACACAAGATACACTCAGTACACAAACTATCCTCACAAGAATCACTCTAGAACACTCGGATTCACCAAGCTACAGTGATTACAGAAGAGAGAAATACAGAGCACTATTTTCTTTCGTTTGAGAGAGAGAGAGAGATCTAGAAATCAGAAACCCTAGCCAAATGAACCGGTGGATTCTCTCTCCTCATCTTCTTGCTTATATACACCTTATCTGCTGACTCACCATTGAGATCTCAATCAGCCAATAACAGCTTGCCAGATAGGTATGTGTCACGTGATAGGTAAGTGGCTCAGGATAATGGCACCGTTTGAATTACACCAGTTGTCACCAGAATAGTTTGTTGCAACTGATTAGAAACATCTGGAATATGGGCTTCGGGTTTGGGCTTCCTTTGGATTCTTGATTAGGCCTAGTTTATAATGAAAATGGGCTAACCCAATATCACTACAAATTCCACCTTAGGCCATCTTCATTCAAACAGCATAGAGAGTTTATTCCTGCAGAAAAGGCTCAAAAACAAATAAAGAGGGTCAGCTATAATCATCTATCTTAAGTAGGTTTAAGCAATGCTTAAACTTACTATAAGATACAATTTTTGTACCCATGTCAGCTGGGTCTTCCTCAGTGGAAATCTTTTCCACCTGAACAATGCCATTAGAGACTTGATCTCTAATAAAATGATATTTAATTTCTATGTGCTTAGTTCTTTCATGGAACACAGGATTCTTGACTAAATGCAATGCATTTTGGCTGTCAGTAAAAATAACAGCCTTTCCACCAAAAATGTTAATCTCTCTCAAGAGGCCTTGAAGCCAAATAGCTTCCTTAATTGCCTCTGTTACAGCAATATATTCAGCCTCAGTTGTGGACAAGGCCACAACTGACTGAAGTTGACTTCTTCAGCTGACACAACAGCCTGCAATGGTGAAGAAATAAGAGGATGTGGACCTCCTCTTATCTCTATCACCTGCATAGTCAGAATCAACATATCCAACAAGATCAATCACAGAATTAGAGCAGTCATACATGAGACCAACAGGGGTGGTGGAACTGATATACCTCAGCAGCCATTTCATGGCATTCCAGTGGCCCTTTCCAGGGTTGGACATATACCTAGATAGCACACTAATAGCTTGGGCTAGGTCAGGTCTGGTGCTAATCATGGCATACATAATAGACCCTATAACACTAGAGTAAGGGATAGTCTCCATGAATCTATTTTCCTCAATAGATCTTGGAGATAATGCAGCAGATAAAACAAAACTAGATGACAGAGGAACATCAACATGTTTGCAGTTTTTCATGGCAAATCTATCAACAAGTTTTAACAAATAATTGCTTTGTTTTAAGCACAGTTTATTTTCAGCTCTGTTTCTAGTTATTTCTATCCCTAAAATCCTTTTTGCATTCCCTAAATCCTTCATGTCAAATTCTGATTTCAGCTTCTTCTTTAAATTAATAATCCTAGACATGTTCTTACTAGCCAACAGCATATCATCAACATATAAGAGCAAATAGACAGAATTATTGATGTTATCATTATCAAAATAAAAACATGCATCATATTTACTTTTAATGAAACCTATGCTAGTAACAAAAGTGTCAAATCTCTTATACCATTGTCTAGGGGCCTGTTTCAGCCCATATAAAGATTTCTTAAGAAGGCAGACATGGGAAGGATTAGTCTTGGACTCAAATCCCTCCGGTTGAGACATATAGATGGTTTCATCTAGGTCTCTATGCAAAAAGGCAGTTTTAACCTCAAGTTGCTCTAATTCAAGGTTATAACAGCTAACAAGAGCAAGAATAATCCTAATAGTTTTGTATTTCACAACAGGGGAAAATATTTCATTATAATCAATCCCTTCCCTTTGTGTGAACCCTTTAGCTACTAACCTAGCTTTAAACCTAATAGGATCATTCTGCTCTACATTATCTTTAATCTTATAAAGCCACCTACAAGCAATAACTTTCTGTTTTTCAGGCTTTCTAACTAAGGTCCACGTCTGATTTTTCTCAAGAGAGTTCATCTCTTCTAACATAGCTTGTTGCCATTTTTGCTGATCAACACAGCTGACAGCTTCACTGAAAGTCCTAGGTACAGTGTTCTCTAAATCATGGCCAGTGCATAGCGCATATGAAACCACATCCGCATACGAAAACTTACTGTTAGGTTTGCTAATTCTCCTAACCCTATCCCTAACAAGCTCGTAATCAGCTAGAGAATCTGTAATCTCTGGCTGATTCTGACTCTCTCCCACCTGATGAGAACCATCAGAATGAGCAGCCATATCATCCTTTTCAGGATCTAACTCCACTGTGATTGGACCATGTGGTGGGCTGCCAACATCCACCTGAACTTTATTAACATCATCCTTTAGAGGATCTGGTTTATATTCAGTGTGTTGGTGGTCCAAATCTTTACAAGGCATATTAGACTCATCAAAGATCACATCTCTGCTTATAATCACCTTAAACCCCTTTTGGTCTCTCAACCAAACTCTATAACCTTTGACTCCTAAAGGATAACCTAGGAAAACACATTTTAAAGACCTAGGTTCTAGTTTCCCTTCAGATTGGTGAGCATAGGCAGCACACCCAAACACCCTTAGGTGTTTTAGACTAGGAGGCCTCCCTGTCTAGATTTCTTCAGGGGTTTTAAGGCCTATGGCAGTGGAAGGGGACCTATTGATCAGATAGGCTGCTGTGGCAGCAGCTTCCCCCCAGAAATTTTGGCTCAAACCAGCCCCTATAAGCAGACATCTAACCTTTTCTAGAACAGTTCTATTCATTCTCTCAGCCACTCCATTTTGTTGTGGGGTGTGTCTCACTGTTCTATGTCTAGTAATACCATGTTCTTCACAGAATTTATTAAAGTTTTCATTACAAAATTCTAACCCATTATCAGTCCTTAATGTTTTAAGTTTCTTAGAGGTTTGGTTTTCAACCAACCTCTTCCAAGCTTTGAAGCTCTCAAAAGCTTGATCTTTGGACTTTAAAAGGTAAAGCCAAAGTTTTCTAGAGTGGTCATCAATGAGGGATAAGAAATATCTATTCCCTCCATGAGTGGGGACTTTTGAGGGTCCCCAAAGATCTGAATGCACATACTCTAGAATCTGTTTGGAGGTATGTTGAGCAGCATTGAAACTGATTCTGTGCTGTTTTCCAAGCACACAGTTCTCACAAAATTCAAGTTTGTTAACTTGATCCCCATTTAGGAGGTTTTTTTTGCTCAACTCTAGGATACCTCTCTCACTCATGTGGAAAAGCCTCATGTGCCACAGATGCCCTTTGTCACTAATTTTGGAAGCTACACAAGCAACCTCATTAGTGACAACCTCTCCCCTAAGAACATACAGCCCATTCTTCTTGTCACCTTTAAGGATAACAAGAGACCCTTTAGAGGCTTTAAGGACACCTCTCTCAGCCTTGTAAGTATATCCCTTTTCATCTAGGGTACCTAGAGAAATCAGATTTCTCTTAAGGTTTGGCACATATCTAACATCTCTAAAGACCCTAACCATCCCATCATACATTCTAATGGCTACAGAACCTATTCCTTCCACATCACATTGCTGATTGTTTCCCATCAGCACACTGCCACTGTTGAGTTCTTGGAACTCAGTGAACATATCTTTCCTAGGGCACATGTGGAATGAGCAGCCTGAGTCTAGGATCCATTCAGAACTCCTATCCTCAGTGCTAACTGCTAAAACCTCACTAGGTTCATAGGAATTGGATGCTACAGCAGCATCACCAACTGGTTGAGTTTTATCCTGTAATTTTTTCTTAAACTCATAACAGTATTTTTTAATATGCCCTTCTTTCCCACAGAAATAGCATTTCCTAGAGCCATTTCTATTCCTAGATTGGGATCTATGGTTAGGAGTCTTACTTCTTCCTTTAGACTTATTATTAGAGTAGTTATTACTGTTTTTAACAGGCTGCCTACCTCTAACAAATAAGTTTTGCCCATTATCTTTTCTTTCAATTTTTAATTCAAGTTCTTTAGATTTTAGGGCAGAGATGCACTCTTCTAAGGATAAGGAAGACCTACCATATTTAATGGCAGCCTTAACATCTTTAAAGGACTCGGGCAGAGAATTTAAGAGGATGATAGCCTCATTCTCATCACTCAGTTTCTCATCCTCACCAGCATTGGCCAACTCAATTGTCATTTTCTTAAAGTCATCCAAGTTTTTACCTAGGCCTTTACTAGCATCCATTTTAAAACCAAACAGTCTTTCTTTCAGATAGATTTTATTAGTGAGAGATTTAGTCAAATACAGGCTTTCAAGTTTATTCCATACATCACATGCAGTTTTCTCATCATTTACTTCACGAAGAATATTATCAGATAGATTTAAAATGATAGTGCCTAAGGCCATTTCAAGCATATCAGATTTCTGTTCATCATTCAAACTATTAGGTAATTTTTCAGCACCTTCAATGGCCTTGAGGATTTTTTGTTGAGAAAGTAAGGCTTTCACCTTCCTTCTCCAAATCCCGAAATCCCCAGTGCCATCGAATTTATCTATTTCAAATTTCATGCTCATAAAAGTATTTAAAGAATTACTAAAGTTTCCAAAGTCAGAACGTTTTACCTCGCTGTTAGCACTAGCAGATTCACTGTCAGTAGCAGTCTCATTGCTGGTTTCTTCTTCTCCAGCTGAGTCTTCAACGATTGAAGGCTCTGCCACTGGAGACTCCTCTTCCTCCTTGCTCGCCGTTGGTACAGAAAGGCTCTGATACCACTGTTGAGAACTTGAACCTGTCAAGAACCTCTAACATTCTGCTGTTAACACTCAAACAACTTGGTAAGATTCACTTACTTTAACAAACAGCAGAAATATAAAGCTGTTTACCAACAGCAAAAACGAGATGAAGCATATACTAAAAAATAACTGCCACTACAGGGCAGGATCTGAAGTAATAATCCTTCCAAATCAAAACTCTAAACAAACAAGGTTGCAAACTAGATAAATCTAAACAAGCAACAACAAGTAAATCAGAGATGAGAGGAAGAAGAATCAGAGACACAGAAGTTTATCGTGGTTCAGCTCAAATGAGCCTACATCCACGTTGAGCCTTTCCAAGAAAGACTCTCTCCACTATTGAAAGAATTACAATCAAGAATATCCCCAAAGGAAACCGTAAAACAACTAGAAAACCCAATCCAGGCAGAAGATCAGCCTTTACACACCCTCAAATAGAGATCAGAAAATATACAGCTCACAAGAACTCTCAATAGAACGACCCAGTACACAAGATACACTCAGTACACAAACTATCCTCACAAGAATCACTCTAGAACACTCAGATTCACCAAGCTACAGTGATTACAGAAGAGAGAAATACAGAGCACTATTTTCTTTCGTTTGAGAGAGAGAGAGATCTAGAAATCAGAAACCCTAGCCAAATGAACCGGTGGATTCTCTCTCCTCATCTTCTTGCTTATATACACCTTATCTGCTGACTCACCATTGAGATCTCAATCAGCCAATAACAGCTTGCCAGATAGGTATGTGTCACGTGATAGGTAAGTGGCTCAGGATAATGGCACCGTTTGAATTACACCAGCTGTCACTAGAATAGTTTGTTGCAACTGATTGGAAACATCTGGAATATGGGCTTCGGGTTTGGGCTTCCTTTGGATTCTTGATTGGGCCTAGTTTGTAATGAAAATGGGCTAACCCAATATCACTACAGTTATTATCAAAGAACTTGGCATTCGTCAACGTTGAATTGGCCGACGTCCTATTCATAGAGACGGAGGATATCGTCTTCTCCATCTATATCAGATGAATGAGAGATCTCCTTCTTCCTCGTGGAGGAGATCGCTCCTCTAAGTTGAGTTTTTCATTCACGATCTGGTTCCGATCCTCCACGGGAAAGAAGACGAGCTTTTCATTTCTTTTTCAAATAATTATTTTCTTCTGATCTCCTCCATCCATTTTTTAAAAAACAATTTTAAGTATTATGTAAATAGTTAATGAATATTTAGGGTTAAAGGACCATTTACCCCTAAGTTGTTAATTTCTAAGGGTTAAAGGACTATTTGAGTGAGTGATTTGGTAGTGGAGAGAGTGATTTGGCTTTGAAGGAGATGCTTGTATTTCAAGCACGGTTTGATTTTATGTAAAAAAAAAATAAAAAAAAATTCTGGTTTTTAATGTATTTTGTGTTGATCTTTACGGTGAATTTACTGAGACCTCATATACTGATTATTAGTTTGTTGTTCACTTGTTCTAAACCCAGTAAAAAAAAAAGTTTGCGATGATGATTGATTTCAAAAATTTTGTTCCATTACTGCCTCCATTTTTTTATTTTTTATTTGGATTAGTTTGAGTTGATTTGAGCTTTTCGTTTTTGAAATTGATTGGGCTAGAGGAATATTTAAGTGGGGTGGTGTTTGACTAGAGCAATCGGAGGTGAGTGAGCCATTAGAGATTTAGAGGAGAGGTGGTTCGAATCAGATCTCCTTTCTGACTTCTGATTCGATTTTATTTATTTATTTATTTATTTTTATTATTATTATTTTTTTTCTATTAGTTTTGTTTTACTGTTTTTATCTGATATATTTTCTTTAATTATGTATTGTTTTTATTTGATGTTTTTTATTGTTTTTATTTGATATTTTATTTGATATTTATTTAAATATTATAATAATTAGTACAACAGCTCAATTAGAGGCAATAGAGACATTTTACAATGAAAGCTTGGTCAACCGTTATTTCTAACAAAGTCAACTAATGGCAGGGTATCTTTATGGTGTTCAAGTAAAAATTGATTATTCATGTATAATTGTGAAATGTGAGGGTAAGATGGACAAGGCATCTGTTCTGGCAGAAACGATTAAAAGTGTGAGAGAGCGGCAGAAATCGGTTAAAGAACTGAAAAAAGGTTGTCAGGGTCGCGATGCATATGCATTCCCCAGTGGGGCGAACCAGCTGAATTTGTGCTATAGCGATGATAATATGGGGTTGTTAAAAGCCGCGTTGTGTTGCGAGAATAAGCCGGGACTAATGTCAGATTTAACAAGGGCAGTGAAGTCTGTGAAAGGGAGGGTGGTTAAGGCAGAGATGGTGATAGTGGGTGGGAGGACCAGTTGTTTGTTGTGGGTTCAAGGTCTGAAAGGAAATGAAGGAATGGTGGTGCTTAAAAGGGCTTTGAATTTTGTCATAAATAGGTCTGTTTTGTCAGCCAAAAGTAAGAAATTTCGATTATATTATAGGTGGTGGCATATGGTAACTTAGACAAGTTATAGATTGTATGCATATAGGGTCATAGAAATATCACAAGGATTGTCTATATAAAATGCAAATAATGTATTAATAAGGTAGATTGGATAAAAGAACTTGTTGCGTGCCGGGGCATTTTCTATTTCTTGGTCAAAGAATGCATTGATAGGTGAGGAGATGGTAATCAAATTCAACAACGAAACAAGACTTCTTTTTTGATGGACCTTATTGTAGTTTGAAACAACTTGAGAGCCAATCCAAATTCCAATTCTAGTTCACAAGTCACAACAGACTTTGTAAACCATGAGAGGGCAAAAATGATTGGATCATGGATGGCGTGTCCTCTTAAAAACTTGCATCATGTGTCCTGGTGAGAAGGTAAGCTAACCAAATTATTCTCAACACTTGGCCACCAACATTTCATCAAACTCAATGTATCCTTCTCTATAAATAGCTAACAAGAACTGCTATCTCCCAACACAAACTCAAACTCAAACTCAAACTCAAGTTTGATATATACAATTACAATTATAATCCTGAAAAGTTATAGTTATTAATTTCCTTGTAAATTATGGCGGTTCCTTTTAAGCATTGCTTCATGCTATCTTTTCTTGTAGCATTGTGCTTGCAAAGCTTTGAAATAAGCGAGGCAGCTCGCCATCTTTTGGATACACCTGCAGCTGCACCACCCCCGGCATTATCTCTGCCTACAATTCCAACTCTTCCAACGGCCACTTTGCCCCCATTGCCCTCTATGCCTTCTCTTCCTAAACCCACCTTACCACCATTGCCCTCGACTCCATTGCCAAGTCTTCCAAAGGCTACATTGCCTCCTTTGCCAACCACCCAAATTCCATCTTTGCCGAATCCTACACTCCCCACCTTGCCTACAGCCCCAAAAGTGACACTGCCTCCATTGCCCTCAACTCCACTTCCTACCATTCCAACTACGATCCCTTCGATTCCAACAATTCCTTCTCTTTCACCACCCCCATCAAACTGATTTAATCAGCAATGTCACACTTATAATTAATGTGCTTATAGGATTGAGCGACGCTTGAGAAGATTAGTTTCGATATGTGATGTTTCAATCAGTTATTGTATTTTAGACTCATTATTTACACTGTATGTTTCAGTTTTTGCTTGGGGTACGGTGTGGTACTCTTATTGTCTTATTGTGTGATTTCACTTGTGTTATCGTATTGTAATGTTGAATATATATGATTATTTCTTTGGCTACGTTTGGTCATCAGCTCCTTTCACTTGTTTTCGATTCATAAAGATTAACAATGTGTATAGAATTTCACGTTGATCACCATCTAGAACATAAACAAATCTAAGTTTTCTCTAATCAAGGAGTGATGCATATTAATTTGAAATGGAAACTAACTGTTAATCAGATTGAAGAATAACAAGTTTGAGATTGCCAATGCCACCTGTGTTTTTTATTCAAGAGACTGCCCGGGGATGCTCTAGCTATTGTAATGTTACCACGGATTTCGATATAACCTGTATATCAGAAATGGAGTTAGCTTGGACAAATTCTCTTCTAATGTCCTGAAACAAAAGGGCAATGCACAAATAAGAAAATGACTCAAAAATGTAAACATGGCAAATGATGAGGGATGCAAAGTAACTTAAATGCAAGACCAATAGTACATTCAAATGCAATCATGTGAGGGGGTTGAATCCATAAATCCGAATGTTATTTATTTTGGTGATCAGTTTGCTTGAAATGTGTTGTTTATTTTGGTAAAATGTTATTGTAATGATGGATACGATTATTTCTTTGGCTATATTTTGGTCTTGACTCATGAGAAAAGGAATGAAATCTTATACTGTGTATATATATATAAAGCAGCAACAATGCATCATATTAATTATTATACTACATTTCCTAATTTTTACTGCAAAAGGACAATATCATTGAATTAAAATAGCAAAATTGCATAGATCTACAACTATACATGTGCAGTTTCTATAGAATTTTGGAGCAAGTTTCTATAGATTTTTATTTTTATTTTTTAAATTTAAGTTTTTAGGATGGAGGTCTTCAAAATTTAGGAGTTTTATTTTACAAAAATACTACTTTGCCCAAATTCAGTGTCCAAATCTGGTGCCCAAATAATGTAGCAACACTCTTATCCATTCATTTAAATCATACAAATCTAATATAATTTAAATAAATGCATTATAGTTTTGTCATATCATTTAGGCACCAAATTTAGACAAAATAACATTATTGTTTTTTATAATATTTTTATTTAATAAATTTTAAAATGAAAATAACAATATATACAATAATAAAAATATCGCACGTTACCTTTTAGCAAAGCTGGTAGTGCACCTCCCTTCCACATAAGTATGTGTGGGGAGTTTTCTTCACGAATTGTGGGAGTAGTCATCTCCCATTACGGGAGTAGATATTTGGGCCGCACATATCTTGTTTGATCTCGACAGGACCCGACAGTCCTATTGTAATACTTCAAAATAATAATAATAATAATATCAAAATAAAAATCAAATAAATAAATTACTCAAAATGGATCGTTTAAGAGATAACCAATAATAAAATATAAATAAACTTTCAAGTTCTAACATAATAATAAAATAAGAGTAATGCTATATTACTCAAATTTTGTGTCCAAATCTGGTGCCTAAATGATGTGGCAACAATGTAGATCATTTATTTAAATTATGCAAATTTAATACAATTTAAATAAATGGTCTACATTATTGCCACATCATTTGAGCACCAGATTTGGACACTAAATTTGGACAATGTAGCATTACTCATAAAATAAATCTTAAAATATATTTCCACACACATCACAATCCACAAATTAAAAATTCAAAACAAACAAAATTAAATCCAATAACTTCTTAAATTACATATGACACAAATACACAACGTCACAACCCCAACAAATTTGTGAGTGACACCCATCATTTATCGCCTCCTCAGTATTACAATGTTCACGTTTTTCAAAACATGATTGTTGATTTATATATTATCAATTATTTTCAAATTATTATATAATTTCGGGGTTTATTTTTTTGAAAAGGGTACTCGAACTCACAACCACGTGGTGTATATATAAGGGGTATACCACCGAATCAATCTCATCTCATCTCGTTTGATTCGTTATCAAATTTAAAATTAATTTGTATACATTCGATTAAGATCATATGGGATGTCAATTTAAGTTTCAAATCCATATCAGATTCAATCAAATCTACAATGGATTTGAATTTTCACATCTATACCAATCCAAAAAGTCTACTTAGCAAATGGATTTGAATTTTTAGATCCACATCTTCCCCCAATCCACAAGTTTGTTTAGTAAAATCTATGCTTGTCAAAATCCATGCTCATCCATCGTGAGTCGGCGTCCTACAACGGATTTAAGTTTTCATATCCACATGGACCACACCAACCCAGAACCCACAAATTTGTTTAACAAAATCAGTGCCTATTGCTAGTGGTCATCCGTGGGTGGAATTGTCATCCCTACAATGCACTATTCATATGTAAATATTCCACATTTGTGAAAATAACCAAATTATCCTCCACCCTCACACAAGCGTCACTCACTCTACTATCCTCACAAATCACCACGTCATCCTCTATCTCCCATCTACTGCTCATATTCCACCACATTGAAAATTAAAAACATGTCATTGCCAAAAACCTCATGCCCGTTTCTGCCATTTCATAAATTCATTGGCATACAAGATACTACAACAACAACAACAAAACCATTCACAACCTTGCAATTGATTAAACATTATCATTATGTTGAAATAACCCTGGCACTTGACATCCATAAAGGAGTTTGGCTTTTAAACTCTATGCACCACCCAATTCACAATTGCATTGGATCCTATTGAAACAATTAATCAAACACGCGGGGGTTCATTAGACAGATGAGATATTGAATATTATTTAACCTAATTAATCTTTTAGAAACTGAAAATGAGATGATTATAACTAAAACAAATATTGTTCTGTCAACACTAAAAATTCTACAAACAATTAAAAAAAATATAATTTATACTTTTATATTCTACAAATATCAGAAAGTAGACATTTGCTCAGCAATTAATAAAATAGAAATACATAAACCCAAAAGCACTTACAATAACATTCAGTGTTGGTGTTATGTGTGTTAAGGCAGAGAGAGAGAGAGAGAGATAACAATAGAGAGAGAATGAGTGGTAATCTTATAATGGAGGGAGACTTTGTTTTTTTTTTTTTTCTTTTCCACATTGAAATAAAAAGAAAAAACAAGTTTGCAATGGAGATGCGAAACATAGAAAGAGATCGGAGATCAAATATATTAAGTTTGAAAAATAAGTAAAAAAGGTAGGCAAGATACATAAGGGATTGACATCCCACCAGAACAACTCTTCACCAGAAGAGAAAGCCAAGGTGGTCAGGGCATGAGCCAAGCTATTGGACGACCTAGGAATAGCTTGACAAAAACAACCCCCCACCTTAGCGCACAAGGCTTTAATATCTAAAGTAATAAACAGAGCATCACCTAAAAAGGAATCATCAGAATTAAGCATTGATATGATGCTACTGCTAAAGCGTAAACCTCAACAAAATTAACAATCAGATGAAGGCGCTTAGCAAGGAGTAATCCCTTACGAAAAGCAAGCAGCTCACCCAATTCAACCGAGAAATTGCCCAACATTGGCTTCGAAACAGCAGCCATAACCTTACCTGAAGAATCTCTGATAGCAGCCATAATGCCAATGAAATTCTTTCCATGCCTAACATAGATATCAAAATTCAACTTGAGGCAACCTGAAGGAGAAGTAAGCCAGGCCCTTGAAACCGCAATGGGAGCCCTCAGAGCCGAGAAAGAGCATGACATGTATTCTGGAATTCCAAAAGAAGATCATTTGCATTAGCAATAATATCCTCAACAATCCTAACATGGCCACCATGCAAAGCAACATTATGGGAATTCCAAAGGCTCCAAATGAGAACAAAAACAAAGCTAAAATCCTCTATTCCCAAACGATTAAATAAGCCATTGAGAGTGTCAAAACCAGATAAATTCTAAAACTCTAAAATCAGATCAAAAAAAGGGGAACAACGCCAAACCTTAAGAATTTCAAGGCCACCAAAACAACACATGACACTTAGTTTCAGGGTCTTTCCCACACCTAAAGTAGAGGCCTCGATCAGACACCCTCCATTTCCATAGATTGTGGAGACATGGGATAGCTTTAGAACAAACACGCCAAATGATCACCTTGATTTTAGGGGGGATATTAAGGTGCCAAAGCCCTTTCCACCATTTATGAGAACTAGTCAAGGAGGAGGGAGATTCTTTTAAGGATAAATTCACAACAAGCCAATAACCACTCTTAATCGTGAAAATGCCATTCTTATCAAAATGATAGGATAGACAGTCATCACCGCCTCTCACACTAACAATGTCGCTCCACATCAATAAGCTCAGAAACTCTTAGACCAGTGTTGGAGTTACTGGTAATAGGTTTGAAAAATGAAGGCCTTGGATCGATGTACACTGAATCAAATAAATTCAAGTTAATGCAAAGCTTGTGTCACTATTTAATATTAAATAGACAACTAGCTAATGACCAACTTTATGATATCAGTACAAACTAATAAGAAAATGATGGAAACTTTTGATTTGATAGTTTTTGTATTTTTGGTTTTTTTTTTTTTTTGGTTTTTGTTTTTTGTAATACAACTATTGTCGGGACCCGTGAGATTAATTATACTCTACAAGAACGATCCGAAATACTACTCCCACTATCGGGGAAAGGTTACATATGGATTACAACTCTCACAATCGGAGAGAGGGCTAGCTACTCCCACAAACGGGAGAAAACTCCCTACACTTACTTGTAAAATAAGCATGGTGGGACTCAAACCCCTGACCACTAGGTGTGGAAGGGAGGTGCAAAACTTTCTCTACTAAGAGGTGATGTGTTGATTTGATGATTTGATAGTTATACCAATATATATATATATATATATAAAGAAACGGATCTTAACTAGGTGTTAATTTAGGACTGAGATCCCTGCTTATCTAATTTATGCTTAACATTCAATAATCTGTTGACACGTGGTAGACAAGCAAAACAAGGGCTGAGATTAGGGATGACCATTTTCCCCCGGGGCCCCAAATCCCTGCTCCCCCATCCCCATTTGGGGATTTTTTTTTTTTGGGGAAAAATGGGGAAATGGGGAGGGATGGGGATGGGGAGGGGTCCCCCCATCCCCATTTCCCCATTTTCCCCAAAAAATTATGTAAATGGGGATGGGGATGGGGGAAGCTGCCCCCATCCCCATTTCCCCCAAATATATAATATAATATAATATAATATAATATAATATATTAATATATATTTATTTTTATATTTTTATTATTTTTATTATTTCTATTATTTCTATTTTACTAACTATAAATACATATTTATAACTTAAAACCTAAATTATATGGGCAAAATAGGGGAATGGGGAAATGGGGGATCCAGGGGAAATGGGGAATCGGGGAAATACGGGGAAAAATGGGGAAAACGGGGAAATGGGGATGGGGGTGGGGAGACCTCCCCCCAAATCTACCCCATCCCCATTTTCCCCAAATGGGGAGATGGGGATGGGGGGACCTATATCCATCCCCATTTCCCCATTGGCCATCCCTAGCTGAGATCAGTTTTTTTTTTTTTTTTTTTTTCTCTCTTTCCATTGATTGCTTATTTTTATTTATTTTTTTCTCCCACTTTCTACTGATTGCTTTCTCCTGACTTCTTTCCCTCATCTAAATTTTTCCCCTCTTCTCACCTTACAACCTTTACAATCCCTAACTCCAATCACAATCCCTAGCTCAGGTGACGATTGAATGTAGGATACCAATCTAATAATTTTTCCCCTCTTCTCACCTTACAACATTTACAATCCTTCTCTCCAGCAACGATTGAATTAGGACACCAATCTGATAAGGTTAGTATATCATCCTTTGTCGTTTTCATTTTTTTTTCTTTTGCCTTGTACAGTTTTCTTTTATTGAATTTCATCATTTTCTAATTATTTTATTTTTGCTCTCTACAATTTTTTCCTTTTTGTTTTCTTGCTTCAATAGTTCATTGAATTTTTTTTGGTTGATTCAGTTAGACTTTATAATAGTTTTTTAGGATGATTTGAGTGTTAAAATGCTTATTCTTGTTGGTTCGTTTGGGATAGTGAAGTGACTTGCTAATTCAAGCTTATTCTTGCTTTTTGTTTCAACGAAAGAGGAATTAATCTTTTTGTTTTCGTGTGCAACCTTATAATGTTGCTTTTTGTTTTTTTTTTTTCTTTCAACGAAAGTGAGTAGTTACTATTTTATTTTTATTTTTTTGGTGATTGTATGTTTTGGATAACAGCTGATATTCAACATTGGCAATGAATAAAAAACCAAAAAAATAAATTATGAATTACATATGGACTATAACTCTCACAATCAGAGAGATGGCTACTCTCACAAACAGGAGAAAACTCCGCACATATGCTTGCAAAATAAGCATCGTGGGACTCAAACCCATGACTACTAGGTATGGAAGGGAGGTGCACAATCATCTCTACTAAGAGGTGATGTATTGATTTGATGATTTGATAGTTATAACAATATATATATATATATATAAAGAAACGGATCTTAACTAGGTGCTAATTTAGGACTGAGATCCCTGCTCATCTAATTTATGCTCAACTTTCAATAATCTGTTGATCGACACGTGGTAGACAAGGAAAACAAGGGCCGAGATCCGTTTTTTTTTTTTTTTTTCTCCCACTTTCTATCGATTGCTTTATCCTGACTTCTTTCCCTCGTCTAAATTTTTCCACTCTTCTCACCTTACAACCTTTATAATCCCTAACTCCAATCACAATCCCTAGCTCCAGTGACGATTGAATGTAGGATACCAATCTAATAATTTCCCCCCTCTTCTCACCTTATAACGTTTACAATCCCTCTCTCCGGCGATGATTGAATTAGGACACTGGTATGATAAGGTTAGTATATCATCCTTTGTCGTTTTCATTTTTTTCTTTTGCCCTGTACCATTTTCTTTTAATGAATTTCATCATTTTCTAATTATTTTATTTTTTCTCTCTACAATTTTTTTTCCTTTTTGTTTTTTTGCTTCAATAGTTCATTGATTTTTTTTTTGGTTGATTCGGTTAGACTTTGTGATAGTTTTTTAGGATGATTTGAGTGTTAAAATGCTTGTTCTTGTTGGTTCGTTTGGGATAGTGAAGTGACTAGCTTATTCATGCTTATTCTTGCTTTTTGTTTCAACGAAAGAGGAATTAATCTTTTTGTTTTTGTGTGCAACCTTATAATGTTGCTTTTTGTTGTTTTTTCTTTCAATGAAAGTGAGTAATTACATTTTTTTTTTTTTTTTTTTGTGTGGGTAATTGTATGTTTTGGATAACAGCTGATATTCAACATTGGCAATGGAATAAAAAACAAAAAAATAAATTCTGAATTTCTAGAACAGTTAAAAAATTAAAATAAAATAAAATTTATCTTTTGTTTTTGTTACATGTGTATTTAAATTCTTTGGATAATATTCTTGTTTTAAAGTGGATACCGTTGATTTTAATTGGAAGCCTAGATTTGGTATGGAATTTGACTCGTATGAATCTACATATGAGTTTTATAATTCGAATGGATGAAGAATGGGGTTCGGTATTAGAAGAGACACTGTTCCAACAACAATTGCAAAGTTGTATTGCATCCAATCCAATGGCAAATACTCCTCATGAGCGACCTCAACAGCTAAATTTTCAAGCATTGCTTCAACAAAATAAGAAGAATTTCACACTAGCATTTCAAGACTCTTAGACTTCAAATAGCTATTCTTTATTGGACTGATTTTTAGTATTATTTGTATTCAGAGCTGTAAGAATGCAACATTAGATAAGATTTTGTAAGTTACAATTGTTTTGTATACTTGACTGAGGTTTTTTTTAATCTAAAACCAATTTTTTAGATGTAGATTTGATTGATTTTGGCAAGGCACGTTTCAGTATTTAGACATAAAAATAAACACCAAAACAAGAAGCATTGGAAATACAAGAGAGAATTTTATTATTTGAGAAAATAAAATCCTAGAATAACAAAGCTTGAACAGAGATGATAAAAGAAAGAGAGAAAGAGGGAAAATGAATAAGTTAGAAGTAGGGGTAGTTGGAGATTGTAGGATCATTAAGTGAGAAGAGGCAGAGAGAAAAAAATAAAGAAAAGTAACCAATGGGTAGAAAGTGGGAGAAAATATATAGGAAAATAAGCAATCAGTGGAAAGAGAGAGAATAAAATAAAGAAAACCGATCTCAACCCTTATTTTGTTTGTTTGTCATGTGTCAACAGATTATCGAAAGTTGAGCATAAATTAGATGAGAAAGGGATATCAGTCCGTTAATTTAATAGCATTTATGAGAATTTTACAAGATCTATCAAAGATTAAGATAACTTAATCAAGAGAGGATCCAATAATGTAGCCGCAATCGTTCTCTGCACTCCTCCAAATCGGTAGCACAAGTAACCACTAAAACATAGCAAACAAAATCCCCGCCATACACATAACCCTGATGGCCAGGTGGATCGGGTTCCAACCCTTGACCCAAACCAGATTGTTCAACCCGGCCTCAATGGTCATACAAACTCCTTGCAACACAAAAAACCAAGTGACCTCCCAAGTGGGTTTCTTCCCATAGGTGATGTAGTGAAACATAAGATCATGCATTACCCCAGACACTATAAGACTGGCAATTAGAGCCACCACCTTTGCCGGGCCATACCCGACAATACCCTTCAAAGCTTTCCGGGTCGGATCATAGATGGCCTGCCTTAGAATATTAGAAGAATAACGGTTCCACCTCCTGCCCCAAAAGTCATGTAACGATGTAGCCAAATATGGCTTGTTGAAAAGTTGAACCAGCTCATATCTAGACATGGCTCGGACCAATGTGGCTCTATAGGTCAAGACCATATAGAGCCCACTAAATATTGACAAACCATGCAAAAATAACATGACTTGTGGAAAATTTTTGATAATAAATGAAAGATTAGCTTTACACGTCAATTATTAATATGGCCACAATCTGCGTTTGCATAGAGAGGAGGAAAACTTAGATGCTACCGATGCATCACATTAGAATTTGATGGTAGTACATTGGTTTCAATCGATGAATGACACGTGTTACTTAGTAAAGTCGAATTTTTTTTTTTTTTTAGAAAGTCAGGAATTTTTTTTTTTCAATTTTTTTACGTTATTAACTTATAATATCACATTTAAAAAGCTATGGGTTTGAGCACTATTTTTATTTTTTAAAGAACTATTACAATAGGATTGTCGGGATTAAATAATACATGTACGGATTAGATATCTAATTCCATAACGAGAGATAACTACTCCCACATTTCGGAAAGAAAACTCCCCACATATACTTGTAAAATGTACATTGTGGGATTTGAACCTTTCACTATTTAGATGGAAGAGAGGTGTACTACCAGCTTTACTAAGAAGTGATGTGCGAGTACTATTTTAATTGAATGGTCTGAATGAGAAAAATTCATCAAAGTTGTTTTGGAAGGAAAGATGGCAAATTCCATAAGATTTTGTAAAGGTACCAGATTTGTAATATTAAACTAATTACTTAATGAATTATGAAACCATTCTAATTCATTTTTACACTTTGAAAGAGATTTATAAAAAAAAAAAAAATAATAATAATAAAGTATTACAAGAACTATTACAATAGAACTGCCGATATTAAACAATATATGTGCGGTTTGGATATTGATAAACATATTTTATATCAATTTTATAACTCTTTACTTGATTTATTTATTTTCATTTAATTAGAATTATTTTTATGTTTTAGGTGAAATTGCCCGAAACTTGGAAAATAATCAATAAGATGTGGCCCTATTTCAATGGTGTGAATATTTGAAAACTAAAGCTCAAGACCCAAGCCCAAATCAAAAGTCCAAGAAAAGTCCAAATCAGGCCATTGGTGGATTACAAGTTGACAATAAATCAAAGGCCCAAGTCAAAGAATGAAAAAAATAAAAGAGTGATAAAAGTTGTGCAGGTGTGCAATTGTGAACCACAGTTCCACGTAACTCGGTCACAAAGTTTTGACCGCCTTTCGGAAAAAAAAAAAAAAAAAAAAGATATAAAAGAAAGTAAAGGACTTTCTTATTTGGTGTGGAGTTGTGCTTGCGAAGAAGGATTTTGACTTTGAAGACGGAACTCAAATGCATCTCCCGGGTTTTATTGCTATTTTAGTTTTAATGTCTTTATAATTTTTTTTATTTTTTTTATTTATTTATTTTTTTTTGTATTAGGGTAGTTATGGAATAATTTTCAAATATATTTATTCATTCCCAAAGATTGTTTTTCAATATTTATGGTTTTCATTTCTATTGATTTTTAAATATAAAACCCTTTCATATTTGATATTATATATCATTGATAATTAGGTATATGTTTTAATCAATGCATGGTTTCATAACGTTAATTATAATTCCTTTGATTCCTTGTCTTTCATTAATTTGGATACATAGAATGCTTAGGGATTGTATTTTGAAGCGAAAGAAAACCAACTTAAGATTTTGATTAATGTTCTTATTGTCAAATTCATGGGTAGACAATAAATTGATTTTTAATTGTCACTCTAATTTGGAGAATTAATAAATTATTAGGAAGCTATGAAATTACACAGTGATGGATTCGAATACCTTAGTATTCTTTAATTGATTGTGTTTTTACCTTATTTGTTTTTAGTTTAGTTTAATTTTAGTTTTAATTCACCACATTCGATTAACTAGGTTAGGATTAGATTACATTTAGATTCAATTAGTTTTTCATCAATCCTTATAGGATCGACTCGTACTCGCATTAGCTATTCTAGAATAGACTCGTACGCTTGCGAGTAATTATTTTCAAAATTTAGCTAGCAAAACAGATATCTACTCCCATAATGAGAGATAACTACTCTTATAAACTGTTGAAGTATTTTTTATTTTATTTTTTTAAAGTTTGTTCTCAGGGATTGAGTCGAATATCGGTTAAAACTAATTACTCTAAACAAGCTTTACTCGAGAAACAAGCTTTTTTATATATAATATTACGGAAACAAGCTTTTTCAAACATATATATATATATTTTTCTACATTTTCTCTCCGGCCATTTTCGAACCGACTTTCCTTATCTCTCTTCGTCCCCACCCCCCGTTGGACAATGACCGGGGGGGTGGGTTGCCTGACGGCGGCTCAGCAGGGAGACGGCGGCGACGATGGTATAAATATAAAAAATGTTATTTAATTAAATATTAAATATTGACAGTTTTTAATTAAATATTATATAGATATGTTGACAGTTTTTAACTGTCATTAAATTAAAATAAATAAATAAAAAATATAAAAAAAACTGTCAAGATCTTTCTTAACATGAACATCCTTGATAGTTAAAAAACAATCAACTATACTTTTGTTGACAGTTTTTAACTGTTAATAAATTTAGTATTTTCTTGTAGTGTTTTAATGACTAAAATAGACATGGTTTTAGAACCTCATTTTATTTTTTTCATTAATTATATATATTTAATCAATATTTAAGTATAATATTTAAATTAGAAAAAGAAATTCCATAAGAATAATAAAAATATTTTTAAAAGGTTGTATAAATCAAATAAATATTTAATTAGAATATTTAATTTTAAGATGAAATAAGATATATAAATGATTTTAATTTGATTTCATAAGGATAATATTGATATTTTAAAAGATTCATTAAATGCTGAAATAGATTATTCTATAATCACTTTTAAAAAGTAACCCCCATCTACTTCTCAAAATAACTATCAAAACTCACCAAATTATGAATTAATCACTTTTGAAAGTTTTACCAAACATCATTTTAAATCAAAATTATAAAATAAGTTGATTTTAACTTCTCAAAAGCAATACCAAACTGACTCTTCATTATAAAACTTACATGTTAAAATTTTCTAAGAACACTCAATTTTGTTCCAAAATTATCCTTTTTTTATCTTTTAACACTCGTTTCTTAAAAAAAAAAAAAAGTAAAAAAAAAAAAAGAAAAGAAAAACAATCATAAAATCCTATTTTTTCTATAAAAAAAACAAAAACATAGGACACTCAAATCTAAACGTTGATTTCATCCATAAAAAGTTTTAAGAAACAAAATAATTTTAGCAAGCAAGAAGCAATGAATTTGAAAGATGAATTTAATTAACTCTTATGATCAAGTTTTCCAATCAAACAAATATTATTATGTATACAATCTTTTGAAAAAAGGAAATAATAAAAGAGGAAATAACAGTCCCTAAGATTGTGTTCCAACGGTCTTAGAATCGAATCTTGATAAGGGAATTCCTTTAGACAATGCTGAACATAAGACCAAATTTGTTTCAAAAGATTTGGTTGCTTGATTTTAAATGGCTAGTTTGACTTCCAAAGATTTGCTTGCTTGGTTTTTTGAAACGGCTAGTTTGTCTTCCTCCAATGCCTCTTGATCATGATCTTGGATCTTATCAGGCCCCCTCTAGCTGGGAAATGAAATGACATGAACTCCAAACTTGAAAATGAAATCTCGAAATGATTGCTTGGACAACGGTTTGGTGAGAATATTTACAATTTGAGAATGTGAAGGAATATATATTGTGATGAGTGTGCCGCCTGCAACTTTCTCAAGAAACACTCATCACAAGAACGAAGTGATAATCAAGCTCTATATGCTTTGTCAATGCATGGAAAATGGGATTGATGGTCATGTGTAGATCGTTTAGATTATCATTGAATTGTTGTGGTGATTGAGGGAGAAAAACTCCAATGTCTTGAAACAAATAAGTAATCCATGTTAATTTAGCTGCTGCAGAAGCTAAAGCACAGTATTCGGGTTCAGTGCTTGAGTGTGCGGTGGTGGGTAGCTTTTAAAGACATTACTTTTAGACTTGAACATTATTTGTTTATATCTTTTACATGTCACAGACCTTAAAAACAATTCAATATCATTAAAGCTTTATTTGAAACAACAAACAAGACAATAAACCAAGAAACTAGTACAACAAATACAAACTCAAGTACCACAATCAATAAGTTCAACCGAAATCAAACGAACATTACATAGTCAATTTCACTCTTAAATGAAAAAAAAAAAAGAAAAAAAGAAAAAAAAAAAAGATAATTTTAAGGCTAACTTCTTTAGAATTTTTTAAAATTTAAATTTTTAGGATGGAGGGCTTTTAGAATTTAGGAGTGTCAAATGATAAAAATAATAATTTTGAAATAAAATGTGGGTATTTTTTTTATTTTAAAATTTACTTTTTAGGATGACGTTTCTTTATTTTATGAGCATAAAAAAAAAAAAAGAAGATAAAATTGAATTTTAAGTAGAAAATCTGAAAACGAAGAAAGAAAGAAAGAAAGAAAGAAAAAAAAAAAAAAAAAAAAGTCAATAGAAGATCCAAACTCATATATGCCTTTATTTATATATTTTTTTATATCTTATATTTTTTGATGTTACATCCTTGAAATATTTTAATGTAATTAATATGGTTAATTGCAATAACCACCCTGAGTTTTTATGATAATATAGAAATATTTTACTTTTGTATTTATTACATAAACATACCTTTACTAGTTTGGCGGCCGTCAAAGATGGGTCATCAACCATTATTGCACTATAAAATGATCAATTGCCCTCCATTAATATTTTATCAATTTGTTTACAAAATAATATTGTTAACAGGAAAATATTAGAGGGGTGAATTTCCAATTAACACAATTTATGTATCACGAAGACAAAGGGATAGCATTTTTTTTTTTTTTTTTTTTTTTTTTTTTTAAGGAGGTGGTACTCAAACTCACAACCACGTGGTGTATGTGTGATAGGTATACCACTAGATTAACCTCATCTCGTTTCATACATTATCAAATTTAAAATTAATTTGTATACATTCGATTAAGATCAAATAGGATGTAGATTTAAGTATCAAATCCATATCGGATTCAATCAAATCTACAACGAATTTGAATTTTCACATCTACACCAACCCAAAAGTCTATTTAGCAAATGAATTTGAATTTTCACGTCCACATCTAACCCCAATCCACACATTTGTTTAGCAAAAGGGAGCTGATATTGACACGCATAAATATGATAAGCACACCCATATTTTAATAAAAAAATAAATTACAAAAATATCCTAATAGGAATTTACCAATAAGGACAAATTAGCTTAATTAAAAATAAACAAAATATTATTTACACTCATTAATTACACCCATATCTTCAACTATATCACTTTATTAAAAAACAAAAAAAACCTAATTAAAACCTTAATTCTATTTCTTTTTTAAAAACAAAAAAGAACAAGAAGAACAGAAGCTCAACAAAGCCAAAATCTCTCATTATCATATAACAAAATAATGGAATAAGAATTTTCAGAGGACTCCGATCATACAGAGGTACATATTGATACTGTAAATTATCTACTTTATTTTATACGGCCATGTAACCCACGTAAGTTTCATCAACACTTAGATTAAGCAAACTCAAGCTAAGTTACTTTCACTCTACATCATCCTCCGTAACCAATGCAACAACAGCACAACTTCGTTAATCAAGTTATTATGTAAGAACTGCGATTTCAACAAAGTTAGGCATTGTCCAAACAGCCATTTCTCGCATAGAATTAAATGCTTGGTAGTCATCGAATCCTCTTTACAAATAACAAAACCAGTGAAAGAAGACATAACTTAAGGTCATTAAAGGACATAGAAGCACAATGCTACAACATAACGAGCACATCTTTCATAGGTTCTTCGGTATTATTAGATTCATCCACAGTTCTGCGCCTGTGAAGGTCAAAGGTGTTTGTGAGTTTCATGGATCCCTGCAAGACGTATGTTCCAGTCTTTACCTTCCTCCTTTTTGTAATATATGAGATGCTAGTACTTTTCATAGCTGCACACTCAAGTATTCTTATTCATATAATAAATATAATAAGTATGTCTTAGGTAAATACGCAGTCTGAAATTAGCTTGAAGTAAAGATTCTTGAAATTTAAGAATTTAAGAATTTCCGAGACCGTATTTTCGAGTTTGGAGAATTTAAAATTTTATCATTAGTAAAATTGGGTGTGCTAATAACTTATGAGAGTTTATAAATAAATTGTATTAAAATGAAAACATTCATTCAAATAAGGGTACTATTGGCATTAAGATGGGTGTTTATAGTAATGTTTTAATTTTAAATTTTAGACATGGGTGTACTTATAAATATGGATGTGTTTATCATATTTATGGGTGTCGATATCCGTACCCTTAGCAAAATCCATACTCGTCCATTGTGAGTCAACATCCTATAACGGATTTAAGTTTTCACTCCACACCAACCCGGAACCCGGAACCCGCAAGTTTATTTAACAAAATCCAATCGAGAGTTAGCATCCTGCATCGGATTTGAGTTTTCACATATACGGTCTACACTTACCCTGAACCTACAAGTTTGTCTAGCAAAATCAATGACCATTGCAAGTGGTCATCCATGGATGGAAATTTCATCCCTACAGTCATATGTAAATATAGTAATGCTAAAGATCCCACCTAAAATCCCACATTTTTCATCCCACTACATGTGGCATGTGAGGTGTCAAATTGTGAGTGGATACATGGGGTAGGTGAGATAAATCATCATTAATGTATATCCACTCACAATTTGACACCTCACATGTCACATGTAGTGGGATGAAAAAAGTGGGATTTTAGGTGGGATGTTTAGCATTATTGATGTAAATATTCCCCATTTGTGAAAATAACTGAATTATCCTCCACCCTCACAGGAGTGTCACTCACTCTACGATCCTCACAGATCACCACGTCATCCTCTGTCTCCCATTTACGGCTCAGATGCGCTCTCTAAAATAAAAACCTGCCATTGCTAAAAAAAACCTCATGCCCGTTTCTGCCACTTCAGAAATTCCTTGGCATTAGAGGTGGCACCGGTTCGGTTCGGTTCGGTTCGGTTCGGTTCGGTTCGGTTCGGTTCGGTTCCGATTTCGGTTCCAAATCGCCGGTGTCGGTTTTTTGGCCACCCAAACCCAAAACCAAAACCAAAACCAAAACCAAAACCGGAAAAATTGGTTTGTTACTGGTTTCAAACCATCGGTTTGGCGGTTTCGGTTTCAAAACCGACGGTTTGGGTACGGTTACGGTTTCGGTTTCGGTTTCGGTCGATTTTTCAAAAATAAAAAATAAAAAAAAAGTGCCATGTGGCAACTTCTAATTGGTTGATTTTTTTTTTTTTTAATAAACCGGCGGTTTAAACTGCCGATTTTGGGCGGTTAAACCACTAGTTTTGGGCGGTTAAACCGTCGGTTTCGACCGGTTTAGAGGAATCCTAAACCGAAACCGAAACCGAAACCGAAACCGAAACCGGAACCGGAATCGAAACCACCGGTTTCCAACTGGTTTCCAAACCGACAGTTTTGGTTCAGGTTTCCGGTTTCGGTTTGGCCAATCCGAATCCGGTTCCGGTTCCGATTAAACCGCGGACAAAACCGACAGTTTACTGCGGTTTAACCGAACCGTGGTCAGCTCTACTTGGCATACAAGATACAACAACAACAACAACAACAAAACCATTCCCTTCTCTTTCTCTCCCTTCACTCTTCAAACTTTGTTCCTCAAAATCCCAATTGAAAAAACAAAAAAAATGGAAATGGAGCCGAGAAATCCTTTGCAAAACAAAACCCTAATGCCATTTCAGCCTCCCAGTCTTGGTTAACCCCGACCCCTCCGACACCAACCAAATCCTCACCGTCGCTGCCGCCGTCAACAACCTGGACCGCTATTTCATCCTACGAACCCGGCCCGGACCCGAATTCATGAGCCGTTTGAAGACCCTCATGCTCTTCTTAGACCCTGACAAGAACAAGCTCGTCTTCACTGAAGAAGCGTTCAAGGTGGTTTGTGATGCTTGGTCCGTGTTGTCTGACGTAGAAAAGAAAATCCAGGACGGAAAAGACACCAGCTTTTTTGAAAACGAACAAAACAACAAGGAAGAAGAAGAAGAGCAAGTGGGTGTTTTTACTGAAAATGAGCGAAAGAAAAAAACCCATTTTGATGAAAAAGACTGTGTTTTTAAAAACAGTGAAAAAGAAAGGCAAGAAGAGAGTGGTGAAAACACAAACAAGGATAAAAAGGAGACTTTTTGGACAGTGTGTCCGTTCTGTTACTACATGTATGAGTATGAGAAATGGTATGAAGAGTGTTGCTTGAGGTGCCAGAACCAGAACTGCAGGAGGGCTTTTCAGGGTGTCTCCGTGCCGGAACCCAAAAACGACATTTTGGTGGAAGGTGGAGGTCACTACTATTGTGGGTTAGGGCTTTTTCCACTCAAGTATTCTTGGGATGGTAGTAATGCTCGTGTTTATAATGCGAATGATGTCGATGTGATTTCTGATAGTGATGATGGTGAAGCCCTTAATTAGTGTGAACAATGCTGGCAGGAAAGTGAACGTGAGAGTTAATAAGGCTAAAGAAAAGGAAAATTTGAAAAGTGGTGAAAAGGGGTGTTTAGGTGTGATGCAGGGGAGTGGAAAAACAGAGGAGATAAATGGAGGGAAGAGGAGGATGCACGTGAAATCAGTGGGTAGAAAATCTAAAGTGATCAGGAGGAGAGATGTGAAGAGTAAGAGAATGGAGTCCATGAATGAACCAGGAGTAAAAGGGTTGGATCTGAATGTGATGTTTGGACAAGAGTCTAATGGGGATGCTCATGAAATGGAGATAGGGAGTAGAACTGGATTTGGGTGCTTTGACAACACTGATTTGGAGTTCTTTGAGAAAGATTGTGATGTCTTTGTTGGTCTTAAGTTTGATGAGTGAATTTGGAGGCTGTAGCTTTTTTTGGGTATGCCAATGGAAGTTTTCATTTTGCTAGTAGATTTGGTCCTAACAATTGATGAATAATCAGTTGCCCTATAGTTGGAAAAAGGATAGAGAAATGAAAGGTATAGTTCTTGATAGATGAAATTAAGTTCAACAGTAACATAATAGTCTTTTTTTTTTTTTTTTTTTGACAATTTAGTTGTTATCTTAAAGTTGAAAAGTAATGGAAAATTTTATGTTTTATTTCTTGATTTTTGTGCTTTCTTTTAGTACCATTTGATTGCTTTGTTGGTTTCTATTGGAGCAGGGTTAATTGCATTGTTGAAATATATGTTACTTGATAGTTCATAGTAGTACTAGGAGTCATGCTTTTAATAGAAACAAATTAACCTAAGCTCAGAGTATCAGGCAATAATCATCTACATCAATTTCCTTTTTATTTTCGGATTAGTAAGAGTTAAATGACTGATATATTGGAAATTTAGTTCTTATAGATTGTGCAAATACTAATCATTTCAGCATTTAAAGAGGAAAACATTCATCTTTTTGCATATTATAAAGTCAATAGATTTCATTGCACTCTTGTTTTTCTTACAATTGCTTTACTGAGACATGATAATAAAAGAAATTATTAAATTCAAAGATTTTCCCATCAGATCATATCAAGAATCTCATATTACAAGATCATAAAGTTAAATGATGAAATCAGCTCATGTTTGATATATAAATTGATATTTATTAAGTTCATTAAGTCAGAATCCACCTCACTTGAATGCAAAACATTCCCAATACAGTAAATCTTATTTATTTGCTCAACATCACTAGAGATTACAGAGATTACACCATTTTTCTCTTTACAAGGAACAATTCCTGTGGAGGCCAAATTGATCTCCAGACATGGTTTCACTGCAGAAGGTAGAGCATTTCTTCTTTCTTCCTCTCATTCTTTTCATTATTATTTTCTTATAGAATTCTGTGTCATTTCTTGACTTTGTACATGTAGTTAGAACAAGGTGTAAAACCCTTTCAAAATTACTGCAATTCACTGAGATTCTCAAAACAGATTAGCCTCCCTCGAGGAGGAATCACTTGCAATAATTCGGTTAACTACAGAACTATACTCTCGAAACAAATATCGAAGGCTGAGACCAAAGAACTTGCTGCCAAGAAACACAGTGATGCTGAGAGGAGGCGTAGACTGCGTATCAATGACCAGTATTCAACTCTGCGCACCACTTTGCCGAACTTAGTCAAAGTAAGTGACATATCATCTATTGCATAAATGAAGATTGTATATATTTAGGAGCTATAACAATGTTACAGTTATTAATTTCGACACACTTCTTGCTTTGAAAAACTAAAGATGGACAAGGCATCTGTTCTGGCTGAGACGATTAAAAGTGTGAGAAAGCTACAGAAATCGGTTAAAGAACTGCAAAAACATTGTCAGGGTCGCAATGTATATGCATTCCCCAGTGAGGCGAACCAGCTGAATTTGTGCGATAGCGATGATAATACGGGGTTTTTAAAAGCCGTGTTGAGTTGTGAGGATAAGCCAGGACTAATGTCAGATTTAACAAGGGCAGTGAAGTCTGTGAAAGGGAGGGTGGTTAAGGCAGAGATGGTGACAGTGGGTGGGAGGACCAAGTGTGTGTTGTGGGTTCAAGGTCTGAAAGGAAATGAAGGAATGGTGGTGCTTAAAAGGGCTTTGAATTTTGTCATAAATAGGTCTGTTTTGTCAGCCAAAAGTAAGAATTTTCAATTTTATCAGTGATTATATGTACAAGCCATGGTGGTAGCATATGGCAACTTAGAGTCTTACGTCATAGAATGTGTACATATCTGGTCATAGTAATATCACAAGGGATGTCTCAATTCTTAATATAATTACTATATAAAATATTAATATTAATATTAATAAAGTAGATTGGGCACATCACCTCTTAGCAGAGCTGGTAGTGCACCTTTCTTCCATATTAGTAGTGAGGGGTTCAAATCTCACTGTCTGCATTTTACAAGCATGTGTGAAGAGTTTTTTTCCCGGGTTGTGGGAGTAGATATTCAGACCAGTCCTATTATAATAGTTAATAAATAAATAAAATAAAGTATATTGGATAAAAGAACTTGCTGCTTGCCTTTTTTTTTTTTTTTTTTTTTTGCCAAAGACAATGCATTGATAGGTGAGGATGGTAATCAAATTCAACAACGAAAGAAGACTTGCTTAATTTGGTCTATGGCTTTGCAGTTTGCAACACTAGTTGGAAACAACTTCAAAGCCAGTGTTGCAAACTTCAAAGCCAACCCAATACAACAGACTTCAACTCTGAAGCCATGACAAGGAAAAAATGGTGGCGTGTCCTATTAAAACTTGCATGTTTTTCTTTGGAAAAAAGAGTCCTGGTGAGAAGGTAAACTAACCAACTATTCTCAGCACTTGGCCACCAACATTTCATCAAACTCCATATACCCTTCTCTATATATAGCTAACAATAACTGATATCTCCCAACTCAAACTCAAGTTTGATATATACAATTATAATCCTGAAAAGCTATAGCTTGCTTCCTTGTAAACTATGGCGATTCCTTTTAAGCATTGCTTCCTGTTATCTTTTCTTGCAGCATTAAGTTTGCAAAGTTTTGAAATGAGCAACGCAGCTCGCCATCTTTTGGACACACCAGCTGCTGCACCACCCCCGGCGTTATCTCTGCCTACAATTCCACCTCTTCCAAAGGCCACTTTGCCTCCATTGCCCTCTGTGCCTTCTTTGCCTAAACCCACCTTACCACCACTGCCCTCTACTCCATTGCCGACTCTGCCAACACAACCAACTCTGCCTAAAGCTACGCTGCCACCATTGCCCTCCACTCCATTGCCAACAGTGCCTAAAGCCACTATGCCACCATTGCCATCCACTCCATTGCCAAGTCTTCCCAAGGCTACATTGCCTCCTTTGCCAACCACCCAAATTCCATCTTTGCCGAATCCTACACTCCCCACCTTGCCTACAGCCCCAAAAGTGACACTGCCTCCATTGCCCTCAACCCCACTTCCTACCATTCCAACTACGATCCCTTCGATTCCAACTATTCCTTCCCTTTCACCACCCCCATCAAACTGATTTAATCAGCAATGTCACATCTTATAATTAATGTGCTTATAGGATTGAGTGACGCTTGTGTAGATTAGTTTGGATATGTGATGTTTCATTAAGTTATTGTATTTTAGACTCATTCTTTACACTGTATGTTTCAGTTTTTGTATGGGGTGTGGCACTCTTATTATTTTATTGTGTGGTTTCACTTGTGTTATCGTATTGTTATGTTGAATATATATGATTATTTCTTTGGCTACGTTTGGTCATCAGCTCCTTTCACTTGTTTTCGATTCATAAAGATTAACAATGTATACAATTTCACGTTGATCACCATCTGGAACATAAACAAATCCAAGTTTTCTCTAATAAAGGAATGATGCGTATTAATTTGAAATGGAAACTAACAAAAACAATTTATATGCATTCAGTACTGTTAATTAGATTGAAGAATAACAAGTTTGAGATTGCCAATGCCACGATGTAATTACGCGCATATCAAACATGATCAAAGCAGAACATTAATAAATGGATGTAATATTCCAAATGGAGTAGTGACACCAACTCAACATGTCTTTCTTAGTTTTGTATGCAATCCCCTCCCCTGCTGGGCCTATTGGCGATGGTGGATTCTATTAAAAATCCTTCAGGGAGCTGGAATGAATGTCTGATTCGGGGATCCTTTTGGGAAGACGAAGCGAATGCTATTCTGCAGCTCCCTTGTGCTATCTCGCCAGCCCCTGATGCTCTGTTATGGCACTATTTTAAATCAGGAGCGTACTCTGTGAAAAGTGGCTACCCCTTCGGTTGTAATTTGGTGACAGAGTCGGGTACCTCAGGTCCTAACCTCTATGACGCCTGGTGGAAATTTTTTTGGCACCTAAAGATTCCTAGTAAGGTCAAGCTTTTTATTTGGAGAGCATGCCTCAACTGGATCCCTACTTTGGGTAACCTTGCTAAACGTGGTGTCAAGGTCTCAGCCTCTTGTCCTGTTTGTTGTTCTGGTTTGAAGTCGACTCTCCACGCTCTTTTGGGTTGTCCATGCTTGGATAAATTTCGGTCTATGTGTGATTTTCTGAAGGGTTTTAAGGTGCCGCTTGATTCCCAGTTCATTGAGGTGCTTTTATCAGGTATGAATTCCCTTTATGTTGTAGATTTTGAGCTTTTTTGTGTTGTCATTTGGCGTATCTGGTTTAGACGCAATGGTATTGTCCATAACTCTAAGTCCCTGGTGGATGAGGTCCATGAGGATATTGTCCCTTGGGCGTCTTCGTTTCTGGAGGATTTCCATCTTGCGAATGACACTGCGTCGGGGGCTGCTAGCTCTGGTGTTACGGTTTTCCATGGATGGAGAACTCCTAACGTGGGTGGCTTTAAAATTAATACTGATGCCGCGTTTGATTCTAAGAAGGGGATGGTGGGTTTTGGGATTATTATTCTCAATTTCGAAGGTCATGTCTTGGCGTCTAGTGCCCAAGCAAAGCTGGCTAGGTATTCTCCTCAAGTTGGCGAAGCACTGCCGCACTGGTTATATTGAAAGGTTTGCAATTTGCTTTTGAGATAGGACTCTGGCCTTGTTTGAGTGAAACTGATGCCCAAGGTGTTGTGAACCTGATCAAGTCTGATTCTACACCATTTGCTGAGATTGGTTTGATTATTGCTGACATCAGAATGTTGCTTAATAGTTGTCCTGGTAATGAGCGTAAAGCCAATATGGCTGCTCACAGTTTAGCCAAGCTTGGTCTTGTTAATGGTTTTGATAGCTTTTGGTTGGAGGAGTGCCCTTCTTATGTTACTCCTTTTGTCCTGGACGATTGTCCAGTGGCTTTGTAAGCTGGTTTTATTAATGAATTCTTTCTTTCAAAAAAAAAATGTTCACAAAGAAAAATTATTTAAACCGATTGATTGTGGTAACTGATCGAGTTCTTGTTTCTATTAATAATAATAAAAACAATTTCCCTTGAGAAATAAAAATAAATCATCAACATAATATTAGTTAAAACTTAAAAGACATAACTCTGCAATTTAGAGGAATTAACCCGATATAATAATAAATAAATAAAAACAGACTTTTGCTTTTCTATTTTTATCCACTTCTAATTACAGTAGAACCTTGTACATTAATCTCCTATAAATTAATATTCTCTATAAATTAATAAAAAATCTCGATCCCGACTCGGGCCAGTGTAAAAAATTAATAAACCTCTTTATCGTAATAATTAATAATTTCTTTTTAAAATATAGTGTAAAATTTCGGTCCCGACTGTCGCATAAATTAATAATTTCATAAAAGTATAAAATATATTACATAATATTCCAAAACTATAAAAGTACTTCAAGATGCTAGTTTCCACAAAGTCACCATGTTTGATATTTTTGACTTAATTCTTTATCTTTTGAATTGTCTTCAAGAAGTTATTGTGATCATCTTCTTATTGTAGCCAAAAGGTTTCAACAGCCTTACTTGTAGAGATTTTAGGTACCTCTTGACTATCGTTGTCGTCATCATCTATCTCAACCACACCATCATTATTCTGTATTGTGATATCATTGATAATATCCTCTTCGGTTGGAGTGTAACAAATATATCTTAAACAAGGGTTCTTGAAAAAAGGAACTTTCTGTGAAGAAAAAAACCGATTAAACAAGTAATTTCGAAAAGGAACCTCCTGTAAACAAGAAAGCCAACTTTCACACGTTTTCTAGGACAAAATAACACTTTACAATGTAAAATCCTTCAAATTAATAACTCTTCTAAATTAATACTCAATGATGGATCCCAAGAATATTAATTTAAAGGGGTTCTACTATATTATTTTTTCTATTCTTGTTAACTTTAGGTTTGAAACGATGACAAAAATACCCTCCCTTTGTTGTTGACTTGTGTGCCCTACCCAATTTGTTTCCACTTATTCCTTCTCTATCTCTCTCTCCCAGCCAAACCATTTCTTTCCTCTCTCACTTGAACCTAAACAAAACTCTGCAATTTCTCTCTAGGTCATACGCCATGAATACAAATTTCTCTCTTGCTGAAACATTCAAACCAAGAGGATTGAAACGATATTTCCTCTCTCGCTTTCTCCCCGGAACACGATTTTCTCTCTCTTGAAGTAGATCTGGTGTCCAAACAACGTTCTTGAAGGTATGTAACCCTTTCCTATTTGTTTTTTTTACAAGAACCGTAAAGTTTGGATATCAAGAGTGAGAGAGTAGAGCCGATTTGCTCAAAATGCACTACTAGAAAAACTAACATAGATGACAGTTTTTTTATGACAGTTATACAAAACTGTCATCAATTTTTTTTTTCTTGACAGTTTCTATTGTTTTTTTTTGAACAACACAGTTTTTAACTGTCAAGAAATGTTTAATTTTTTTTTTTCTTGACAGTTTTATTCTTGATAGTTTTTAACTGTCAAGAAATGTTTATAATTTTTTTTTTCATTATTTAATATTTAATAATAATATATAATATACATATTATATTATAAGTATATTATTATATATATTAATATTATATATATTATATAAATATATTTATATATATTATATTTTATATATTATATCATTATGTACATTATATATTATTATATTAAATAATATATATTATTTATATTTATATTTATATATATTATTATATATATGTATTATATGTATTATATGTATTATATGTATTATATAATATATATATATGTATTATATATTAATATTATTATATAATTGATTAAATTTATGCAAAATAATTGATTAATAAATATTACTAGATAAGTTCTTGAATTTGTTATTCTTCTAATTATTGGTAAATTATTGATTTATTATTTCTAAATAAATAAAAAAATACTAAGGATAAAATAAAATGAATCACAATAATAGATAAACTATTTTAATTCAATAAATTAAAATTTGAGATTTTATGGTTTATTGATGTAATGTGTTTGATATGTCAAACTAAAACTATTAGAAATAATAAAAGTTCAAAATAATAATAGATTATTTAATATAAAATAAAATTGAATTAAGTAACCATAAATTATGGGTAGCTAAGATGTTGATAATGACTGAAAATAGAACGTAAATTATTTTTTATTTTAAAAGAAAATGAAAATTTGATAAAGGAATTAGAAAAGATAATAAAATAAAAAAGATATAAAACATTAAGCAAAATATAATTGTTAGGACTTGAAACCTCATCATCAATAAGAATATGAAGTACACTACCACTGTGCTATTAGTTATTTTATAATGTGAGTTAATTATTATTATTATTATTATTATTATTATTATTATATTAAAAAATATATTACAACAGACATATATTAAAAAATATTTATTGAAACTTTTAATAAAATTATATTTTTTTTAAACATATATAGTTGAGTTAATGGTTTATACTCTATGATCACGAATGGTAATGAGAATGAGAATGAGAATGATAATGGAAAGGAAAGGAAAGGAAAATTGAGTTTTTTGTTTGGTTGGAACTTTGTTTAGTTTGTTAAAATGCAATGAAATTGTGATTCCATTGAAATTAGGATTCCACCATTTTGGTAGAATGGGCATTCTATCAAAAAACTAATGGAAAGCCATTCCATTCCAAACATTAATTATATTATCATATATTATATATTATTTTATATTATATATATTATATTATTATTACATATATTATATATAATATTAATATATTAATATATATTATATTATATTATATTATATTATATATATTATATGTATTATATATATATATATTATATAATATGAATATATTATTATATATGTATTATATAATATATAAACATATATATTATATTAAATAATATATTATTATTATCCATAATATATCATGTTATTATACATTCATAATTAGGGGTATTTTAGTCAAAATACAGTTAACTCCATTTCATTCCGTTGTTCACCAAACAAAATAATACTGATTCAGAAACTAATTCTAAAGTTCCAACCAAACAAAAAACTTAGTTTTCCTTTCCTTTCCATTCTCATTACCATTCCAACATATAACCAAACGTGACTATAGAGTATTGACCAATAACTCAACTATATATGTTTTAAAAAATATAATTTTATTAAAAGTTTCAATAAATAATTTTTAATATATGTCTATTGTAGAAATTAAAATTTTGATTAGTTGAATAAATTTAAATTTATCTAATAAAGGTTTTTTTTTATTTATTTGTAACAAGTCATATAGGTTATATATAAATATTGTTCAATCGTTATCACATCAAGTGTTGTGATCTAGTGGTATAGACATAACATTTGGCTTGAGGGGTCTCAGGTTCAATTCTCACCAATGACAATTAATTGTCATTATTTTCAGGAGTGGCTAGCGCCGGTGGGTGGGTCGGTGGGTGGGCGCCCGACTGCCGGACAGGGCCTGGACAGTGGTGGGTCGTCGGTCGACAGCGGCGACACCGGATTGGTATTCATATAAAAAATGTTATTTTATTAAACATTGTAATTAAATATTTAAAAAATAAATAAACATACTTGACAGTTTTTAACCTTGACGGTTAAAAACTGTCAACAAATCCCCTATTTTCTTGTAGTGATGCTACTTTTTTTTTTTTTTTTTCCTTTTTGAAGTTACATGCTAGTTGAAGTTCCATGTCCGTTATTTTTGAAGTTACATGCTAGTTATTTCTAAAGTTGTATGCTTATTTGTTTTCAAAATACATTTGCATGTTAGTTGATATTAAAGTTACTTATCAGTTGATATTAAGTTACATACCATCTGATTTCGAATTTAAATGTAAGTGAGTTAGTTTTCAAGTTACTTGCTGGTTGATTTCTAATTTACATTTAAGTTGATTTTTAAGTTATATGCCAATTAGTTATCAAGTTACATGTCAATTACAATTTCAATCTTGCATACTACATTCAATGTCTTTATTCTTATTTGACATTTACATACAGGAAAATGGATAAAACAAAATTGGTCATCAAACATAGTGGAAGTTGGGTGGGTAAATGTTATGAGGGTGGTCAGATGAGGTGGGTGCTAGTCCCTAGAAGCTTGACTTACGATGCCTTGGTAAAGGTGGTACAAAATGTTGCCAAAGTTGATATTGATATGTACAACCTATAATTATGCTCATTTGCCATTACGAATAGTGGGCATGCTCGACCAAAATTGAAAATGAAAGTGACGTGATATGTTTGATGATGGAAGATAAGGTACTTCCCGAGGTTTATGTTACCGTTTCTGAGAAGGTAGCAACACATGGTGTGTAGAATGGTACTCTAGTGGAGCAAGATGACAGGTATCAGAGGTTGAATTTCCTTCGACAATGTAACCAACCTATTCCATAACCCGTGCATCAAAGCTTTCTCTAACAATTGGTTGCACAGTTTACATCTGAATTTCCTTCGACAAGGTGCTCGAAGAAGCATTTTCTTGATTTCTGTGCGGATTGGTACAAAACAACTAGTTGGATGGAAGGGTATTCCAAGAATTTCTTACCAGCCAGGCATGCCAGTGAATGGATTACTCCCGATGATGTGACATCGAAGGTTGTTCTACCGCAGGCTAAAAGGCATAGAAAGAAGAGAATTTCATCCGCCGGGGAACATAGAAAGAAAGGGAGCAGAGTTTGTACAACTAGTAGACAACCCGGTCACAACCAACATAATTGTCAGAATCCTCAGCCCATACCACAAAGGACTGCACCATCCATTGAACCAAATCGAATCGACCATGTAGATGGTACAAGTGCAACAAATGTGGAGAAAAAGGCCGCGATGTAGCAAGATGTCCAGCAACGGAAGTTGGTGGAATAAGTTAGGTAGTAAGTTAGAATCGATGATCTTTTATTCCTTATATGTATGGATACTGTTATGTTATGATATTGTTATTTTTTTAGATAACTTATAATTACGTTTGAATTATAAGTTGCAATTTCAGTGTTATTCCAATTTCAAAGAAAGCAAAAACAAGTGAGGTGTAGAACATCTGAACTCAGGCTTAGCCATAAAAGATATGATATATTGGTATGTAAATGTAATGTTGTTTGCAAACATTCTATCGTTTTCAACCTAATTAATTAAAGGGAAAATAGATCTAAATAGCACTAAATCCATTGTGACCTTTGGGATTGGCACAAGATTAATAATTTGAGTTTAAATGGTACCAATGGACAAAAATATCATCACCTTCTTCTTTTATTACTTTTCTGCAATTTTTAGGTTTTTTATTTCTTTCAAAAACCTTTTTGATGGAGGAAGGTCCTCCATCAATAGAGGTCAAATAGACCTCCAATGGTGGTCGAACAAACAGATCTCCATTGGAGGTCGATTTCGACCTTCATGGAGGTCTAACCAATGGAGGTTAACGAAGAAGATGAAATAAAAAATTCTAAAAAAATTCTTTTTTGCCCAGTAAGTCTTGAAATTTCTAAGAATATCTAATGAGTATTGGAAATTACAAAATAAGTATTAGAAATACAAAATAAGTCTCGGGAATGCAAAATAAGTTTCGAAAATACCAAAATAGACCTCAAAAATACCCAAAATAAGTCTCAAAGACAACAAAATAAGCCTTGAAAAAAAAAAAATAAAAAAAAAAAATAAAATAAAAACGAGACTCATTTTTGTGATTGTGTTTTGAGGGTATTTTTACCAGAAATATACTTTTGATGTTATTAAAACTCAAGTCATTAAATTAATGCTAGTATTAAATGTAGAACAAAGAATGCTAGAAAATTTGTGAACCCATTAATTAAAATCGATCAATAATAGCTGCCCACAAATGACCCCATGACTCCAGTACCCCATGATCCGTCTGTTTCGTTTCATGTTTTATCCATTACTGGCTTTTGCTTTTATGCATTATTGTTGTTGCAAAGCATCTTCACTTGTTTTCTTTGCATGCAATATTTTAATTTGTTTTTAATAACAAAAGAACACCTCCAATTCGCGGATGATACAATTGTGTTTTTGGAGCCGAAGATGGAGTATCTCCGAAATGTGAAACGAATCCTTAGATGTTTTGAGCTTGCCTCGGGTCTTCGTATTAACTTTCATAAGTCTAGTGTGACTAAAGTGGGGCTGCACGACAGTGAGGAAATTAATTGGGGGGCAGCCTTCATGTGCAAATCGGTTCCCCTTCCAATTACGTATCTTGGGCTCCCTTTGGGGGCTCGTTCGTGTTCAAAGGTATTCTGGAAAGGCTTGCTTGAGCGCATTGAAAAGCGTTTAGCGCCTTGGAAGAGAAGGTTTTTGAGTAAAGGGGGCAGATTAGTGTTGATCAAAGCAGTCCTATCTAGCCTTCCTACTTATTTTCTGTCTGTTTTTAAGGTCCCAGTGGGTGTCGCTAAGAAGATAGAAAAATTTCAGAGAAGCTTCTTTTGGGGTGATCAAATTGCTAAACGGAAAATTCATTTGGTTGATTGGGAAACTTTATGTAAAAGTTATAGGAAGGGAGGCTTGGGCATTGGTAGAATAATGGACAAGAACAAAGCTTTGTTAGCTAAATGGATTTGGCGCTTCGGTAAGGAAGATAAGTCTTTATGGAAGAGAGTCCTCTGCGCTAAGTATGGGATTCCTATGAATGGGTATCATTGGGGCTGGCATGTGTCCTCTACAGACTCTTTTTTCGTCAAAGCTGTGGGTAGCTTGCTAGAGGAGGGTATGGTTTCGGCAAAAATTATTGATGATGGTTTGAAAGTGGTCGTTGGGTGTGGTGATAAGGCTTGTTTTTGGGAGGATATAAGATGGGATGGTGTCCCTCTAAAAAGTGCCTTTCCTAGGATTTTTGCTTTAGCTAAGGTTAAAGGGGGGGTTATAAAAAATTTCGGCAATTGGATGGGATCATCTTGGGAGTGGAATGTGCCTCTTAGAAGACCTTTGTTTGATTGGGAAATTGACCAATGGAACAGTTTTCGTTTTTCTCTTGACAATGTGCAGATTAAAAGATCCATTCCAGATGAAATGGTTTGGAATTTAAGCCCCAATGGTTCCTTTTCAGTTGGGTCTTTTCGTAGGGCTCTGGAAGATTATGGTGATTGTGTCAACACCCCAGCTTATGTGGATATTCTGTTGTCTTGGAAAGGTGGTTGTCCCCCCAAGATCGAGGTTTTCATGTGGCAGCTCTTACGGGGCAGGATTCTTGTCAAGTGTGTTTTGAATCGTCTCGGGTGTAAGCCCTCTGATGGTGTGGTCTGTTCTCTTTGCAGTTTGGAGGAAGAAAGCATTGATCACCTCTTTCTCCATTGCTCCTGGTCCTGGAAGTTGTGGACAAAATGTTTGAGCTGGTGGGGTGTTGTAGGATGTGTGAATAATTCTTTAATGAACTGGTTTGTGGGGTGGGATGAGTGTTGTCCTTCGGTTTCTCAGAGAAGAGCGTGGAGAGTGGGATTTATGGCAACGGTTTGGACAATTTGGGAGCAAAGGAACGAAGCTGTCTTCAAAGGTTCTGTTTGTGACGTGGAGGCTACAAGTGATTTGATCAAATTCCGGGTTGCTTGGTGGTTTAAACACCACGGGAAAGGCTCTTCGGATTCAATCACTTCTCTCATTTTGAATATTAGAGACTGTTGCAGGGATGTCAATCAGAAATTAGGACCCAAGATGAACTATTGGATCCCTCCTGATGCTGATTCTTTAAACTTCAACGTCGATGGCTCTGCGAGGGGATCGCCGGGTCTCGCGAGCATTGGAGGAGTGCTGAGGGACTTTAAAGGGAAAGTGCTGTGTACTTTTTCTTCTTTTGTGGGGAATCAGCTCCCTGTTACTGCAGAAGTGATGGCTGTCTTAAGAGCTTGCCAACTTTGTGCTTCGCTCACTTCCATTAGCCCGAAGAACATTTTTATTATTTCTGACTCGAAGATGGTGGTTTCTTGGGTGAATGACGTGGGAATTGGTAACCTTGCTCACCTGCATTACATAATGGAGATAAGGGAGTGGCTGAAATCCATTGGTAATGTATCAGTCATCTTCAACCCGAGAGCCTCCAACTCTTTCGCTGATTGCCTCGCGAAAAAGGCAGCTGAGTCTCAAGCAAATCTGCTGGAATGGACGCTCCACTGATTTCTCTGTTTTGCTCTGTTTTGGGTGGTCTTGTCTTGTTCCTTTTGTTGGTTGTTGTGGGCTGTTTGGGTTGTGTTGTGTGTTGGTGTCTGTGTGTGATGTTGCTGTTGTTTTCTGGTGTTGTTGGTTGGCGTTGTGTGAGCCTCCGGGCTGTTTGTTGGCTGGCGTGCTTGGCTGTTGTGCCGCCTGTTTTGGTGTTTCTTTTGTGTTGTTTCTGCTCTGAATAAAGCTTTTATTTTCAAAAAATGTACTTCCAAATGAGAAAGAGTTTGATGCAATCTTCCAACTTTTATGTTACCTACTTTTCGATTCAAAAAAAAAGAAGTTTTGATTAAACGGTGGAAATTTGTTTTTAAACAAAAGAAATTTTGATTGTAAATAACCCTTATGTCCTTCATCAACAATGGCTTCATGCATGTTCCTTTCAAACTAAAAAAATATATATAAAACCCCCTTATTTTTTTTCTCTCTCCAAACTTCTTACATTTTATATATTTAATTACAGATTTTTTTAATCATTAATTCAATAATTATAGGTGTCAAATTGCAGAATTGATTATATTTTGTATATGTATTATACTATTATCATTCGGATCTAGTGAGTTTTAATTAAAATTATCGGTTAAAACGTGGAACTTTAACTTAATCGTGTCAAAACTCTTGTTTTTGTTTTTCTCTCCAAAATTTCTTACATTTTATATATTTAATTAATGATTTTTTGTTAATCATTAATTCGATAATTATCGGTGTCAACCATAGTAGTAACCAACAGACCCAAAAGCTTAAGATGATAGGAAAAGACCCAACAATAGTATTTAAACCCTCTAACATCACTACAAGAAATTTGGCCTTTCGCAACGTGCAAAATGTGTTGCGAAAGGTTTTCGCAACGTGCAAGTGTATGTTGTTGATCATACGCATGCGTGTTGTCATTGACATTTAACGCAACGAACGGTTGATATATGTTGCCATACCATGCCTTGTCTTAGACAATTTTATCGTGCATTGCCTTAAACGGTTTTAGCAAGGTGCATTGTATGTTGCCTTAGGTTAAGAAAAAAAATTTAAAAAAAATTAAAAAATAATAATAATCTCGTTGGACAAGCCCCACTCACTATACAACACCCTTAGCCACACCTTGCCAAATTACGGGGTCGTTTATTTTTTTTGTCTGAGGACTGAATAATCATGAATTTTACTGAAAACTGAATAGTGACTAAACCTGAATCTAAATGACATGTTTTTTTTTTTTTCTCACATCTGAATGTACTGTCAACATATTTGTTTTTTTAAAAATAAAATTGTCTGAAACGAAGTATATACCCATGTTAAACAATTATACATATAATATAGAATAAAAACAATCCAAAAATAACAATTATTTATGAACACATATGATCATGATTTTTTTTTTTTTCGATTACAAACAAACTTTATTTTTACTAAGAAAAGAAAAAGTTTTTTTTTTTCAAAAAATAAAAGGGGTAGAAGGAAAACTCATACAAAACACTCTAAAATAATAATAATATATAAATACATCACTCTAATATCATAATAAAGTATTGATATAAAACACCAATATTAGAAGTGATTAGGGTTCTTTTTTATTTTTAAAGCTATTTAAAATAAGCAATATATTAAAATAAAGATTTCTATACAATATATAATTATGATGAAATAGATTTTGGATTGCATTTAATGCAATTTAGTGAAAAGTCAGGATTTTTTACTTTTTATTTTAAGTTATTTTTTGGGATTTTTAAGTTGTTCGACCACTTAAAAAACAAACAAACGACCTCTACATCTCTTACTTTGTTTGGATGAGGGTTTGAACTTATGACACACCAACCACCACCATGAGAGCCTTATCATTCTGCTACGAGTTCAACTTTAATATATATCACACACTTATTTATATATAACATATATTATATAAAAAAAAATAATACAATATTTTATTGAAAAAATTAATAATTTTATTAATTGTTAATTTAGAGTCCTTATAATAATCATTGTAATTATTTTTATGATAAACAATTAAATTTTATCTCAACATTTAGGTTCTATTTGAATTTGATAATGATAGCCATTACAAACTCACAACTCGAAATACAACTCTCATCATAGGAGAAGCGTTTCCTCCACATTTTACAATTTAATGGGAAAAAGTGATACTTAAATCTTTATCACAATATAGAAGGGGATGTGTCCAATTACTTTGCTAACGGTGAAAGTGTATTTTAATATTTAGGAATACATCCATGATGTTTGAATTTCAAAATATTAGTTTTTTCATAAAGCACATGTCAGTAGTTGCTAAAAATGCTTCTACGACAACATGCATATAAGATGTGTGTTACGGAACATTATAATTTTCTGTAATGTACAGTCCAACAATTACTGAAGATGCTTTTACAACAACGTGCATGATATGTGTGTTATAAAATATTAGCCTTTCGGAACGTGCAAATCAACAGTTGTCAAAAAGTCTCCTACAATAACGTGCATGATATGTGTGTTGTGAAATATTAGACTTTTACGTAACGCAAAAGTCAATAATTGCTAAAAAGACTCCTATGAAAATGTCCATAACGTGTGCTGTCAAATAGTTGCTTTTTAACAACATGCACGTTTATATATTGCTGAAAACATGTTTATAGCAACATGCATTCGTTGTGTGTTGCCATATGTTCTCATTTATAGCAACGTACATCTGTTGTGTGTTGTCTCAAATGTGCTCAATTATTGGGAACATTCATTTGTACGTTGTCATATGTCATTTTAACAACACACATTTTGAGCACATTGCAATGTATGACTTTATTATTGGCAACATTCTTCTGTGTGTTGTTATATGTGATTTTAACAACACACATTTTATATGTGTTGTGATAGATGACTTTATTATTGATAATGTTAATCAGTGTGTTGCCAAATTTAGTTTTAACAACACACGTTTTGTGCGCATTGTGATAGATGACGTTATTATTGGCTTCATTTATATGTGTGTTGTCATAGGTGGTTTTAACAACACACATTTTGTGCATGTTGTAATAGATGACTTTATTATTAGCAACATTCATTTGTGCGTTGCCAAATATGATTTTAACAACACACATTTTGTGCACGTTGTGATGTATGATTTTATTATCGATAACATTCATCTGTGTGTTGCCATAGGTTGTTTTAACAACACACATTTTGCGCATGTTGCAATAGATGACATTATTATCAGCAACATTCATCTGACGTTGTCATATATGGTTTTAATAACACACATTTTATACGTGTTACGATATATGACTTTATTATTAGCAACATTCATACGTGTGTTGTCGTAGATGGTTTTAACTATATACATTTTGCGTGCGTTGCGGTAGATGACTTTTGACAACGTACATTACCTGCGCATTGCGATAGATGCCTTTTAGCAACATGCGCAGTCCGCACGTTGTCTTTTGAATATTGCTAAAACTCAAATTTCTTGTAGTGCATGGAGCACGTCAAAAACGTGAAACCATTTGGAATACTAATGAATTATGAATGTTTTTTTTAGAACAGATGACACCAATCAAAGTGTATGAAAATGATATATATATATATATGTTTAGTGTTTGTTTTTGAAAGATAATAAGAGAGTTTGATAGAAGGATGAGTGAGTGTAGAGAAAGAATTGAAGATGAAATGAAGAGAGGAAGAAGATGATGCAAAAAGAAGGAAGAAGGATGATGAATGTGAATGGAGGTATTTGGTAATTTGATGGGTATGGTGTAAAATAAATTCTTAATTACAACGTGGTTACTAGCAATCAAAATTTAGTTTGTAATTAAAAATAAATTTCATATATGTTTTTGGTCAAAGACAAATGCATTGATAAGTGGGGATGATAATCAAATTCAATAACGAAACAACTTGAGAGCCAATCCAAGCCTAGTTTATAAGAATCCATTAATAGATTAATAGAACATCTGAAATCATGAAAAAAAAAAAAAAAAAAATGAATATATAAGAAAAAGAGTCCTAGTGAGAAGGTACACAAACCAATTATTCTCAACACTAGGCCACCTACATTTCATCAAACCTCATGTACACTTCCCTATAAATAGCTATCAAGAACTGCTCTCTCCCAACTCAAATCTCAAACACAACCAAGTTTTCTATATACAATAATCCTGAAAAGCTAGCTTGCTCTTTGTTATTTCCTAATTTCTAGGAAACTATGGCGGTTACTTTTAAGAATTGTTTCATGTTATCTTTTGTTATAGCATTATGTTTGCAAAGCTTTCAAATGAGCGAGGTAGCTCGCTATCTTTTGGACACACTAGCAGCTCCACCACCCTAGCATTATCGCCTCTGCCTACAATTCCAACTCTTCCAAAGGCAACCTTGCCTCCATTACCTTCCATGCCTTCTCTTCCTAAACCCACCTTACCACCATTGCCCTCCACTCCATTGCCAACACTGCCAACACTGCCAACACTACCAACGCTGCCTAAAGCCACTCTGCCACCGTTGTCCTCCATTCCAAAGGCTATATGGCCTCCTTTGCCAAATCCTACACTCCCTACCTTGCCTATAGGCCCTAAAGTAACACTGCCTCCATTGCCAGCAATTCAACTTCCTACCATTCCAACTACGATCCCAACCATTCCTTCCCTTTTCCCACCCCTATCAAACTGATTCAGTCATCAGCAACGCCCACTATAAGAAAATGTTACATTTAAAACTGTCAATAAAGGTTGTTGGATGCAACTGTCAATGATTTATTATTAAAAAATTTTATATTTATACACCATTTTCGTCGCCGCCGGCCCACTTCTGATAATTGTCACACTTCTGATAATTGTCATTATTAGGAATCGAACTTAAAACCTCAAGTCAAAAGTTGTAAGCCTTTACCACTTGACTACAAGATTTGATTTGTTAATAATTGAACAATATTTATATATAACCTGTATGAGTTGTTAAAAAAAAAAAAATTGTTAGATAAATTTAAATTTATTCAACTAATCAAAATTATAATTTCTACGACAGACATATATTAAAAAATATTTATTGAAACATTAAATAAAATTATATTTTTTAAAACATATATAGTTGAGTTATTGGTCTATATTCTATGGTCACATTTGGTTACATGGTAGAATGGTAATTAGAATTGTAATGGGAATAAGAATAGAAATGGAAATGAAAGGAAAACTGAGTTTTTTTTGTTTAGTTGGAACTTTAGAATTAGTTTTTGAATCGGTATTATTTTGTTCGGTTAACAACATAATGGAATGGAGTTAACTGTATTTTGACAAAAATACCCCTAATTATAAAACATTCATAATATATATATAATATAAAATACATATAATAATATAAATATATATTATATAATATAATATAAATATATATAATATATATTATACAATATATATATAATAATATATTTATATAATATAAATATATAATATATATTATTTAATAAATATCTAATATATATTATTTAATATAATAATATATATAATATATATTATATATATTATTATATTAAATAATATATATTAGATATTTATAATATATTATATAAATATATTATTATATATTGTATAATATATATAATATAATATATATATATTATATAGTACATATATATATAATATATTTATATATCATTAATATAATATATAATAATAATAATAATATATTATTTTTGGAAAGGAGGGTATTTGTGGAATGGAGTTGGGGCATATGAGGGTATTTATGGAATATAAATTTTAGTTTGAAATAGAATAGTCATTCCATTGGTTTTTGAATGGAATGCCCATTCCAATGGAATCACCATTCCATTGCATTTTAACAAACCAAACAAGTGAAATGTCTTTCTTTCCATTCCATTCTATCCAACCAAACATGGTCTATAGGAGACTTATGACATCAATTGTTATAAGTATGATTTGGAATATAACTCTCACTACAAGAGAGATATTTCTCAACATACATCTTGCAATTTAATGAATAAATATAAGACTCAAATTACTAATTTATATGAGTAATTGAATTATTAACGTATCTCTTAGTATGAAACAAGAGAGTGCAAAATAAATAAACAATTATTTTAAAATTATTATTTTTTTGAATTTTTTTAAAAGTAAATGATTTAAAAGTAAATTTATCAAATTCAAAATTTTACTTATCCAATATCGGTTTGTCCAAAAACCAATATCTTACTATAAAATAAATCCATATCGAGATTTTGTTTGGTGTTGAAAATAGGAAGTAAAAGTTTAAAAAAATTATTAAAGATAAATAAAAAATTTGAAAAAACTATCAAGAAAGACAGTTTTTCTTGTAGTGGCCTGGCATGCCACAGTTCCATTAGTCATATCGTCACATCTTATAATGTACGTGCTTATAAGATTAAGCGATGCTTGTAATCAGTTATTGTATTTTAGAGTCATTCTTTACTCGTGGAATTGGTGGAAAATGTCATCTTTTTAAACTGATTTTGGTGACAAAATCAGTGCTTTAATAAATTAAGTTTAAAAGGCACTTATTATGATGAACTACCAAAATTGCCCTTAGATAATCATTTACGTTATTCTCTTTGTACTTTTCTCTCTCCACACTTCCAACAAAAATGACAATAGTGTTAACTCAGTAACTCTCTCCCTCTCTCTACAAATAAAAGTTCAAGATTCAAGGTTGCCTCGACTTTCTTCTTCAACTTATAAAGAAGGGACGTGTTTCAGTACAAGAAGGTAACATTTCTTGCAAATACTTCTTTTAATTTGTTCACATTTTCATTTGTTCATTTTCATCTGTTATCCGAGTCTTTTGTAAACCTTAAGTCATTGTGAGAATTTTGGATCTCCGAGACTTTGTAAGCTCTGTCCGAGCTTTTTAAACTTCTCTTCGAGCCTTTTCATGTAATCACTATTTGAGCCTTTTGAAGTCTTCTCCGAGCCTTTTCATGTCTTCTCCGAGAATTTTCAATGAAACACTATCCGAGCCTTTTCAAGTCTTGTCTGAGCCTTTTCATGTCTTCTCCAAGACTTTTCAATGAATCACTAACTGAGCCTTTTCAAGTCTTGTCTGAGCCTTTTTATGTCTTCTCTGAGACTTTTCAATGAATCACTATCCGAGCCTTTTCAAGTCTTCCTCGAGCCTTTTCAATATCCTCACCCGAGCCTTTGTAAATGTAATATGTGAAAATATTTTGTTGTCATGGGTTTTGTATTAATGGTTTGTGATGATTAATTTGACAGAATCATGAATTGGCTTATGTAAGTGTCTCACTTTTGATTGACATATTTCGTTAACAAATCCACAATGGGGTTCAAACTTGTGAGGGTAGCTTAGGATTGAAGAAATCCTCATCAAACGTCAATGGACTTCATTATGGGCATCAAGAGCTTCAAGGAAGGTAGATTATTTGTCTTGACTCTTAATTTGAAGAGATTTAGGTTGCACACACTCAATTCAAATGGTTGCATATGTATGCTTTGCCTTTGTGTGCATTTTCTTCACATGTCATGTTTCACTTGCACATTGTACACATAGTGGAAAATAGGGCATTGTCGCCATTTGTGTGGTGTCGCCATTTGATGGTGTCACCATGGTGACAGAAAGATTGATTCTTGAAAAATCAATCAGGTGTGAGGTCACCACAAAGTGTCGCCCTGAGACATATGGCGACAAAGAAGAAATATGTGGTCCCACCATTTTGGTCGCCATGAGGTTTCCATGGCAACAGAGAAGGTTTTTTGATGTCGCCACGAGGTCGCCATTTGACAAATGGCGACCTCTGATGTTTGTCCAAAAAACGACATCACTTTGATTGCATCTATATATATATATATATGTTGCCTTGTCTTCTTAAATAGGTGTAGAGCAAAGATTGTGTGTTTTTGAAAATAAAAATAGTGACTTGCAAGATAAAAGAGAAAGAAGTGATTTTTATCTTTCAAAACACAAAAACCCATCTTCCATTCAAGGTTCATTCATCATCTAGCATCTTCTAGGTATGATTTCTCATGAGTTTTCATTATGTCTCACATAACTTGTAGTTAGAACATCATATTCATCTTTCACATGTTCTTGCTTTTCAAGATTGCTCTTTTATAACTTGACTAGTTTCAAGATAGCTCATTTATGACTTGACTAGTTTCAAGATTGCATTTTGATTGTGTTTTGTGAGTTGATTGTGGTAGATATTGCATATAGGACCTTCGTTGCATATTTAGCTATGTTATATGCATGTCACTTAGCAAAATGATATCTAAGAATGTCTAACATGCTCATCCATGCCTAGATAAGCTTAAATGTCTAACCTTGCATTATAGCATCTTGAATATTGCACATATTCACCTTAGGTTGTTTTATCTCTTCACTTTGAGAGACAAGTCTTGTATTTTCCTTTTGATAGTTTGCAAGCAATGCACTAGATTTACTTTTGAAGGTTTGCGGGTAGTAGTGGTAGATTAGTAACCATGTAAGGTTTGACGTGGTCAACCTAGGTTGTAATTGCCATTACAATTAGTGGATTAAGGTTCTTGTATGGCGTACAAAACAGCCCGTGGTTTTTCCCCGTGTGGGTTTCCATGTAAAAATCATGTGCCATTTACTTTCTGCATTTTTACACTTGATTTTAGTTGTTGACTAGTTGGGGTTATTTTTGTAATCTTGATTAATCTCGAAAATTGGTAAAAAATGATTAAAATCTATTCACCCACCCCCCCCCCCCCCCCCCTCCTAGATTATATTAGGACCCCTTTATATTTATTTTCATCTTAGAATAGTAATATCTTACAACGGTTGATGGGAGGAGTTACCCGACGGAAGTCAGGGGTTTGTTGGATCCGATAACCAGGGAATGTATGTGTCAAGGAATATGACTTACGAAGAATTGGTGGCAATCGTGCATACCTTTGTAAAGTATGATGTAAACAATTCAATGTTGATCTATCATCAATATCAATCGTTCCTGGCAGTACATGTTGCACATTTATAAAAAATGACAATGATGTTCAGTTTATGTTAGGGGAAGATCGTGTGATCTCTCAAGTATGTGTCAATTTAACTGAGAGGACAGCTAGAGATGTGATAGGGAATGATATTCCTCCATCTAAAAATACCCAACAATTTGGATCCTTTAGCGGTAGTAACCATGTATTCACCCAAAGGAGTGCCATCGAAGTTAGGGAAAACATATGTGGTGTCCCACTAGTAATGATCGACTATACAGATGTAGTTGAACCTCAATTTGGCGATGTGTTTGGTTGTCGAATTGAGCAGTATAGTGAGCAGTACAATGAGATGTACAATAAGTAGAACCATGAGGTGGACAATGAGGCAAATAATGAACAGGTTGATGATCTAGAAAAAGTGGATGAAGAGCCTACACAAATTCAAAGACGTGGAAGATGTGTACAAAGAGTTAGTTGCACCACACTAGATATGCCTGGGACTTCCAAGGTCTGGCATAATGTAACTGCATCTAATTCTGATAAAGCAAAAACGTGGGTTATTCCCGAAGCAGATTCATACTCGTTTGGTATTGTTAGAAGCAGCATCTTGGCAACGCAAGAACCTAGAAGCATGATTTATAAAGGTCAATTTTTTCCGAGTAAAATGGATTTGAAGTGGCTCACTAGCCTTTTTTCAATGCGGCAAAACTTTGAATGGAAGGTGAAAAGTTCCAATAAGACAATGTTACATTTGGTTTGCATTATTGACGACTGTACGTGGAAATTAAAAGAGGTGCGGAGAGATGAAGAGACTTACTTCCAAGTCAAAAGTTTTGTCAACAAACACAGTTGTCCCTTGGAGGAAATTCACCATCGCCACCGACAAGCTAGTGCAGTCATAATCGGAGAAGTCATTGCACCTAGACTTCAACAACATGATGGTCGTCTCATGCGTCTAAAGGAGGTAATCGACGATATGAAAAAAATGGATGGCATCCAAGTCATGTACAATAAGATGATGCCCTGCAATATGCATTGTCATTGACCTATAAAACGCATGAAGAAACTTTCCAACTGCTGCCATCTTTCACATACGTTTTGGAATAGCAAAATTCTTGCACAATCACTAACTTACGGTGCATAGACGATGGTACATTCCTCTATTTTTTCATGTAGTTAGGGTCCTCAATTAGAGGTTTCCGAAGGTGTATGCGTCCTATGATTGTAGTTGATAGTACCCATTTGAAGGGAAAATTCAGGGGTACAATGTTTGTTGCAACTGCACAAGATAGAAACGAACAAGTTTACCCAATTGCTTTTGGGTACAGTGACTCAGAAAACAATCTTTCATGGGAGTGGTTTTTGGAATGCTTGAGGGGTGCCCTTGATCATATAGATGATCTGGTTTTCATTTCCGATCGTCATGCAAGCATTGAAGCAGAGATTTCTAAAGTGTTCGCTTATGCAACTTATACCATATGTTGTTGGCATTTTGGTGAAAATATTAAGAAGCGATTTCACATAAAGGATGTTGCCGACATAATGGATTCAGCAGCTAGGACATACAGTGAATTAAATTATAATTGGCACATTTAGGAGTTACGTAAGCTGCACAAGGTTGCATTCGATTATGACATTGCTGCTGATCCGCACAAGTGGTCCCGCATACACTGTCCCTAAAGAAGGTACATAGTGATAACCACAAATATTGCAGAGTGCATAAACTCATGCCTAAAATTCGCACGGCAACTGCCAATGATGACACTGGCAGAGTTCATTAGGAATATGCTACAAAAGTGGTTTCACAATCGTCATGCAGCTATAAGGTCCATGCGTCATTAATTGATCAACGCAGAACATCTTGTGATTTTGAAAAGTGTCGAGAAGTGCAGTTATATGATAGTAAATCTAGTTGACTGGAACATATTCTCCATCAAACTAAAGGGAAAGTAATGAACGGCTAACTTAGCCCTGAAGATTTGCACATGCAACATATTCCAAATAGACCATTTCATAAGTTCTCACGCACTCGCAGCAGCAAGGTACATGAGATGTTGCAGTTAACGCTTTATATTACCCAAATGTAAATTTTTCATTGTTGTAAGGAGCTACGTCGAGATCACTTAAAGGGTCGCACTGCTCTAGGATCGACCGGAGGAAGGGTGCACCGTGAGGACGAACTCTATCCCAGGTCATGTGGAAGAATATGATGGTACAGCACTGCAGCAGTGCTGTCTCTGAACCACTAGGTATCTCCTCTCATTCTGTCACTCCATGACCTTACTAATCGGATACTATGTCCATAGTACATGCCTCCGTAGTAGGTGCCCGCTCATGTCTAGTCTCTGGGTCTGTCCCGTCCGGATGAGTACTTGTTCTGTCTATAGGACTAAAGTCTCCATGATGGTAATCATGGTCATCGAATGGTGGGTCATGTAACGGTGGACCATCCATATGGGACTGGATCGTCGGACCCTGAAGAGCTCGAATCAAACCCAGCAACTCCTGATGCTGCTGATCTCGTTTCTGATTAATCTTTTGAACTTCCACTCGTAACTCTCGGAGCGCATCCATCGCTTCATTACACCAACGTTCCTGAAAGGATTTCGAAATTGTCAGTACTAAAACCATTCACTCGTTTCAAATTACAATTAAAGAATTTTACATATCTCTGCATGCTCTCCAACGCCTCCAGACAAATAGCCTCTAGACAAATCGTCTCCAATTGGAGGGTGTATGGGCAACATGAATCAAACCCGCTTATTCCTTGCGGGAGTCCCACCGCTAGCCTCCGGCTCAGAACCCTCTGTATCACTAGTTCTGGGAGATATACCCTCCATATCACTGGTTTCATCAGTCTGACCCTCCGTATCACTAGTTCTGGAAGTGGTATGCTATCCGGGGTCCGCACCCCGAACAGGTACACAGGCAACATCATATAGACTGCCTCCCTCGTATATGCCCTCGAAGTACCGTTCAACCTTCTCAATTGCCGTCGGCACCAATTTCAGCATCGCAAGCATCTGAAATCATAGTTAGACTAATGTAATTGTATACATACTAATAACTACGAACATTAACAAAAAAGATACTTACCCTTTCTATGAAAATTTTATCCAGCTTGACCTCTCTCGATCGCTGACTCAACTCCTATTTTAGAATACGGGGGGATAGGTCGATTTCCCTATGAGTCCCACATTCGGTTCCAAGCTCGGGGATAATCTCAATAGTAAAAATCTACGTAATAAATAAGTACGATAAAAATCCTATATATATATATATGTATTCCATCAGAAAGATGAAAACAATTACAATTAAAGTACGGATTCAAATTATAAATTCTTACCAATAGTACGCTCGTTAGATCGTATATGTTGTACGTCTCCACGGTGTGTACGTCAACGCCCTTTCTTCACTGTCGTCTTTCGAACCGCTCCCGTCAACCGTCCAACGCATGCTTGAAACCAATAACGGACCGACAATACACGTGCACCCCATAGGAACGCATCAAAAGCGTCCAAGTCCTCGACTAGCCGCATATGTCATAACGAAATTTTCTCTCTCTCGTCCAACCAAATCAGTATCCAGTTGAGCATATACAATAAGCACAGCTTAACCGTATCGTACTGGTTAGTAAAAACACAAATCCATAATACGGTTCTCAACTCTCCATACTTGATGTCATCTCGACCCTCAAAGTACCGTTGGTGTATGCCATTCTCAATCATATCATAGGACGCGGTGTCAGGAAAGACTCCGAACTTCAATCCAGTGATCAGACAAAACTCAACCTTCGAGAACTGGACCGAATGTTTACGTAACAGAAATCTCATCTCATCTCATCTTTCGGCCCATCATGATGCAAATCGCGAATAAGCAACCAATGGACAATGCCAGCCGAAAACTTCATCTCACGATGCATCCGAAGGAAATGTCCAAAATATGATTCAGTAAACCGACTTCATTCTTCAACCGCAAGATGTTCAAGTACCCTATTAAGTGCATTGTCGATATATCTTGAAGGTCATTGAAATGGTCATACCAAGTTATTTTTCCCGGGTACCTTTCTTCCACTGGAGGAGTTTTAAGAAAATCCTTCAGCGGATTCCTCATCTGCATATTCACAAAAAAAAAAAAAAAAAAAAACATATAAGTTCATGAAAAGGCTCGGAGAGTATATGAAAAGTCTAGCAGAGCATATGAAAAGGCTCGGATATGAAAAGTCTAGGAGAGCATATGAAAAGGCTCGGAGAGTATATGAAAAGGTTTGGAGACAGTGTTAAAAGGCTCAAATATTTTAATTACACGATACTAAATCAAAGAAATTAAAAAGCTCGAATTACTGTTCAAAAGGCTCGGAGATATATGAAAAGGCTTGGAGACAGTGTTAAAAGGCTCGAATATTTTAATTTCAAAAAACTAAACCAAAGAAATTAAAAAGCTCGGATTATTGTTCAAAAGGCTTGGATAGTGTATGAAAAATCTCGAAGATAGTGTTAAAAGGCTCGGAGATTCAAAATTGACAAACCTATTCATATTTCTTCAAAAAGCTTGGATTACTAATTAAAAGTCTCGGATAGTGTTTTAAAAGGCTCGGATAAAGTATTAAAAGGCTCGGAGATTCAAATTTTAGAAACCTATTCATATTCCTTAAAAAAAGCTCGGAATACAATTTAAAAAGCTCGGAGAGTGTCTGAAAAGGCTCAGATAAAAGTTTAAAAGACTCGGAAACCCATATCTTCATCGTCTTCAACACAATTTTTTCATAATTTTAAACCCTAACCTATCCTCATCAAACAAACGTAATCAAGAACAAATCAAATCAAACCTAATCTACATGTCTAAACAACACCCAACATCAAACACACACATAAAGTTATCAAGAACAAAAACGCGTGAGAAACATAAACTTATCACTGTCAATTGCAGGTTTTTATTGACTAAAGGACTGTAGCGCCACCGCCGGTAAGTTCGCCATGAAATTTTCAGCCAGATTTCTTGCACCCAATGCTTTCTCTCTCCACTGTTCTCTCTCTCTCAACTTTTTTCTCTCTACGTTTCAAAAGACACAAATTGACAAAATAGGGGTATTTTTGTCTGGTCACCAAAATAGGTGCCTTTTAAACTTGAATTAGTAAAGTGGCAATATTCTTACAAAGTCAGGCCCAAATAGTGACAAAAAAATTTTGAACCCTTCTTTACACTGTTTGTTTCAGTTTTTGCATGAGGTGTGGTACTCTTATTGTAATTGTGTGGTTTCACTTGCGTTATGGTAGTTATATATATGATTATTTTTCTTGGCTATTTTTGATCATCAACTCCTTTCTTGCAAGATTTTTTTTTTTTCCGATTCATAAACATTAACAATGTATGGAATTTCACATTGATCACCATCTGGAACATAAACAAATCTAAGTTTTCTCTAATCAAGGAATGATGCATATTAATTAAAAATGGCAACTAGCAAAAACAATTTATATGCATTCAAGTAGTGTTAGTGCTTGTTTGGTTGGGCTTTCTACTGACTCAAAAGGTCTACGAACATCTACTTGAGTTTTTTAGAGTAGTTTGGTTGGGCTTTTGAAATTGTCTATTTTAAATTCAGTAGACGCTAGTAAAGTTTAAACCTCTATTAGGCAAAAGCTCCTCCTTATGAGCATTTCAAAATAGACCTTTTAAAAAAAGAAGTATTTGACCTCTATATCCCTAAATGTTTATTATTGACATGCAATACCCTTATTAAAATAAACCCTGGAACCTCTTTATATTCTTTATTCTTTGCTCTCTAGTCTCTACAGATAGTCTATAATTTTGCTCTACACATACAAAAGAATGGTTCTTTGCTCTACACATACAAAAAAATGGTATGTATAATTTTTGTTCATTAATATATATATTTTTTTTTTGTTTATTTATTTATGTTTATGTTTGTGTTTTTGCTTGTTCGTTTTTTGCATCTATGTGTTTTCTCGAGCCTGGCTTCCTGTGTGTTGCCTTGTTTTTTTTTTTTTTGGCTCTCCCAAGAGTGTGCTTTGTGCGTCTTTTTTTTTCCTGTGCGTTTCTTCTTTTTTTTGCCTTGTTCCTGTGCGTTGCCTATTTTTTTTTTTTTTTTTTTTTTTGAGCTGTCAAAAGTTTCTTACATGCTTGGCCGCACACAATGCAACATTATATATAGAGTAGAAATTTGAAAAATCGACAATCAGATTGAAGAATAACAAGTTTGAGAATGCTAATGCCACGGTGTAATTACGTGCATATCAAACATAAGAATTGATATGTATATATATAGTAGAAATTTGAAAAATCGACAAACAGGCCAACAAATTGATCAAAGTAGAACATTAATATACACAGATGTAAAATTCCAGATGGAGCTAGTGACACCAACTCAACATGTTTTTCTTAGGGGTCGTTTATTTTTTTGTCTGAAGACTGAATAGTCCTGAATTTTACTAATGACTGAATAATGACTGAAACCTAAATCTGAATGACATGATTGTTTTTTTTTTTCCTCACGTATGAATATACTGTCAACATGTTTGTTTTTTAAAAATAAAATTGTCTGAAAAGAAGTAATTTTACATATATACTCATACTAATTAAAAGAAGTAATTTAACATGCAACACTCTTTATAAGATTTTGCATGTTCTTCCGCAAACAAAGTTATTTTAGCAAAACAAAAAATTCATACAGGAATATAATTTTGTATGTTATTCTACAAACAAAGTTCAAGTTCAATTTATTGTAAATAAAAAAATAAAAAATAAAAAGTTGAAGTTCAATTTTACATATTGTCCAAATATCCGGTATATAATTCTAGAAACCAATTTTATTTTTTTATTTTTTTTGTTTCCTATTTCCTAGATCATATGCAACCAGAAACCAAATTATTAATTTTTTTTTAAAGGTTCCTAGATACCTTATTTAAAAAATAAAAAAAAATAGGTCACTAAATTATATACACCGGTATATATATATATATATATATATAAACAATTATTCTATAACTTCTTCAAGCCACGAAATCTATTCAATATCAAATGCAACCAGAAAAAGAATATTTGATAAATATATATATATATATATGTAACTATGACAATCATAACAAATTATCATTCTTGATTATGTTTAAAGAGTTGCCACTGCACGTAGATAAAAAATAAAAAATAAATAAAAAATTAAAGAGCTCTTACCATGATTTGGTAGGAGAGAAATTCAATTGTTTAATCCCAAGAAGATTTCAATATGAGAAGTAATTAGGGTTTTTTTTTTTTTTTCTTTCTTTCTTTCTAAAAGCATTTTAAAATAAGAAATACGTTAAAAGAAAGAATTCTACACCATATCAAATTAGGATAAATTTAAAAATATATCTTTTTTTGGAGGATAGACTTAGAAGAAAATATTTTAATTATAATTCAGTGATTTGGAATTAAGTTAAAAGTCAAGATTTCTTACTAACGCAACAAAAAACACAAAGAATACGACAAATGTCAATATTATGTAATAAACTCTAGAATCCACTAGAAAACAAAGAGAAAAACTCTTTAAACGAACTCTGATATTTTATTAATTGAAAGATAACTCATCCTCGCGACTTACAAGCATATTTAAAACAAAAAACCCTAACCCTAATCCTTGTTGGACAAGAAACAGGATTACATAATAAAAATTACCAAAAATAGCAAAATAAAGATAATTAGGGAAATAAAAACTACTAACGACCCTAAGCAAGCCAGAATTGACAGCAGAAGATTCTGACTTGTAAGACTCAACTTATGACCAAAACAGAACTTTCCTAAAATAGCAAAAACGGTAATTTCGGGGTCTAAACGATGGAATTCGGCTAAATAGGGTATGCCTCAACAGCAAAGCTGTCGATTATCCCCTCTCTGCCCAAAACGCTTCAACTGTGAAAGTTTCACGTCATTCTGAATCCGACGCTCTCAAATTGCCCTTGAATTTAGGATGTTCTCTCATCATCATGTAAGCATCAGCCACTTGTTCTACATCAATCCCCTCCACTTGGAAAGAAGTCGACCTCGAGTTAGGTTCAGGATAGAGGGACCCCTCCGCATGGTACTAGAACAAGTCTGCAATGTTGAAAGTCTTGGAAATCTCCATGGTCTCAGGTAGATTGATCACATAGGTATTATTATTTATCTTCTTCAAAATATGGTAAGGACTATACTTCTTGGGCGTCAATTTATTGTAAGTCCCAACAGGGAACCTCTCTTTGCGCAAAAAAATCATCACTGGATCTCTTTCCTCAAACACCTTGCGACACATGTGCTTGTCTGTAGCTGCTTTATACTTAGCATTTATCTCTTCCAGCTTCTGTCGCACCTCTTCATGCACAGCCTGAGCTTGTGTAGCCATATTTTCTGCAACAATATTTTCTGCAGCAATACTAAATCCCAGACCTTTTGGTAAACAAACTAAGTCCATAGTATGTCTTGGTGGTGACACATATATCATAGCAAAAAGGGTTTTTCCTGTGGCGCTATGAACAGCACTGTTGTAGGCAAACTCAGCTTGCAGTAATGCATGATCCCACTGTTTCGGCTTATCTCCGCAAATGCAACAAACCAAATTTCCTAAGGTCATATTCGTCACTTATGTTTGCCCATCAGTTTGTGGGTGTACAGTATTACTACGGTTCAGAGAGGTTTTAAAAATCTTCCACAAGGTCACCCAAAAATGGCTAAGGAACTTCGTGTCAAGATCAAAAGTAATTGACTGCGGCACCCCATGTAGTCGGACCACTTCTCTGAAAAATAGCCAGGCTATGTGTGAAGCATCTGAGATCTTCTGGCAACAAATGAAGTGAGCCATTTTTAAAAACCTGTCAACCACCACAAAAACCGAATCTACTCCTCGTTGGGTGCGAGGTAGTCCCAACACAAAGTCCATAGACAGATCCTCCCAAATATTGTTAGGAATAGGTAAAGGCATATAAAGACCAGTATTTTGTGACTGACCTTTGGACACCTGACAGATATAACACCTCTGCACAAAATTTTCCACATCCCGTTTCAGTTACGACCAGAAATACCGCTCCTCCAAGCTAGCCAATGTCTTGTCTCGACCCAAGTGCCCACTCAATCCTCCTCCGTGCAGGTCACAGATTAACTTCTCCCTCAAAGACGTCATAGGAATACACAAACGGTTACCACAAAACAGATACCCATCATTCTCATGAAAATCACTAACAGACTGTTTATTAATACACTTTGCCTAGATTTCTTTGAAGTCTTTATCCACTTCATATAACTCCTTCAAACATTCGAATCCCACAATCTCATGAGTCAGTGTCACCAGTAGGTTGGCACGACGGCTTAGTGCATCAGCAACTCAGTTCAAAACACCTGACTTGTGTCGAATAATAAAAGGGAATTTCTGAAGAAAAGTGGCCCACCTAATATGCATGTTGTCCAAGTGTTTCTGACTATTAATAAATTTCAACGCTTGATGATCGGTGTAAAATACGAACTCCCTCTGTACTAGGTAATGCTTCCACTTCTTTGAGGCTCGGACCACTGCATAGAACTCCTGATTATAAGTACTCCACTTCTGGCGGGCTTCACTCAATTTCTCACTAAAGAATGCTACTGGTCGCTTTTCTTATGATAACACAGCTCCAATCCCCACGCCACTAGCATCACACTCAACCTAAAAAAATTCTCAAAGCTAGGCAAGGCCAATACTGGTACTGTGCATAATTTCTCCTTAATCAATGCAAAAGCCATCTCTACTTCTTCTCCCCACTGAAATCGGCCTTTCTTCATGCATTCTGTGATTGGTGCCATTACAAAACTAAAATTGTGAATAAATCAGCAGTAGAAAGTGGCTAAACCATGAAAACTCCGAACTTCACTCACAGTCTTTGTCGCCGACCATTCTCGAATAGCTCGAACCTTCTCTTCATCCACATGGATTCCTTTCGAACTCACTTTATAACCTAGAAATAACAAGCCGCTAGTCATAAAGCTGCATTTCTTGAGATTAAGAAACAATTGATTCTCCTGTAAAACTGTCAATACCTCTTGTAACTGCTCCACGTGCTCTCCCTCGGTCCTACTATAGATAAGAATATCGTCAAAATAAACAATAACAAATTTCCCCACATAAGGCCTCATTACCTGATTCATCACCCCCATGAAAGTACTAGGTGCATTTGACAGTCCGAATGGCATGACCAGCCACTCATACAAACCATCCTTGCTCTTGAATGTTGTTTTCCATTCATCCCCAGGCTTGACCAGAATTTGATGATACCCACTGCTTAGATCAATTTTCGAAACAACTTTGAACCCTCCAGTTGATCCAACATGTCATCTAGGCGGGGAATTAGAAATCAGTACTTGATGGTTATCTTGTTGATAGCTTGACTGTCCACACACATACGCCAACTCCCATCTTTTTTTGGTGTCAACAACGTAGCATTCGCACACGGGCTCATGCTCTTTCATATAAAACCCTTCTACAACAGCTCTTCTATCTTTTCCGTAGGATTTCATTCTCTTTTGGACTCATCCGGTAATGCGTCAAATTGGGCAAACGTGCCCCAGGTATAAGATCTATATGGTTCTAAATTTCTCTCAATTGAGGTAAGTTGTTTGGTAAATCCTCTGAGGTAATGTCTCTAAATTGTTCTATCAACGGCTTTATTTTCTCAGGAATTACTACTGTTGGTACCTCTTCCTCCTCTACCATAAGTGCTTTAACCACCAAAGTATAAACCTCCTGTGCAACCTTGACATCGGTCATGAATTCTGTGTCGGATCTAGTCACGGTTAAAAAGGACTACTTCTCCACTTCGTAAGGCTTGTTAGGCATCGTTTTTTGCTTGGAAGGAACCATAGCAACTTTATGTGACCCCCAGGTAAATAGATAAGTGTTATAAGTAATATCAATATCATCCTGCCATGGCCGACCCAACAACACATGACTAGCATCCATATCAACCACATCACATATTACCTCATCCTTATATATCTTACCAATGGAAATAGGAACACGACAAATCTTAGTTACCTTTACTGTTGGTCCCTTCTTGATCCAACCAATAGTATACAGATTTGGATGCTTCTCGGTTGGCATTTTCAGGTGTTCCACCAATTTCCTTGCAACGAAGTTCACACAACTCCCACTATCCACGATTAAATCACAAAATTTTTGACTGACTGTATAGCAAAACCGAAATATGTTATTACACAATTAACCCGCTCTCCATCCTCTTCTGCGAATTCTGCTCCCTCATACAAATCACCCTCATCTTCTACATCCTGAGCATTCGAATCTTCTTCACCTTTTTCCACCCAATTCACAGGCTTTAGGCGATCAGGACATGAATTTAAATGATGACCAGGTTTTCTACATCTGTAACAAGTCCCTGATGTAGGTTTAGCATAAGGGTTTGGGTTCAGATTTCTGGGTACATTCCTATTGACTGGGACTGTTGCTTGATTGCTACTACTACCCTTTTCTCCCATAACACCTCTAGGCTGGCTTGACAGACTCGATGATTGAACACCCTTATCCCTGTTAGCAAATGGTGAGTCTGGATTGTTTCTCCAAAATCCTAAATTTCCACCCCTGCGTTCCAGCAACTTGGCTTTTAACGCCATGTTATAAGCTTCCTCCATAGTCCAAATCACTTGCAACCCCGATCTTATCTCGAAGTGACTACTTCATCCCATTCAGATATCTGGCTACGTGCTGCCCCTCTGTTTCACTCAAATTATTTCACTCTGAGAGCCTAGAAAATTCTGTTGTGTAATCAAACACCGATTTAGACCCCTGTGAACAATTTTGAAACAACTGGAATAAATATTGTTCATAATCCGATGGTAAAAACCTACCCATCATAAGTTGCATCATTCTACGCCAGGTCCTCACAAGCGCATTTCCATGTCGCTGACGGTTCTTCTATAACTGATCCCACCAGATTGCAGCCCCTCCTTTCAATCTGAAGAAGACAAACTTCACCATCTTCTCTTTCGGAATCTCCATCATCTCAAAGAACCGCTCTACTTTTGTAATCCAATCAAGAAAATCCTCTATACGCAGATTATCATTAAAGCTCGAAAGATCTGCTTTCAAACGATAGTCATCATGCTCTCTCTATCGTCTTACCGGCTGTACTACTTTATACCCCTTAGCATCTCCATCTTCCAAATCATCCTCGCTATCAAGTTGATTACGAGGAGGACATCTTCTGTCAGCAGGTTGGCCTCGGGAAAATCCTTTGGCGCATGTCCTGTTAACTAGTGGCCTGTTGTTAGCTTTGAGGTTCATCTCGGCAAGCATCTCACGGATTGCTGTCACCTGTTGCTGTTGCTCCTCCATTGCCGCCCACAAGGCCTCTACCCCACGGTCACCGCCAATAGGGTTTCCGTCTTCTGCTCCATTAGTTGTCATCGAGACTAGCAAATCCGTGCTCTAATACCAATTGACGCAGTAAAAAACACAAAGAATACAACCAACGTCAATATTCTGTAATAAACTCTGGAATCCACCAGACAACAAAGAGAAAAACTTTTAAACGAACTCTGAAATTTTATTAATTGAAAGATAACTCAGCCTCGTGGCTTACAAGCATATTTAAAGCAAAAAACCCTAACCCTAATCCTTATTGGATAAGAAACGGGATTACATAATAAAAATTGCCAAAAATAGCAAAATTGAGATAATTGCGGAAATAAAAACTCCTAACGACCCTAAGCAAGCTAGAATTGACGGCAGACGATTCTGACTTGTAAAACTCAACTTATGACCAAAACGGAACTTTCCTAAAATAACAAAAATGGTAATTTCGGGGCCTAAACGATGGAATTCAACTAAAATAAAGGGTATACCTCATTAGCAAAGCTATTGATTACCTCCTCTCCTGCCAAAACGCTTCAACTATGAAAGTTTCATATCATTCCGAATCCGACGCTCTCAAATTGCCCTTGAATTTAGGATGTTCTCTCATCATCATATAAGCATCAGCCGCTTATTCTACATCACTTACCTTTTTTTTTTAAGTTGTTTTTTTGATATTTTTAAGTTGTTTGAGCACTTAAAAAAAACAAACAAAACAACTTAATGAGTTCAATTCAGACTCATTAAATCTTAAGTGGAAAAAACAAACGACCCCTTAGTTTTTGCATAGTTTAATACATTCACAAAGAAGAAATTATTTAAACCGATTGATTGTGGTATATAATTGAGTTCTTGTCTCTATTAATAATAATAAAAACAATTTCCCTTTAGAAATAAAAATAAATCATCAACAGAATATTAGTTAAATTAAAGGCATACCTTAGCTTATTTCTTTGGTAGCAAGCTCTGCACAGAGTGGTATCTAATTTCAAATGCTAAATGAAATTCATTCAATGTAATTTAGAGGAATTAACGGGAAATTAAAAAAAAATGGTTTTCTATTTTTATCTATTTCTAATTTATTTTTTTCTATAGGCTTGAATGACAAAAATACCTCCCTTTTATGTTGACTTGTGTACCCTACCCAATTTGTCTCCACTTATTCTTTCTCTCTCTCCCCAGCCAAAAGATTTCTTTCCTCTCTCACTCGGTTTTCTTCGTCTCTCTCTTGAACCTAAACAAAACTCTGCAATTATAAGTTGCAATTTAAGTGTTATTCCAAGTTCAAAGACAGTGATATATGTGGCTTAGAACAAGGAATTCCACAATTATCAAATCAAATTCCGAAAAAAGAAGAAAGCAAAAATAGGTGAGATGTGTAGAACTTCTAAACTCAGGCTTAGTGATGCAGTAGCAGCTAAGGCAATAGAACACATGGAGTGGGTGGCGAATTCATATTTGGGTCGCATGGACCAACCAAATCCAGGCTAAACTTCGTGGACCTCTACAGAGGGCATATGGGGTCGGATCATCTATTATAATATGTTTCCGAAAATCCCAAGACAAGCCCTACATATGTTATGAAGATTCTATCCTCAATAACTGATCACAATAGGCCCAAATTTGGCCATCTATCTTGTTGCGCAAAGACAAGAGCTGGACGAGCTGAACTTCGTGAACCTCTGTAGAGGGCATATGAGATCAAATCGTCTTTTATAATATGTTTCTAAAAATCCCAAGACGATCCCTACAGATGTTTTGAAGACTCTGTCCTCTGTTGCAGATTACAACATACCCAAATTCGGCTCTCTATTTTGTTACGTGAAGACTTGAGCTGGAAGTTTGAATTAGATGACATTGAGTCAGAATCAGATTATGATTTGTTCTCTTTTTCGTAGTCTTTGTTTGATTAGGATTTGTTCTCTTTTCCTAGATAGGATTTCTTTTCAGTTTTAGTTTAAGTTAATTTAGAAGTCGATTCCTTGTGGAAGTTGACTTATTGCTTTTCCTATTTAATATGTTTGAATTCAATTTGTTAATTAGCTTTTGATTAATAAAAATACCGAGATTGTTTCTCAACTATCAAATTACATCATCCTTCGTGCGCGAAGTCGATTGTCGTATTTGAAGTCTATTTTTCTGGTATTTGTGGACAGATCAACAGATTAATAGTAGGGTTTGTTTCCGGTATTCGTGCGAGAATCAATGGATCTGAATCATTTATCCTTCCTTTTATCAATTGTTGTTTGTGTTGAATTTCCTGCTACGTCAGTTGGTATTTGAGGCCTATTATTCTAGTATCTGTGTGCAAATCAACAGATTAATGGTAGGGTTCACTTCCGGTATTCGTGTGTGAATCAACGAATCCGAATCATTTATCCTTTCTTTTATCTATTATTGTTTTGTGAATCTTCTGTTGCATCAGTTTGGTATCAAAGCCACCAAGTCTACCGTTGTTTTAAGCTCAATGTCCACGGAACACTCATATCTCTAAAAAAAAAAAAAAAAAAATCCATGAACCCTCAAACACAATTAGCTTCCTATCCTTCGGTGTTTTTCGATGATACATATGTATTGGCAAAAGTTTTTGTTGATTTTGATCTACCACCGGTCTTTGATAAAGAGATATTTGAAAAGGAGTCCATGGACATCATGACAAGAATTGAAGGATTGTTCGTCGTAAAAGATCTCGGCTGTTAGCACACACAAAAATTTTATACAGGTTTTTGGGATGAAGGCAGTCAAAATTCGAGGACGAATTTTGACCAACCTGAAGAGAGTGATGCATTAGCAGCTAAGGCAATGGAACACATGGAGCGAGTGGAATTCGTATTTGGGTCGCATGGACCAACCAAATCAGGGTTGAACTTCATGGACCTCTACAGAGGGTATAAGGGGTCAGATCATCTATTATAATATATTTTTGGAAAACCCAAGACAAGCCCTATATATGTTATGAAGACTTTGTCCTCAATAATAGATCACAACAGGCCCAAATTCAGTCATCTATCTTGTTACGCGAAAACGTGAGCTAGACGAGCTGAACTTTGTGAACCTTTGCAGAGGGCATATGAGGTCGGATTATATATTATAATATGTTTTCAAAAAGCCCAAGACGAGCCGTACAGATGTTATAAAGACTCCATCCTCTATTACAAATCACAACAGACCCAAATTCGACTATCTATTTTGTTACATGAAGACTTGAGCTGGAAGTTTGAATTAGATGACATTGAGTCAAATTCAGATTAGGATTTGTTCTCTTTTTCGTAGTCTTTGTTTGATTAGGATTTGTTCTCTTTTCCTAGATAGGATTTCTTTTCAGTTTTAGTTTAAGTTAATTTAGAAGTCGATTCCTTGTGAAAATCGACTTATTGCTTTTCCTATTTAAGATGTTTGAATCCAATTTATTATTTAGCTTTTGATTAATAAAAATACCAAGATTATTTCTCAACTATCCAATTACATCTTCCTTCGTGTGTGAAGTCGATTGTCGTATTTGAAGCCTATTTTTCTGGTATCTGTGCACAGATCAACAGATTAATAGTAGGGTTCGCTTTCGGTATTCGTGCGTGAATCAACGAATCCAAATCGTTTATCCTTCCTTTTATCGATTGTTGTTTGTGTTGAATTTCCCACTATCTCAGTTGGTATTTGAGGCCTATTATTCTGGTATCTATGCGTGGATCAACAGATTAATAGTAGGGCTTGCTTCCAGTATTCGTGCACGAATCAACGGATCCGAATCGTTTATCCTTTCTTTTATCGATTGTTGTTTTGTGAATTTTCCACTGCATCAGTTAGCCATATATGATATGATATATTGATATGTAAATGTAATGTTGTTTGCAAACATTCTATTGTTTTCAACCTAATTAATTAAAGGGAAAATAGGTCTAAATAACACTAAATCCATTGTGACTTTTGGGATTGATACTAGATTAATAATTTGAGTTTAAATGGCACCAATGGACAAAAATATCATCACCTTCTTCTTTTATTACTTTTCTACCATTTTTAGGTTTTTTTTTTTTTTTCAAAAACCTCTTTTGATGGAGGTCCTACATCAATGGAGGTTGAACAAACAGACCTCCATTAGAGGTCAAACAAACCTCCATGGAGGTCAACGAAGAAGATGAAATAAAAAATTCTGAAAAATTTCTTTTTTGTCCAGTAAGTCTTGAAATTTGTAAGAATATCTAGTAAGTATCGGAAATTACAAAATAAGTCTCATAAAAATCTAAATAAAGTCTTGGGAATACAAAATAAGTCTCGGAAATACCAAAATAGGCCTCAAAAATACCCAAGATAATTCGGAGACAACAAATTAATTCTGGAAAAAAAAAAAAAAAAAAAAAAAAACGCAAGACTCATTTTGTGATTGTATTTTGAGGGTATTTTTGTTAGAAACACATTTTTGATACTATTAAAACTCAAGTTATTAAGTTGGTGTTAGTGTTAAAACTTAAAAGTAGAACAAAGAGGGCTAGAAAATTCTGATCGATAGCTGCCAACAAATGACCCCAATACCTCATTATCCGTCTGTTTCGTTTCGTATTTTACCCATTATTGGCTTTTGCTTTTCTGCATTATTGTTCTTGCCAAAGCATCTTCACTTGTTTTCTTTGCATGCAACATTTTAATTTTGTCTGCTTCTAATCATCATGTTTTTCATATTATTCTATTTTGTTTGTTTACTTGTCAATATGTGGACTTGAGTCCTTTCTCAATAATCAATATGCAGGGAATCCAACAAAAATTTAGCTTTGATAATTCTATAGGAATATGATAGCTTTATTACATCTGTCTTCCATGGAATCCATTCCTTCAAAAATTTGTTGAAGAGGCTTTCTCCACATACACCTTCTCCATAGTTTTTTTTTTAAGAAAAAAAAAAATTTGGTATTATTTTTAATTAATAAAAAATTATTTTAACATATAATATATATTTATGTTAAAATAAAATTGAAGAACATGTAAAACAATAGATGAAGTAATAACAAAGGTAATGAGAGGAAGTAAAATAACATGAGATAAATGAAGGGAGTAGGATTGTTACTTTTTATATTATTGATGGATTCGAAAATTACAAAACTAAGTAACAACACTAAGCTTATTTATAGGTGAAGATGACATCACTAAATATAAGCCACATGTCATCCAAAGCTCTACTCTATCGCCACATGCTGATGAGTCATCATGCTAGAAGAATCCATTATGTTTCACCTTAATGATCTCAAAAAGGGTGAAAAGCAAATGATGGATGGTGGTAAATCCACAAGTTTCTACAATCTTCTACAATACTCTCTATTGGATTTCCACCATCTGTATTTTAGTTTGCTAAGAAAAACCCAGTGGCACAAAAACCTTAGTAAAAATATATATAATGATCTTCTAGATCAAATGGTGTGAATGTGTTCAGAACTGCCTTATTAAAACCTTTCCGGTAAAACCCAGTGGGACAAAATCCGGTAGAAGGAAAAAGAGTACAGTACATGAATGTCCATTCAAAATTTTGCTCCCCCTGAACAAAACTTCAATATCAATTCTGTAATTTACAGAGCCGACACATGCCAATTCCATATACCAGTTTCTTAAAAGTTGATGTAGACAATGTTTTGGTAAACAGATCTGTAAGATTATCTGTAGACCATATTTGTTAAACATCAATTTGTCGGTTCTATTGAAGTTCATGAATATAGAAGAATTTAGGAGAAATATGTTTGGTTTTATCTCCTTTGATATATCACTCTCTAACTTGAGCAATACAAACCGCATTATTTTCAAATATCAGTGTCGGTATTTCTACGGATAATGAGAATCCGCGTGTCTTTTGAATATGATGAATAACTGACCTTAGCCAAACACATTCTTGACTTGTTTCATGAAGTGCAAGGATCTCTGAATGATTAGAGAATGTAGCAACAAGAGTTTACTTTGTGGAGCACCAAGAGAAAAAACATATCATGTTTGTGAACGAGCTTTATGGGGATCAAATAGATATCCGGCATCAGCATAGCCAAGTAAACCAGAAAAGTTGTTAGATTTTGAGTAATATAATCATAAATCTTTCATTCCACGAAGATAACGAAAAAAGATGTTTAATCTCATTCCAATATCTTCGAGTTGGTGCTGAACTGAATCTAGCATACAAATTTACTGAAAATGCAATATCCAGTCTATTACATTGAGCTAAATATAATAAAGCACCAATTGCATTAAGATATGGTATTTCAGGACCAAGTATCTTTTCACCATCTTCAATTGGCCGGAATGGATCTTTCTTAGGATCAAGAGTTCTAACAATCATAGGAGTACTTAATGGATGAGCATTATCCGTATGGAATCTTTTCAGAATCTTTTCAACATATGATGATTGATGGATAAGTATTCCGTTTGATTTATGCTCAATCTCTAGGCTGAGACAATATTTTATCTTTCCCAGGTCTTTCATTTCATTTTCCTTTTTAAATATTCAACAGTTTTCAGGAACTCTCCAGGAGTTCCAATCAAATTCATATTATTAACATAAACTGTTATAATAGCAAATCCAGATTTTGATTTCTTTATGAAGACACATGGGCATATAGGATTATTAATGTATCCTTCTTTAATCAAATATTCACTGAGGCGGTTATACCACATGCGCCCAGATTGCTTTAATTCATACAAAGACCTTTGTAGTTTAATCAAGTATAAATTGTGAAGTCTTGAGTTATATGCTTCTGGCATTCTAAATCCTTCAGGGATTTTCATATAAATATCTTAATCGAGTGAGCTATATATATAGGCAGTTACTACATCCATAAGACGCATTTTAAGTCTTTCTAAAACAGCCAAACTTATCAAAAATCGAAACATAATTGTATCTATCACTGGTGAGTACGTCTCATCAAAATCAATACCAAGTCTCTATGAGAAACCTTGTGCTATGAGTTGTGTCTTATATCACACCACCTCATTTTTCTCATTACGTTTCCGTACAAAAAATCCATTTGTATCCAACAGGTCTGACGTCTTTAGGCATCTAGACTATTGATCCAAATACTTTACGTTTAGCTAATGAAGTCAATTTTGTTAGAATTGCTTCTTTCCATTTAGGTCAATCAGATCTTTGCCTACAATTATCGAGGTTATGAGGCTCACAATCATCATTTAAAATTTCAGTAGCCACTGTGTACGAAAATATATCATTGATGATTGTTTCTTCAGGTTTTCACATTCCTTTTGTATAATTTATAGAAATGTTCTCATTTCTATGTTCTTGTATCTCTTTAGAGATTCCTTCTCCTGCAAGGGTTTCTTGTGTCCTTTCAAGGACATCTAACTCTTGTGGAGTTAATTTAGAGAAAGTGGATTTATTTACAATTTTAGGAATATGATCCTGATATTTTGTTTTCTTCTTCCGGGGAACAATATCTTTCGAACCAAGTGGCCTACCACGCTTCTGGCGTACATTAGATGATTATCTTGCTATTATTTGTTTAGATTGTTCTTCTAGAACAATCACCCATGCTAGTACATTAATAGTTGGGATGTATGATTTTGTTACCCTAGTAGCATCTGTAAATGCATCTAGTAACTGATTTGCTATTGTTTGAAGATGATCTATCTTGCATGCTTCATTCTCACATTAAGATGTGTATGGGTCAAGATGAATAAGACTAGGAACTTTCCAAGAAAGTTCACGCTTCTCTTCATGAGAAGTTTTTCTTCCCCTAATGATGGGAAATTTCTCTTGTCAAAATGACAATCAAGAAATCATGCAGTAAAAATATCATCAGTCAAAGGTTCTAGATACCTAATAATTTATGGTGAATCAAGACCAACATATATTCTCAAATGCCGTTGAGGTCCCATTTTAGTTTTATGTGTAGGTGCAATTGGGACATATACTGCACAACCAAAAGTACACGAATGAGAAATATCTGGTTGATGGCCAAATACAAGTTGTACTGATAAATATTGATGATAAGCAATGGGACGAAGACGAATTAATGCAGTAGCTTGTAAAATAGCGTGTCCCCAAACAAAAATTGGTAATTGTGTTCGTAACAATAAAGTTCTTGCAATTACCTAGAGACGCTTGATAAGTGACTCTTCTAATCCATTCTGAGTATGAACATGTGGAACCGGATGTTCAACATCAATCACAACTGGATGTTCAATATCAATCACAGCTGATCTGCAATATTCATCAAATGTCTTGGAAGTAAATTTTTCAGCATTATCAAGGTGTATTGACTTCATCGAATGATCGGGAAAATGTGTCAAAACCTGATAATCTATGCAAGTAATCTTGCAAAAGCAACATTACATGTTGATAATAAGCAAACGTGTGACCATATAATAGATGCATCAACTAGGACCATAAAATAGTGAAACGGTTAACTTGGTGGATGAATAGGTCCACATATGTCCCATTAAATCCTTTGTAGAGAATGACGAGGATTCAAAGCCAACCTTAGAATGGGATGGTTTTATTATTAATTTCTCTTGTGAACATACAGTACATAAATTTTCATAGGATAAAAGAATCTTCTGGTTCTTTAATGGATGTCCATAAGAATATTCAATGATTCTACGCATCATTGTAGATGTCGGGGTGACCAAGACAATCATGCCAAAGCATAAATATTTTTGGGTTTGAGAAAATCTGGTTCATAACTGTTTAAACTTCTACACCTCTTATAAGAATGTAATATAATCCAGATGATAAAGCACGCAGCTTTTTCCATAATTAGTTTCTAGCCTGGATCATGGGAAGTAATGCACAAATACTCAATATTCTCATCATTTATAGTTTCTATGTGATCTCCATTACACCATATATTTTTGAAACTAAGTAAATTTCTTCTGAATCTGCTTGAATATAAAGCATCATTGATACATATTTTAGTATTGTTTGGTAACAATATCATGGCTCTATCGAAGCCTTTTATCAGATCTGTTGGACCTGATATTGTATTAACATTTGTTTTAAGCAAGGTTAAATTTAGAAAGTATTTATGATTCCGCAAAATCGTTTGTGTTGTTGTACTATCGGCTAGACATATATCTCCTTTATATTGCTTTTCAATATCATCCAATTTACCGTTTAAAGACATATATATTCACAAAGAAAAATAAAGTGCATATTAGATAGAATGATCAAAAGTATATATTACATCAGGAATATTTTACATAATTATTTCACATGATAACAAAAAAAAATTACAAACAGTACTTAATTGGTATGGACATTTCCATCACTAATTGAAGTGGTCACTTTATCATTCGAGTCATCTAGGAAATCAGAAGCATTAAACTGGGTGATATGCATAAAATCTAAATCCTCCATGAAGTAGGTTTCAAGATTCTTCCCTTTTTCCTTTTCTTTGATCAATGGTTGATAAAACTCAACCAAATGTTTAGGTGTGCAGCATGTATGTGACCAATGATTATGACAGCCACACTTGAAAGAAATGTCATCATCTTTCTTAGGCCCTTTTTGGATAATTTTCCCTTTATCTAGTATGGCCTTATTAACATTCTATTTCTGGGGAGTGTTTTCATTATTTTGATTATAACCACCTGGACAAAAATAACCATATGCTCTTTCACAACCCCGACCACGGCCACGACAACAGCCAAGATTAGGATCATGACCACGGTAGGGACTGTGACCATGACCACGACCACAAGTATGCCCTCTAACAATGTTACCGTTCACTTTTGGGAATGCTATAGAGCCGATCGGGCGTGATTCATGATTTTTTATTAAGAGCTCGTTATTTTTCTCTGCAACCAAGAGACATGAGATTAGCTCTGAATATTTTGAGAATCAACGTTCTCAATATTGCTGTTATAATATCATATTCGAGGTATGAAAGATTGTAAACTTTTTTTCCAACATATCGTTTTTTGTTATGTCCTGACCACACAATTTCAATTGTGTAGTGATTTTGAATAAAATAGAATTATACTCAGAGACTAATCTATAGTCTTGAAAGCGTAAATGTTGTCACTGATACCTGGCATTTGGTAATGCAACATCGGGTTGGTTATCAAATCGGTCTTTTGGCTCTTGCCATAGAATTTCTGGTTCTGTGATAGTTAGGTATTGGGCTTTCAGATCCTCATGCAAATAGTGATAGATAATAACCACGGTAGTAGATTTGTCTTGTTCATTTTCCTCGGCCCCATCTGCAATGGTGTAAAACAGGCCTTCCGATTTTAAAAGTAATTTGGCGTCAACAACCCAGGACATGTAGTTGTCCTCAGACACTTCTAGTGCAGCAAAATTCAAACTTGCAAGATTTGGCATTATGACAACTTCTGGTTATCTGAAAATCACAATCGGAGTCGGAACTTCTAGTCTAATAAAAACCCAAGGAATTTAAATCTTTAGATATATAAAGGAATATTTGTAAGTAAATAAATCCAGAAGTTTCAGGTTCCAGTAATGATAAATAAATCCATAAACTTCAAATTCGAAATGGGTGACCAAATTGTTTAAATAAAAATCGCGTAAAAGTAAATAAAATGCGAGAAAGTAAATCCAAAACTGTAGGTTCCGGTATTAATAAATAAAAATCTAGAATCTTCAGGTTCTAGTAATAATAAATTTAGAAGCTTCAAGTTCTGAAAATAAATCTAGAAACTTCAGGTTCTAGTGGTAATAAATTGAGAAGCTTTAGGTTCTGAAAATAACAGCATCGTGCTGATAACGTGTTAAAATAAAATTGAGGAACATGTAAAACGATAGACGAAGTAATAACAAAGGTAATGAGAGGAAGTAAAATAACATGAGATAAATGAAGGGAGTAGGATTGTTACTTTTTATATTATTGATGGATTCGAAAATTACATAACTAAGTAACAACACTAAACTCATTTATAGGCGAAGATGACATCACTAAATATAAGCATATGTCATCCAAAGCCACATGTCATCCAAAGCTTTACTAGTCTACTCTATTGCCACATGTTGATAAGTCATTATACTATAAGAATCCATTATGTTCCACGTTAATGATCTCAAAAAGGGTGAAAAGCAAACGGTAGGTGGTGGTAAATTCACAAGTTTCTACGGTCTTCTACAATAATTTAAATGTTTTTATAATATATTTTGTTTTTTATAATTTTTCTAATTTAATTATTTACTAAATGCCTAAATGACCAATACACATTAGTGTGAGTGTGTTTTTTGTTTTTTTTTAATTATCAAACACTAGGGTTAATTTGTCATTTTATTATTTGCAATATTTGTTTTTAAATAACACTTTTAAAAAAAATTAATTAATTTAGCCTAATGTAATTTTACACTATTTATCATCCAAGTTTATTTAAAAATGGATTAATTTCACTAAATCACCCTTAGTTTATTAAATCTAATAAGATTATAAAAAGATACTAAAAATTAACACAAAAACCCTTTACAATCAAGTTAATCCGTTAACTTTAACGGTTAATTAACATTGACCCTTAGAAAGCCAAATATACCATTATCACACTATCCCAAATATAAAATATTTTTTTATTAAAAATTGAAAAATCAAAATTAAAAAAAATAATAATAATCTACCAACGATGATCTCCACCGCTGAAGGAAACAAAAGATCTTTGATGATCTCCTCCTACTGAAAGAAATCATCGTCAATCTCCTCTGGAGGAGAACAGCCTTCTGCGGTTAGCAGAGAAGGCTCATCCACAAACTAATGATGTTTCCGCGAACTAATTATCTTTTTTTTTTAATTTGATTTTTCACTTTTTAATTAAAAAATATTTTACGTTTGGGATGAAGTGTCATGGATTTATTTGGTTTTCCACGGGTCAAGGTCAGTCAACCGTTAAAGTTAATAGATTAAGTGATTGACTTGATGGCAAGAGGTGTTTGTGTTAATTTAATACATCTTTTTGAAATTTTACTAGATTCAATAAAGTAAGGGTAAGTTAGTGCAATTAACCCTTTAAAAATTAATATATTTAATAAAAAATTAAAATATTTATGGATAGGACCGAAGAATGATGTATTACGTACGATAATGCTGCAATTTTTGTCTAATGCAATTGACACGAAGTTAATTAGTTGTCAATATGTTTACCTTATGAAATGCGACATTAAAAAACTGTTAAAATAGATTGGACAAAAGAAGTTGTTGCCTCATTGCGTGCTTGTTCTATTTTACATTGCATTGATAGGTGAGGATGCTAATCAAATTCAACAACGAAACGAGACTTGAGAGCCAATCTAATCCTAGTTTATAAAAATCCATTAATAAATTAAACAGACCTTTAAACCATAATGAGAAGGCAAAAATGGTTGGATGGATCACGGTTCATGGATGGCGTGTCCTCTTAAAACTTGCAAGGGTAGTGTCTTTGAAAAAACAAAAATAATAAGAAAAGAGTCCTGGTGAGAAGGTAAACTAATAACCAATTATTCTCAATACTTGGTCACCGACATTTCATCAAACTCAATGTATGGTTGTCTATAAATAGCTATCAACAACTTATGTCTCATAACTCAAACTCAAACACAAATTTTCCATATACATTATACAATTATAATCCTGAAAAGCTATATAGCTTGGTCTTTGTAATTTCTTTGTAAAACTATGGCGGTTCCTTTTAAGCATTGCTTCCTGTTATCTTTACTAGTAGCATTATGTTTGCAAGGTTTTGAAATGAGCGAGGCGACTCGCCATCTTTTGGACACACCAGCAGCTCCAACTCTTCCAAAGGCCACTTTGCCTCCATTATCCTCTATGCCTTCTCTTCCTAAACCCACCTTACCACCACTGCCCTCTACTCCATTACCGACACTGCCAACGCTGCCTAAAGCTACACTGCCACCATTGCCCTCCATTCCAAAGGCTACATTGCCTCCTTTGCCAAATCCTACACTCCCTACCTTGCCTACAGCCCCAACAGTGACACTGCCTCCACTTCCCTCAGTTCCACTTCCTACCATTCCAACTACGATCCCTTCGATTCCAACCATTCCATCCCTTTCACCACCTACATCAAACTGATCATTTAATCAGCAACGCTCGCCTGAGATGCCACAGTTCTAGCTATTAGTCTCTTTTTTGGGGATATGCTTCTATCAATATTGTTATATCTGGATGTGCTTATAGGATTATGCGAGTCTTGTGTACTTTAGCTTGTATTGTATCCCAGATATTTATTTTAGGTCTGTTTCAGTTTTCGCTCTGGGTGTGGTCTTATAGTTTGTTTGTGTATTTTCACTCCTTTTTGTTATTGTAATGATGAATATTATTGATTATTGACTGTTTCTTCTTCTTCTTCTTCTTCTTCTTCTTCTTCTTCTTCTTCACTGCAGTAATACCATTTGCCTTCGCATAATTCAAATAGCATTCACTTTGAAAAAACGACAAACTCAATAAATGAATGATCCATACAACATTAATGCCATGGAATATCCAGTAAAGCTATAGCAGAAAATTAGTTTAAGGCATGCATTGCCAGCAAACTCAGCAGAGATCGGTATATATTTTAAAGTATGACATGAAAAAACAACAAAAATTTAATTTAATTTAGAAAATCAAACAAATTAATGTTAACAAAATTTAATCTTTAGTACCATACTTCTAACTCCTGCCTTACAACTTATTCTCAAGATCCCGATGTACGTCATGAGTAAGAATGTACTTGGATTTTTGAGAAAAAAGGTTTAGGGATTGAATCCTCCTCGCACCATCCTTAAAGAAAGATCAGATAATTTGTGCTTGCAATCCGCAAAGGTTTATGGCTATGCAAAAGGCTTACTGGAATATTTCTTCAACCTAACATTGATTATTTTAAAAGTTACAACAATACCAAATTATACCACATTGCATCACACTTAACATCATTATGATGAATTTGCCTACACATCAATATGTTACTTTTACATTATTTCAGGTAACATTATTTTTTATTTTATTTTAGATCGAACAATCGGCTTCTCTCTAGCGGGGTGATCATTTGAACAGTGAAGGAAGACAAATAAAACTAGGGGGATTTTAATACTTATCAAAATTATTACTAAAAGTAAAACTAGCACAGTAATTCCAATACTTTTCTAGCAAGAAAACCAAGGCACATATGCTCTCACAGTCTCACATGCCTTTCGATAGCTTTAAGCGATTTGAAAGTTTCATTCACATCTCAACCATATGGGAATATGAACCAATTTCCAACAACACAATGAGCCAAAATAGACAATACCTCGTGGGTAGCAACCTTATACATACACGGCGAAATTTTGGTGTCAACATTTTTTTTTTTTTTTTGACATTACCTTTAAGACCGGAGGGTATCGCATTTTTTTTTAACAACATAATTCTTAAATATTAATATATTTGTTGACATTGAATATTAATTTTTGTGTTGGTCCCTCCAAAGCTAAATTCCTGGCTTCACCTCTGTATGTACACGAGCGAAATTTTGGCCTTAAAAATACTATTATTGCCATAAATTTGTTTTCTTCATAATAATCTACTCAATAAATTAGTTGTTTAGACCTTAAGGCAATGAATTTGATTGTGATCCAAAAGTAATTTTCAAATATTGATCCAAAATTTTAAGTTATATTCTTAGAACATATTTGATTGATATAGTAACAATTACTGTTTTCAAATTTAAAAACCCACAAAATGATTTTTTGTCACTTTCCAATTTTGACTAATTTTATTTTATCCAAAGAACAGTTTCTGGATACATACAAAAACTTTAACCAAACATATTTTAAAAATAATAATAATAAATAAAAAGATATCCCTGGATTGTGTATAAAATCTCACCAACTGTTCGTGAATTGTGTTGTCTAAATTTCTTGTTTAGACATTATAGCTCAACTGATCGTTGTAAATAGCAATATTCAATTTAGGGAGGTGAACTAACCAATGTTTCTTCACATTTTTTCCAACCACAACTCATCACACTTATGTTTATACACGCAATCCTTCAACACTTCTTCCCTATAAAACCTCATCGACAAGGGCCTTTCATCAGAAACACTTGCTACAATTTGCCAATATTTGAATCTAATCAAGCTAGCCCTTCGAAAGTTTTTATTCTAGCAACCATGGCTTTTCCCAAGCATTGGTTTTTACCACTTCTAATTGTGGCATTGTCTCTGTCGAGCTTTGACATGAGCCAAGCAGCTCGCCACCTTTTGGACACACCAGCATCTCCGCCGCCAGCATTAACATTGCCTGCAATTCCACCTATGCCTAAAGCCACGCTGCCACCACTGCCCTCCACTCCGTTGCCAACTCTGCCTAAAGCCACACTGCCGCCACTGCCCTCCACTCCATTGCCGACTCTTCCAACACAACCAACTCTGTCTAAAACCACACTACCACCACTACCCTCCACTCCATTGCCAACACAACCAAATCTGCCTAAAGCTACGCTGCCACCATTGCCCTCCACTCCATTGCCAACTTTGCCAACACAACCAACTCTTCCAAAGCCTACATTGCCTCCTTTGCCTACCACCCAAATTCCATCTCTGCCAAATCCTACACTGCCAACCTTGCCTACAGCCCCAAAAGTAACACTGCCTCCATTGCCTGCTACGCCACTACCAACTATCCCCACAACAATCCCTTCAATTCCAACGATTCCTTCCCTTTCCCCACCCCCATCAAACTGAACTGGAGCACTTAACATGCCACGATTAAATTACTCACAGCCTTCAGTAGACGTGTCTGGCTTACTAGAAGCGTTTCTTAAATATTCTACGGTTTGAGATATCATGAACATGTATTGTTCTTAATATTGGTTGCCTTTACTCAGCTAGAGCGGTCCATGTATTTGTTTGTTTAAGGGATTCTGTGGTTTATTTTTTTCATGCATTGTGGAGTCATTCTCTGAGACTCTTTATTTTTTTTCTTCTCTTAGATCATGGTGTATGTCAGCTGCTTCCTTTTGTTAGTGAATATAATATATACTTTTTTAATTCATTTCATGCTGCTGGTCCTCTCTGAGACATGTTTGATGACGGAAGATAAGGTACTTCCCGAGGTTTATGTTACAATTTTTGAGAAGGTAGCAACATATGGTGTGCAAAATGGTACTATAGTGGAGCAAGATGACAGGTACCAGAGATTGAATTTCCTTCGACAATGTAACCAATCTATTCCACAACCCGTGCATCAGATTTTTCTCCAACAATTGGCTGCATAGTTTACATCTGAACTTCCTTTGACAAAGTACTCAAAGACGCATTTTCTTAATTTCTGTGCCGATTGCTATAGAACAACTAGTTGGATGGAAGGGTATTCCGAGAACTTCTTACCGGCTAGGCATGCTAGTGAATGGATTACTCTTGAAGATGTGACATCGAAGGTTGTTCTACCGCAAGCTAGAAGGCCTAGAAAGAAGAGAATTTCATCCGCCGGGGAACATCAAAAGAGAGGGAGCAGAGTGTGTACAACTAGTAGACAACTCGGTCACAACCAATATAATTGTCAGAATTTGTCAGAATCCTCAGCCATACCACAAAGGACTGCACCATCTACTGAACTGAATCAAATCGACCATGTAGATGGTACAAGTGCAACAAATTAATATGGAGAAAAAGGCCACGATGTAGCAAGATGTCCTGCAACGGAAGTTGGTGGTATAAGTTAGGTAGTAAGTTGATATCGATGATCTTTTATTCCTTATATGTATGGATATCATTATGTTATAATATTGTTATTTTTTTTTTTTTTAGATAACTTACGATTACGTTTGAATTATAAATTGCAATTTCAGAGTTATTCCAAGTTCAAAGACAGTGATATAAGTGGCCCAAAATAAGGAATTCCACAGTTGTCAAATCAAATTCCGCTAAAAGAAGAAAGCAAAAACAGGTGAGATGTGTAGAACATCTGAACTCTGGCCTAGCCATATATGATATGTAAATGTAATGTTGTTTGCAAACATTCTATCGTTTGCAACCTAATTAATTAAAGGGAAAATAGGTCTAAATAGCATTAAATCCATTGTGACTTTTGGAATTTGCACTACTAGATTAATAATTTGAGTTTAAATGGCACAAATGGATAAAAATACCCTCACCTTCTTCTTTTATTATTTTTCTACCATTTTTAGGTTTTTTAAAAAAATAAATAAATAAATAAATAAAAAACCTCTTTTGATGGAGATCCTCTATCAATAGAGGTCCTCTATCAATGGAGGTCAAACAGACCTCCAATGGTGGTCGAACGATCAGACCTCCGATCCATTAGAGGTCGATTTCGACCTTCATAGAAGTCTAACCAATGGAGGTCGACAAAGAAGATGAAATAAAAAATTCTGAAAAATGTCTTTTTTGCCCAGTAAGGCAGTAAGTCTTGATATTTGTAAGATTATCTAATGAGTATCAGAAATTACAAAATGAATATTGGAAATACAAAATAAGTCTCGGAAAAATCTAAATAAGTCTTGGGAATGCAAAGTAAGTCTCGAAAATACCAAAATAGGCCTCGAAACTATCCAAAATAAATCTTAGAAACAACAAAATCAGTCTCGAAAAAAAAAACGCAACTCATTTTTATGATTGTGTTTTAAGGGTATTTTTGTCAGAAACACACTTTTAATGCTATTAAAACTCAAATTATTAAGTTGGTACTAGTGTTAAAATTATAACAAAGAGTACTGGAAAATTTGTGTGCCCATTAACTAAAACCGATCAATAGCTGCCCACAAATGACCCCAAATACCCCATCATCCGTCTGTTTCGTTTCATATTTTACCCATTATTGGCTTTTGCTTTTCTGCATTATTATTGTTACCAAAACATCTTCACTTGTTTTCTTTGCATGCAATATTTTAATTTTTTCTGTTTCTAATCATCATGTTTTTCATATTATTCTATTTTGTTTGTTTACTTGTCAATATGTTTAGACTTGAGTCCTTTCTCAATATGTAGGAAATCCAACAATTTTAGCAATACATTATTAGCTTTGATAATTCTATAGGTATATGATAGCTTTTTTAAATCTCTTCTCCATGGAATATTGGAATCCATTCCTTCGAAATTTTGTTGAGGAGGCTTTCTCCACAGTTTTTTTTTTTTTTAAAAAAAAAAAAAAGGAAATTTGATTATTTTAACATGTAATATTATTTAAATGTTTTTATAATATATTTTGTTTTTTATAAATATTTTAATTTAATTATATACCAAAATACCAAATACCTAAATAATCTTATTATATTATATTTAACCAAAATCAATTAATGACCGATACACAATAGTGTGTGTGTGTGTGTTTTTTTTTTTTTTTAATTAAAACAATAGGGTTAATTTATCATTTTATCAAAAGTTGGGGCTTATTTGCAATTTTTGTTTTTAAATAACACTTTTAAAATAATAATAATAATAATAAATTTAGCTTAATATAATTTTAGAGCATCTCCAATGCAAGTGTGACTTGTGAAGAAAAAAAGATGCCACGTAGGATAAATAGACATTATGTTAATAATTGCATGTGTCTCCAATGCAGCCGTACATATTCAACCTCAAGCTGATGTGGCAAAAAAAAAAAAAAATTAGACATTGTCAACATAACCATCCACTTTCAAACGGTTTGTTACACAACTATTTTTTAGGTTGACTCAGCAAGCATTTAAAACTGACATTAATTTTTGAGTGCATTTTTGCTTACCCACACTAACTAGGGTGAACCATTACCACACACTCCAGGTGTTGACACGTGTCCCAAACTTTGAGTTAATTTTAGGTTAACTTTGGACTTTGGATTAAGTTTAGGACATGTGTCAACATCTGGAATAGGTGGTAATGGTTCACCCTAGTTAGTGTGGATGAGCAAAAATGCACTCTTAATTTTTCATATATTTTTTATAAGGAAATAAAATAAAAAATAAAAACAGGAAAAAAAAAATGGACACGTTATTACAAAAATTATGTTTTAGACAGAAGTATTGAAGACTAAATTTTGAATTGATTGTCTATCAAGTCTATTTTTATATCAAATATGAAGTAAATCTCTTGACATTGTTGTCATATCAACAATTTTTTATATGTAAGCCGTTTTTATACTAAAAATGCTCTTAGCCAGTGAAAGATGAATGGCAACGGCTGCGGAGGTGACAGTGGCCATTGCTTGAGACTTTTTGTTTTGTTTTGTTTGTTCGATGTGGGATTTGTGTTTTGTGTGTTGGGAATCAAAACAACAAGATGGCTAGAGTTGGTTTTTAAAGTTGTGTGAGTTATTGTTTGTGTGGTTAGAATTCGTGTTATCAAATAAAATGGATAACAATGGTGGAAATTTGGTGTTATCTACTTGTAATGTCTCTGATTGGTTGGATTGGATGCTATCTTGATAACGTGTAAGGACTGTTTTGATGTGAGGTGGAGAATGTTAGAGATGAGATTCTAAAGTTTTGTATGGAATCTTATAACTAAGAATATCTTTAACCATGCTCCTTAAAACCATTCCTTAACTAAAATATCTAGTGGGGATAGTTTTTTTTTGTACTCTAACCATTCTCTATTATGGCTCCCTATTTTAGAGAACTACCAAGACATTCTCTAAATATAGAGAATCATTCCTTACTAACTATTTTCTCTCTCCTATTATTTTATTATTTTTAAACTAATTTTCTTATTGAAAAAATGATGTCAATTTTGAAAAAAAAAAATTTATTTATATTATAAATTAAAAATTATTAAAATATTAATGATCAGCTATAATAGAAAAGATGGCAGAAATGACTCCATAAAACGTTAATAGCTAAAATAGCTAAAATTTAAAGAGCATGGTTGGAGATGCTTTAATAACTAATAGGGTTAATAGCATCAATACCCCCTGAACTTATAGCGTAGTAGCAAAGTATTCCCTGAACTTTCATTTATTGGCAAAATCTGACGGAAAAGGGACAGACGTCAAAGGAAAATTACACTTACACACCCTGATTATATGCATAATTTCATTAAAACTGAAAAAAAATATATATATATAATAATAACACAAATACACCATTTGACTTAACTAATGTCTAAAAAAATGAAAAATAATAATATTAATAATTTTTTAAAAAAATAAATAATAATAATAATAATAATAATAACAATTAAACTACCCATATTTCCAATTAAACAAAAATTAATTTAACAAAATATTAAATCAGTAATACATTTCACTTTCATCATCATTGTCATTATTCATCATCACCTTCTTTAAATTCAAGAGATCAATTTCAATAGACTAAAAATATATATAATTGTTTATTATAGAGATATTAATTATATTTTATTTTATTTTTGAAATGGATATTAAATATTATTAAGAATATAATAAAACAGACTAAAAATTTAATTATAGGAAGGAAATCAACCACCTTAATTGCTTGCTTAAGAGACGACTTTGCTTCTTAGGGGTCATTTGTTTTTTTTCCATTTAAGACTAAATGAGACTGAATTGAACTCATTAAGTTGTTTTGTTTATTTTTTTAAATGGTCAAACAACTTAAAAATATCAAAAAAAAACAACTTAAAAAAACAAAAAAAACAAAAAAAAAAAAAAAAGTAAGAAATCCTGACTTTTAACTTAATTCCAAATCACTGAATTATAATTAAAATATTTTCTTCCCAGTCTATCCTCCAAAAAAATACATATTTCTAAATTTATTCTAATTTGATATGGAGTAGAATTCTTTCTTTTAACATATTTCTTATTTTAAACAGCTTTTAGAAAGAAAGAAAGAAAAAACCCTAATCATTTCTTATATTGAAATCTTCCTGGGATTAAACAATTGAATTTCTCTCCTACCAAATCTTGGTAAGAACTCTTTAATTTTTGTTTATCTCCGTATAGTGGTGAATAAACGTGTCCATTATATTATAGTGTTTGTTATCATTATTTTATTATGGTATTATGAAGAGTTGCTACACCGTGGCCGTGGGTGATTAAAAAATAATATTTTAAATTTGGGGTTTAGTTTCCATATAGTGTGGAATTTAGGTCAATTGTCTTATAAATTACATTGTTATGAAACTAACCTCAAACCACATATGAATGGTCAAGAATACTCATGATAGTGAGATATTCAAGAAGAGTAGAAGACTCATGATAATGAGATATGAAATTTACCTTAATTTTCAATTTTTCATGCACGCTAGTAATCATCCAATTGCAACAAATTTTCATTCTAAAATCTTATAAAGAGTGTTGCATGTTAAATTACTTCTTTTAATTAGTATGGGTATAGATGTAAAATTACTTCTTTTTATAAAAAAAAAAACAAACGTGTTGACAGTACATTCAGATGTGAGAAGAAAAAAAAACATATCATTTAGATTCAGGTTTCAGTCATATTCAGTTTTCAGTCAAATTCAGAACTATTCCGTCTTTAGACAAAAAAACAAACGACCCCTTAGTGTTTTGGTTTCTTCTTTATAACCATGTATTGATGTACATAGTTGTTTTATTTAAATAAAAAAAACAAATTAAAATTTTAAAAACAGATTTAATAATATAAAATAAAAAAAATAAAAAAAAATAAAAAAACCACATATTATTATTATTGTTTTAATGTTGTCAGTTATCATCATCATTATCATCTTCCACCATCATCTCTTACACTCAAACCCTAACCCATCCACCACAATTCAAACACCCAAACCCTAGCCGAAACCACCACCACCACCACTCAAACACCAAAGCCCTAGCTGCCACCACTCAACACCAAAACCCTAGCCACCCACTAAAATCACATCAACCACCATCCCAATTGAGCCGATATCCTCCCAGCCACCGCGTCTTCTCTCTCTCTTTCTTTCCATCTCACTCACTCTCACTCTTCACTCATGTCAAACTCATTTCTTGGTCGAACCCAGTTTTGCTTCAATTTCTTTCATGGGTCGAACCCAGCTATGTGTTTGTGTGTGAGAGTGATGATGGCGGTGGTGTGTTGGTCCGATTCTGTGTTTTAGGTTTGGTAGGGATGATGATGGTGGGTAGGTTGTGCTTGGTGGCGGTTTATGGGTTCTGTGTGATGGTAGTTATTTTTCTTTTTTAAGAGTAGTGATGGTTTCTAGGTAGGGTTTGGTGGTGGTGTGGTATGATGAAGGGTTCTGGGTGCTTATGTTGGAGTTCTTGAGTGTTCTAGAAAAAATGTTTCTTTCTTTCTTTTTTTTTTTTTTTTTTTTTTCTTTTTTTTTTTTTTTTTGTGGAGATGATTGGATCTCCAATTTCTTCAATTTATTTTTTTAAAATTTAAAAAAAGAAGATGATTATTTTTTTTTTTTTTGTAATTTAGTTTTAATTTCTAATTATTTTAATATTATTTTTTAATTATGGTGGTGGGTGTTTCACTAGTGTTGATTCACTTGTGAGATTCAGTTCACTAATTATAATTATAATTATTTTTATTTTTATTTTTAATTAATTATAAATTTAATTAGTTTTATTTTTATTTTATTTTTTCATTTTTTGATGGTGAATTTCTGGATTTGGTGTGGTGGTATTGATGATAAAAAGAATTTGGAGATTAGGTGAGAAAATTATAGAAAATTTTGTATTCGTAAAATTTTTTAAGTAATTTTTTAAATAAATTTAAATTTTGGGTTTGATGAAGATGAATATGGATGATGATGGTGATGGGTTTTTTTCTTAGAATTTAATTGAAGAAATTAGTCCATTGAATTTGATCTCTTCATTGAATTTAAAGAAGGTGATGATGAATAATGGCAATGATGATGAAGTGAAATGTATTATTGATTTAATATTCTGTTTAATTGGAAATGTGTGTAGTTTAATTGTTGTTGTTATTATTATTATTATTATTATTATTATTTTAAAAAATTATTAATATTATTTTTTTTAGACATTAGTCAAGTCAAAGGGTGTGTTTGTGTTATTATTATATTTTTTCAGTTTTAATGCAATTATGCATATAATCAGGGTCTGCAAGTGTAATTTTCCTTTGACGTCCATCTCTCTTCCATCAGCTTTTTCCAATAAATGAAAGTTCAGGGGGTTTAATACTAAGAAAAAAAGTTCAGGGGACACTTTGCTACCCCGCTGTAAGTTCAAGGGGCATTGGTACTATTAACCCTAAATAATATCTTTTCAGAAAACAAAATTTCCACCATTGTCATCTATTTTATCTGATCACACGAATTATAACCACACAAACAATAACTCACACAACTTTAAAAACCAACTCTAGTCATCTTCTTCTTTTGATTCCCAACACACAAAACACAAATCCCACATGAAAAAATAAATAAATAAATAAATAAAGTCTCAAGGCAATGGCCACTGTCACCTCTTGTGCTGCAATTTTTGTCTAATGCAATTGATAGAAAGTTAATTAGAAATAGTTGTATTTCATAACTTTGAATCTTTGATCTTCACTAAGTTGCCAATATGTTAACCTTATGAAATGCAACATTAATGAACTTTTAAAATAGATTGGACAAAAGAAGTTGTTGCGTGCTTTTTCTATTTTACAATGCATTGATAGGTGAGGATGGTAATCAAATTCAACAACGAAACGAGACTTGAGAGCCAATCTAATCCTAGTTTAATCTAATCTAATTTCATCACCGACATTTCATCAAACTCAATGTATGCTTGTCTATAAATAGCTATCAACAACTAATGTCTCATAACTCAAAACTCAAACACAAATTTTCCATATACATTATACAATTATAATCCTGAAAAGCTATATAGCTTGGTCTTTGTTCTTTGTAAAACTATGGCGGTTCCTTTGAAGCATTGCTTCCTGTTATCTTTACTAGTAGCATTATGTTTGCAAGGTTTTGAAATGAGCGAGGCAGCTCGCCATCTTTTGGACACACCAGCATTATCTCTGCCTACAATTCCAACTCTTCCATTGCCTTCTCTTCCTATACCACCACTACCCTCTACTCCATTGCCTTCTCTTCCTATACCACCACTACCCTCTACTCCATTGCCTTCTCTTCCTATACCACCATTACCCTCTACTCCATTGCCTTCTCTTCCTATACCACCACTACCCTCTACTCCATTGCCTTCTCTTCCTATACCACCACTACCCTCTACTCCATTGCCTTCTCTTCCTATACCACCACTACCCTCTACTCCATTGCCTTCTCTTCCTATACCACCACTACCCTCTACTCCATTGCCGGCACTGCCAACACTACCACCGCTGCCAACTCTTCCAATCAAGGCTCCTTTGCCAAATCCTACACTCCCTACCTTGCCTACAGCCCCAAAAGTGACACTGCCTCCACTTCCCTCGATTCCACTTCCTACCATTCCAACTACGATCCCTTCGATTCCAACCATTCCATCCCTTTTACCACCCCCATCAAACTGATCATTTAATCAGCAACGCTCGCCTGAGATGCCACAGTTCTAGCTATTAGTCTCTTTTTTGGGGATATACTTTTATCAATATTGTTATATCTGGATGTGCTTATAGGATTATGCGAGTCTTGTTTACTTTAGTTTGTATTGTATTCCAGATATGTATTTTAGGTCTGTTTCAGTTTACGCTTTGGGTGTGTTCTTATAGTCTGTTTGTGTATTTTCACTCCTTTTTGTTATTGTAATGATGAATATTATTGATTATTGACTATTTCTTCTTCTTCTTCTTCTTCTTCTTCTTTTTCTTCTTCTTCTTCACTGCAGTAATACCATTTTCCTTTGAATAATTCAAATAACATTCACTTTGAAAAAATGACAAACTCAATAAATGAATGATCCATACAACATTAATGCCATGGAATATCCAGTAAAGCTATAGCAGAAAATTAGTTTAAGGCATGCATTGCCAGCAAACTCAGCAGAGATTGATACATATTTTAAAGTATGACATGAAAAAGAGACAAACATTTAATTTAATTTAGAAAATCAAACAAAACATTATTATCAATAAATTAATATTAAAAAAATTTAATCTTTATTACCATACTCCTAACTCCTGCCTTACTACTTATTCTCAAGATCCCGATGTATGTCATGAGTACGAATGTACTCTGATTTTTCAGTAAAAAGGTTTAGGGATCGAATCCTCCTCACACCATTCTTGAAGAAAGATCGGATTAATTTGTGCTTGCAATCCACAAAGGTGTATGGCTATACAAAAGGCTCACTAGAATATTTCTTCGACCTAACGTTGATTATTTTAAAAGTTACAACAATACCAAATTATACCACAATGCATCACACCTAACATCATCGTGAATTCGAGATAAATTTGCCTGCTTACTAATATGTTACTTGTATGTTAGCTCAAACTTGTTTTCAGTCATCTGCATTGCAAAATAGCAAGCAACGAATTTGAGAAAATTTCAGGTAAGAAATTAATGTATTAGATTTAATTTGTTGGAAAACTTTGATGGTGGGAACTCACTCAAACACAATAAGAAGAAAAATATTTTGAGGAATAAAGATTATATTAACTCTGTCAACTGATACAAAATATGTATCACACCACCACTCAAATGTATTTTTCAGTTTTCCTCACACTTGCTCAAATGCATATGTTATATGTGAATCAACAATCTGGTGATCAGAACCTGTATAAACAGAAAGCAAAACAATACAAACCAACACGTTAGAAAAATCAGTTAGGGAAAACTGAGGCCCATGTTTCACACGGTGTCCTTAAAACTATTTCGCCATATATTACACCGTATGTGTATAGCAATCGTCTTCTAGGATACAACGATTTAACAGTGGAAGTGCGAAACACAAGCCACTCTCAGCGAACTCAAACCGAGCTCAAACTTACCAAGAATAGAGAAGAGAATAGAGTAGTATTCGGCTACTGGTAAAATAAATGTATTCTAGAATAAATTATGATATGAAAAGAACACTAGGGTATTTATAGGCAAAACCGAAACTTGGTGAATACGATTCTTGGTTCTTGGTGAATAAGCAAAACTGAAGCTTGGTGAATACAATTCTAGACCGAAGCTTTTTGAACATGTTTCTGATTTAATAAGGAAAATAATTTAATTAAATAATAATTAAAAACCCGATTATGTATTCTTGGTGATCAAGCAAGAATATCATAATCCAAACAATAAAAGCTTTCCTTATTCTTCACACAAAAACGTTGACTTAAGGAAATGACATTGTTCACCACATTTTGGGCTCACCTTGAAACTCAATTTCTCATTCACCCATTAACCATTTTGTGAGTTTGAGTATACCATTTCGAAGCTCTCACGGAGGAGAATTCGAATTTTAATCTTCCATTTTCATGGAATTAATCATACTCAATTGGTCCTCTCAAATTAAGGATTTATCACAAAATTTCCAATAGCCTACAGCACCAAGCTATTTATAGGACTCAATGGAGAGTTTTAGATCACTCTCATAATTACAATACAAAGAACTTACTCATACATACATCACATTAATTACTACATAGATAATCTAAATAGATGAACCCTCCAAATACATGTATCCTCCAAGTACATGAACAAAAACCTCTAGATGAATGTGTATTAAAATGCTCCAAGGTTCATGTATATATTTTACTATAAATTCATGTTTAACTTCCAACATCCCCCCTTAAACATGATTTCCTGTAGACTCCAAGCAAAGTTCTCAACTTGCTAAAAACATTAACCTTGGTAATAGGCTTGGTGAAAATATCTGCAATTTGATCTTCTGACTTTACAAATTTCTCATGGATCTCCTTTTTTGAAATGCAATCTCTAATGAAATGAAACCTCGTATCAATATGCTTACTTCGGTCATGGAACACCGGCTTCTTTGACAAAGCAATAGCTGACTTGTTGTCCACATTAATCTCTATTGCATTCCTCTGCACCATTCCAATCTCTTTGAGTAAATTTCTCAACCATATTGCATGACAAGTGCAAGATGTGGCTGCAACATATTCAGCTTCACAAGTAGACAAGGTCACATTGGGTTGTTTTTTAGAACTCCATGTGAATGTTGTTTCTCCCATAAAAAACATAAATCATGCAGTACTTTTACGATCATCAGCGTCTCCAACCCACTCACTGTCACAATAGCCTTCAAGCTTGAAATAATTAGAATAAGAATAAAACAACCCATAATTAAGTGTACCTTTGGGATAATGGAGAATTCTTTTTGTTGTCTTTAAATGAGTAGTTGTAGGAGACTCCATGTAACGACTCACTAATCCAACCCCAAAGAGAATATCTAGCCTAATGCAGGTCAAATATCTCAAGCTTCCAACCAAGCTTTTAAAATATGTTGGATCAATAGCTTCACCTTCTTCATATTTGACAACTTGATTCCAGTTTTGACAGGAGTTGGTCCTGATTTGGAATTGATCATGTTGAACTTCTCAAGTAGTTCTTTGACATACCATTCTTGAAAAATAAAAATGCCTTCCTCCATCTATTTCACTTCGATGCCAAGATAATATGACATGAGCCAATATTTATCATCTCGAACTCTCGAATCATCGCCTTCTTAAATTCTTCGAACATGCTTTGATTATTCCCTGTAAAAATTAAATCATACACATATAAACAAACAAGTAAAATGTCTCCATTTTTGTTAGTTTTGGAATAAAACGCATGTTCATGCGGACATTTCACATAACCATTCTGCTGGAAGTACTTGTCTATTCTACTATTCCAAGCTCTTGGAGTTTGCTTTAAACCATACAAAGTCTTCTTTAATTTTAAGACTTTATCTTCTTGGTCTTTCACAACATATCCAAAAAGTTGCTCCAGATACACTTCTTCTTCCAAGTATCCATTCAAGAAAGCTGATTTGACATCCATCTAATAAATCTTCCATTTGTTCTGGGCTGCGAGCGAGATCATCAACCTTATGGTTTCCATGCGAGCAACAAAAGTAAACACCTCCTCAATGTCTACACCCTGACGTTAAGTATAGCATTTTCTGACTAATCTTGCTGTGTATCTCTCCACTTCTCCTTCAGCATTCTTTTTTGTCTTGAACACCCATTTGACTCCAATTACCTTCTGACCTTTTGGAAGAGAAGAAAGTTCACATGTACTGTTCTTTTTAATTGCTTGAATTTCCTCATCTATTGCTTTCACCTATTTTCTATCTTGGCAGCTTCTGCAAAATCAATTGGTTCACTATCTGTAAAAAGACAAAATAAGGAGAGATTATTTCTGTTGCATCGTAAATATCTCTTAGGCTTCTTTGGCGGCGTGTTTTTGCATAAACACTTTCTTTTAATGATGAAGATGACTCCCCTTAATATGTAGATGGTGTAGTTATAAGCTCTTGAAGTTCTTCACTCTGTTCATCATTGCTTTCTTCAAACAAAGGAAAGAAAGAGTAATCTTCTTCCTGAATATTCTAATCCCATGTAGCTTCTTCATCAAAAACAATATCTCTACTTACCATAATTCTCCATTTGCTTGAATTGTATAGCTTGTAACCTTTAGAACTTGAATCATAGCCGATAAAACAAATTTCTCACTTTTATCATCAAGCTTTGATCGCTTTCATGCTCCCAAATATCTTCAAATGAGCAACACTCGACTTCATTCCGCTCCACGCTTGTTGAGGTGTCACGTTCCACAAGCTTTTGGTGGGACATCTGTTGGACAAGTACATAACACACTCTACGGCTTGTGCCAAAAATTCTATCGGCATTTTCTAACTCTTCAAAATACTCTACACCATATTAAGGATGGATTTGTTTTTTTCTTTTGGCGACACCGATTTGCTGAGGTGTCCTTGGAACAGTTAAAGGACAACAAATTTCATTCCTCTAAAGAAATCTGTGAATTCTTTTGAAGTGAATTCTCCTTCTCTATCAGACCTCAAAACTTTTATGAAATAACCATTTTTTTTTTCAACAAAAACTTTGAATTTTTTAAATACCTCAAACACCTCTAATTTTTCTTTTACAAAATAAATCCAAGTTTTTCGACTAAAATCATCAACAAACAACAGAAAATAATTGTTCTTACTGAAAGAACTTGGTTTGATCAGCACACAAAGATCTATATGAACAAGCTCCAGCGGCTCCTTTGCTCTTGAAAAAGACTTCTTCGGAAAACTCTGTCTTGATTGTTTGCCAAAAAGACATCCTTCACAAAACTGATTTGGATGCTTAATGTAAGGCAGTCCATTCACCATGTTCTTCTTTGCCATTAATCTCAAGCCACCAAAATTCAAATGTCCAAGCCTTAAATGCCACGCCCAAGAAGAATCTTTCAAACAAGACTTTAGACATTTAGCAACATCAGTTTGAATGTTTAACATAAACATTCTGTTCTTCATCATTGGTACTTTAATAATCAACTTTCATTGTCGATCTCTAATTGAAAGACTATAATCATTCATTAAAATATTATAGTCTTTCTCTAATAATTGTCTCAAGTTCAAAATATTATTTTTCATATTTGACACATAATAAACATTGGAAATGAATTCATGCATTCCATTTTTCAAGCGAATTAAAATATTACCTTTCCCATTCACAGGAATTTTTGTTGCATCTACAAAGGTAATATTAGCACTCACATATTCATCCAGTTAAACATCGATCTACACCCGCTCATATAATTACTTGTGCCACTATCAAGATACCAAGTATTCCTTTCACATGCTTCTTCTGCTTTGCATGCCAAAAGTAATGTGGGCTCACTACTTTTGTTCTCCTCTTTAGTGTAGTTGAGATTTTCTTCAACTCATTTTCTGCATTCCTAGGAGTAGTGACCAAATTTATAACAATTATAACACTCAACTTGGCTTTTGTCATACCTTCTGCCATCATTTTGTCTTCCATATGGCCTTGAGTAGCTTTGTCTTCCACGACCTCTTGATGAATTCAAATGTTGGTTACTACTGACATCTTCATTTTTTCTTTGACCATAATTTTCTCTTCTTCCTCGACCTCGAGAATTTCCACATCCACGGCCTCTACCTTAGCCTTGGCCTCGACCACGATCGCTTTGACTTTGTCTTGATGATCCTCCTTTCCATTTAGTTGTAGCTTTGTTTGTAGCAACTGCTCCGTCGTATTTTTCTTCTTCTTCAACAATTTTTCTTCATGGGCTTGTAAAGAACCCAAGAGTTGATCAACAGTCATTGTACTCAAATCTTTTGATTCTTCGATAGCTACAATGATAAAATTAAATTTTTCATCCAACGAATGAATGATCTTTTCAACAGCTTGATTGTCATTCACTGTCTCACCATATCTCTTCATTTCATTCACAACTTTCAAAACTCTTGTAACATAATCTAAAACTGTTTCAGATTTGTTCATATGCAAGGCTTCATACTCGCTTGTCAATGTTTGAAGACGCACCTTCTTGACTTGTTCAACACCGTTGAAGGTGTTCTCCAAAATCTACCATGCTTATCTTGCAGTTGCTACGCCGGAGATCTTCTCAAAAGATCCATCATCAATAGCCTGATGAATTATGGTGAGAGCCTTCTAATCCTTCTTCCTTGTATTACATAAAGCATCCTTTTGTGTTTGATTCAAGGAAGCTTCGTTCTCAAGTTGCGTGTATCTTTTCTCAACAATCTCTCATACATCTAGTGAGCCAAGTAAGGCCTTCATACTGACGCAGAACGGAAGTAAAGGATTTACCAGCGTAAACCCTAAGGTGGCGTTTGGTTAAATGACGGAATGATAATCGGAATGGGAATGGGAATGGGAATGGGAATGGAATGGAAAGATGATTTCTTTGTTTGGTTGGGACTTTAGAATTAGCATCTGAATTAGTATTATTTTGTTTGGTTAACAACTGAATGGAATGGAATTAACTGTATTTTGACCAAAATACCCCTAATTATAAAACATTCATAATAACATGATATATTATGGATAATAATAATAATAAAACATTATATTTATATATAATATTATATATATTATTATAATATAACATATTATATATAAAATATATATATTATAATAATATATATATTTTAATATAATATATATAATATATATTATTTATTAGTAATATTAATATTTTTAATATTAATATTATTATATATTATTATATATAATATATATTATATATATTATTATATATAATATATATTATATATATTATTATATTAAATATCATATTATATTATATTATATTATATTATATATATTAATATTATATTATATTATATATTATTCTTCTTCAATATTAATCTAGGTGATGAATATCAGTCTGTAATTATCTAAGTATGCTCTGTGCTTGCCTCTAGGTTGAGGATCCTGCACATCAGAAAATGGATATTGGTCCTTTTGGCTTAATGGTCCTTATATCGTCTGTGGACAGTCAGTCAGTGAGTAGCCTGTTTAGGCCATGGGAGTTTGAATCTGGGAAATCAAGGAGTTGTGAGGCCAGATGAGGACCAGGACGGTATTGACCATTTGAAATAAACATACCAAGAAATTCTATTTCTTTGAGGCCAATCATACTCTGAGCTGAAAAGGATATCCTGTCCAGTTATGGCCCAGAATTTTATTTAACATTTTTTCTACCTAGGCCCACTGGGCCCCCCCAAGGTGACTTACCACCGGGGGCCTCCACCAAGCCACGTGGACATCCACATTTTTAATGGCAAGGCTTCTGCAGTCGGCAGGCTCGAACTCAGGTCTCCCAAGTCGAACCAAGGCTCTGATACCACTGAGCTGAAAAGGATATCCTGTCCAGTTATGGCCCAGAATTTTATTTAACCTTTTTTCTAAATATATATTATCCAAAATATGCATTATATATTATATATTATATATTAATATATTAAATAATATATATTATATAATTATATTATATTATATAATATATTTATATAATATAAATATTAATATATAATATATTATACATATAATAATATATATATAATACACTGAGCTGAAAAGGATATCCTGTCCAGTTATGGCCCAGAATTTTATTTAACCTTTTTTCTACCTAGGCCCACCGGCCCCCCCCCCCCCGGGGTGACTTACCACCGGGGGCCTCCACCAAGCCACGTGGACATCCACATTTTTAATGGCAAGGCTTCTGCGGTCGGCAGGCTCGAACTCAGGTCTCCCAAGTCGAACCAAGGCTCTGATACCACTGAGCTGAAAAGGATATCCTGTCCAGTTATGGCCCAGCATATAATACATATAATACATATAATAATATATATATATAATATAATTAATATATTATATTATATTATATTATATATTATTATATGTATATATATAATAATATATATTTATTATATTATATTATATTATATTATATATTTATATAATATAAATATATAATATATATAATTATATATTATATTATTATATGTATTATATGTATATATATAATAATATATATTATATAATTATATTATATATATATATTATTAATATAATATATATGTATTATATGTATTATATATTATATATTAATATATTAAATAATATATATTATATATTCATATTATATAAATATATTATTATATATAATATAATATATATTATATTATATTATATTATATATATTTATAATATATAATAATGTAATATATAAATATATTTATATATCGTTAATATAATATATAATGATAATATATTATTTTTGGAAAAGAGGGTACTTTTGGAATGTAGTTTGTGCATATGAGGGCTTTTGTGGAATAATTTTTTTATATTGGAATGGAATGGGCATTCCATTGGTTTTTGGATGGAATGCCCATTCCACCAAAATGGTGGAATCACCATTCCAATGGAATGCCCATTCCATTGAATTTTAGCCAACCAAACATATGGAATGAATTCCATTCCTTTCCATTCCAACCAACCAAACACCACCTAAGTTCTCACAATCTGGAATCCACCAGTAAATTCAATTGAAACCAAAATAATAATATTATTCAATAATTCGAAACTGATAACAAAGAGCCTTAAATAGACTCAGGAAACCCTAAAATAAGCAAAAAGACTAAAATATCCTCAAACTAAACCAAAACGGAAAACAAATAAAAACACTAAAAACTTCAGCTGCCCGACAACTTAACTTAAACAGCTCCGTTGAGGATGCAAATGATATCAATCGGGGCATTAGAACCCTGAAAACCCTTTCCGAAAACATATTATAATAGGAAATCTGACAACCGAGCTAAAAGTTATGCCCGTTTCTTCGGAGCACCCCTTTTGGACAGTTTTCTGTCCATCTCTTCTTCAAAATCCAACGCCAACTATCCTACATCACATACGGATACACCAATTGCTGAAATTCTCTTTAGTGAGTCGAGGAACTTGGAAAGGAACCAAGTTATTATTGGCCATATTTTTCTAATCACTCATCTCTATTAACACAAGCTCTGATACCACTTTGTTGGAAAACTTTGATGTTGGGAACTCACTCAAACACAATAAGAAGAAAAATATTTTGAGGAGGAATAAAGATTCTATTAACTCTATCAATTAATACAAAATTTGTATCACGCCACCACTCAAATGTATTTTTCAATTTTCTTCACAGTTGCTCAAATGCCTATAGCACCAACCTATTTATAGGACTCAATGTAGAGTTCTAGATCACTCTCATAACTACAATACAAAGAACTTACTCATACATGCATCACATTAATTACTACATAGATGATCTAAATACATGAAACCTCCAAATACATGTATCCTCCAAGTACATGAACAAAAACCTCTAGATGAATATGTATTTAAAACCTCCAAAGCATAAGGTATAAGATTTCACAGAGACTAGCTAGGTTGTCTATGATTTCACACAACAAAGGTTTATTATTTCAGGTAACATTATTTTATTTTTTTTCCCTATGACTTCACATGACCCTAACATTGTTTTTCTTATGATTTCATGCAACACTAAAAGACTTTTTCCCTATTCTTTCATGTAACAGATTTTTTCCAATGATCCCTAGCGACTTCTCTCTCTAAAAACGAAAAAAAAAAATCTATCTTTCTCTCTCTAGAACGAACAATCGGCTTCTCTCTAGCGGGTTTGACCGTTTGAACAGTGAAGGAGGACAAATTAAACTGGGGGGTTTTAATACTTTTACTATCAGATTGTGACTAAAAATAAAACTATCAATGTAATTCCAATACTTTTCTAGCAAGAAAACCAAGGCACACATGCTCTCACAGTCTCACGTGCCTTCCGATAGCTTCACGCGTTTCGAATGTGTCATTCGCATCTCAACCATACGAAGTGGACCCTGTTTGGACCATTTCCACTCAATTGAATTTCGTTTGAATCTTATGGGAATACGAGTCAATTTACAGCAACATAAAGAGCCAAAATTGACAATACCTCGTGGGCGGTAGCCTTGTATGTACACGGGCAAAATTTAAGCGTCAACAAATTTTTTTTTTTATATATTTTTTTATGACACTACGTTTAAGATTAAAGGGTATCACATTTTTTTAACAACATTATTCTTAAATATTAATATATTTGTTCACATTGAACATTAATTTTTGTATTGTGGGGTCCCCCAAAGCTAAATTCCTGACTTTACCCCTGTGCGCACACTAGCGAAATTTTGGCCTTAAAAATACTATTATTGCCTTAAATATGTTCTAGTTGTTTAGACCTTAAGGCAATGAATTTGACCGTGATCCAAAAGTAATTTTCAAATATTGATCCAAAATTTTAAGTTACATTGTTAGAACATATTTGATATAGTAACAATTACTGTTTTCAAATTTAAAAACCCACTAAATGATTTTTTGTTGCTTTCCAATTTTGACTAATTTTATTTTATCCAAAGAACAGTTTCTGGATACATACAAAAACTTTAACCAAACATATTTTAAAAATAATAATAATAAATAAAAAGATATCCCTGGATCGTGTATAAAATCTCACCAACTGTTCGTGAATTGTGTTGTCTAAATTTCTTGTTTAGACATTATAGCTCAACTGATCGTTGTAAATAGCAATATTCAATTTAGGGAGGTGAACTAACCAATGTTTCTTCACACTTTTTCCAACCACAACTCATCACACTTATGTTTATACACGCAATCCTTCAACACTTCTTCCCTATAAAACCTCATCGACAAGGGCCTTTCATCAGAAACACTTACTACAATTTGCCAATATTTGAATCTAATCAAGCTAGCCCTTCGAAAGTTTTTATTCTAGCAACCATGGCTTTTCCCAAGCATTGGTTTGTACCACTTCTAATTGTGGCATTGTCTCTGTCGAGCTTTGACATGAGCCAAGCAGCTCGCCACCTTTTGGACACACCAGCATCTCCGCCGCCAGCATTAACATTGCCTGCAATTCCACCTCTGCCTAAAGCCACACTGCCACCACTGCCCTCCACTCCGTTGCCAACACTGCCTAAAGCCACGCTGCCACCACTGCCCTCCACTCCATTGCCGACTCTTCCAACACAACCAACTCTGCCTAAAACCACACTACCACCACTACCCTCCACTCCATTGCCAACACAACCAACTCTTCCAAAGCCTACATTGCCTCCTTTGCCAACCACCCAAATTCCATCTCTGCCAAATCCTACACTGCCTACCTTGCCTACAGCCCCAAAAGTAACACTGCCTCCGTTGCCTGCTACGCCACTACCAACTATCCCCACAACAATCCCTTCAATTCCAACGATTCCTTCCCTTTCCCCACCCCCATCAAACTGAACTGGAGCACTTAACATGCCACGATTAAATTACTCACAGCCTTCAGTAGACGTGTCTGGCTTACTAGAACCGTTTCTTAAATATTCTTTGGTTTGAGATATCATGAACATGTATTGTTCTTAATATTGGTCGTCTGTACTCAGCTTGAGCGGTCCATGTATTTGTTTGTTTACGGGATTCTGTGGTTTATTTTTTTCATGCATTGTGGAGTCATTCTCTGGGACTCTTTATTTTTTCTTCTCTTAGATTGTGGTGTATGTCAGCTGCTTCCTTTTGTTAGTGAATATAATATATACTTTTTTAATTCATTTCTTGCTAATGGTACTCTCAATATGAATTTGCATCAGATCTTTAGCTTTGAAGGATATTACATGCTTTCCTTATTTGTCTAGCATTACTCTTTTCTTTTATGTTACAATTAAGGCGACTAACGCTAGCACAGCTAGCCTGCAGATGTTTATCGTAAACCAGCAACCTCACAGACTAAAATAGACCTGAGGTCACACATTGAATAAGAATGGCAATAGATTCAATAATCTAAAAAATGAAAAATGTATTTGTTATGACTCAATGACAACTAACAACATGAGCAGCTTATTCTCCATTGTTGGTTTACCGATTTCTGGATTTGATAACCTATGAAATCTATAACAGGCAAGCAGAGAGTAATACCTGTATTGAAACATGGCATTTTCTCATCGACAGGTTCGTAATTCGTTCTGCTAACATTCTCCAGCTAGCATTAACATAAGCCTAGCAGCTCGCCGCCTTTTGGACACACCGGCAGCTCCACCCCCAGCATTGACACTGCCTAAAATACCATCACTTGTATTCTTGATATAGATATTATTGTTGTTCTTATAAACATAATTTTTTTTTAATATGACCGTGCTCACATCTTAGAGGTATAATTGTAGCATTCATAAACTGACCAGTACACATGTAAGCTTCTTTTTCTTTGCCGTCAACCCAAAAACTAAACATCACAGACAATATAGATCCTTTTCATTAGAGAAGGATATTTTGATGTCAAGGTTTTAAAGTAAGAACTAGCTCTACGAAAAATGATATATAAGATTCATGCAATAGACATAGGAACAGATGCTACTTCTGCGTTTACTTAATCCACCATATGACCTCAAAGTAATGTAATTGTTGCTATTTGTATCATTTCATCACATCAAAATATCTTTGTTTAATTGTTTTTTCTCCCTCTCTCTCTCTATCTTTGTTGTATTATGATGAAGACAACATGTTTACTACAATCATCTGTGGAGAGTATACATCAATTTGGACTTGACAGCATGATCCAAGAAGGCAAAGTAATATTAAACACTATAAAGAATAACATTGCATTAAGAGAACTACACTGGTAACAACGACTTTTTACAGGAAACTAGTACATGTAATATTATGCTGAAAACTGTAACACAACAATAAAATATCAGGTCAAAACCCAGTGTTTCATAAATTAAGAAATTGTAGTCACCAGTAAATAATTTTACTTTCAACTTCCCCAAACAAGTATTGGTCAACTGTGAACTTAATAGCAGAGTCGGTCTGAAATTTAGCATGAGATTTTTCCATAAAGCAGGGAAAAAGATGTACATACCAATCCCAAACTGGTTCTATACCCATGTATGATATCTACCTAAGTCAGTCTCAGTGCTTATAGAACACGATATCTCGCCTACAATTGGATTTGATAGCATCCTCCAAATTCTCAACCTTATCAAAATCAACTGTGAATGTAACCATAGTGATTCCATCTTTACCAGTATCATAATCCTGCTTTATGTTCTCAACTTGAAAAGACTGTAGCTGTGAACACCATAGAGAAAAATAAATTGAAATTACAATGTGAAGATACAAGGTCACTTTTTCTAGCTGAAAAAGACCACAAAAGGAAACACTTCAAGTATATAACAGAAATAGGCCATATCTATAACTTAGGTCTGTCCAATGATTATTAGACGACATCTTAGTTTTGAAACACTTATGGTCATTTCAGAAAATAAACTAAGCAAATAAGTTACAGGAAATGGGGTACTGAATATGAGAAAGGCAATCAAACTATGCTTCCATCATTGTAACTTCACATGCTTACGATCAATGAACATAAAAAATGAACCTCTATAGATGCCAAACACAAAATCTTAATCATGCCAAAGGAAAAGATAATCAACATGCATTAGATCAATCAAATCAGCAATTTACCTGATGGTATAAGACTCCCAAAAGTTCGAATGGAACCTCCAAACCCATTGGAACCTACAAAATTCAGTCAAGAACACCAACAAGATCAAGAAATCAAATTCCATTAAACATTCACCATAAAATGCAACATATATAATTAGTTGTACAAATGAAAATAAAAGCCTAGAAGGAAATTAATTACTTTAGATTTCACAAGAACAGTAGGTGTATTTCGTATATTAGTTGTATAAATGAAAATAAAATCCTAGAAGGAAATGAATTACTTTAGATTTCACAAGAACAGTAGGTGCATTTCGCAAGCATTCCAAAGTCACACCACCATAAGCCCTAACAAGTCCCCCAGTACCAAGTTTTATACCTCCAAAATACCTGCAATTTTCCGATTCAGTGAAATAAATATAGAAGAAACACTAGTCACTACCGTGATTATACCATAAATAGAGCCAAAGTGATTTAATTAGGTTACCTTATGACAACGACCATGATTCTATCCAAACCAGAAGAAGCAATTGCAGAATGAATAGGTTTTCCAGCAGTACCGGACGGTTCACCGTCATCACTAGACCGATACTGATCCCCAACCTATAAATCACAATAGCATCAAATAAAACTTTTTTTTTTTTTTCCAAAAATCAAAACGAAGAATTACGTGAACAGTAATACCTTATAAGCCCAGCAATTGTGAGTAGCACGTGGATCCCGGACCTATCTAAAAACATTGACTGAAAAATCAGAAGATGAAACTGGAGAGAGAGAGAGAGAAATAAGGTAGGTGATGAATAAATATAACCTGAGAGAGGAAAGATTGGGCGGATTGTTCGTTAGAGATGTGACCAGCTATGGCGATGAATTTGCTCTTTTTAATTTCCTTCTCATAACTTACTCTGTCTTTGACAGTCGTATACGCGCCTGCGTTGCTGCTGCTGCTGCTGCTGCCTGAAGTCACCATTCGTGTTTTGGTGAAGGTGAGTGAGAGGAGTGAAGCAGGGAAACGATGGTTTAGTTTCTGGCAACAATGGTGGTAACCAGGAATTGTTGCTGCCAAACACATTTCGGTTTTAACAAGCTACTTCTACATGGCTCACTTTCCTTCTATTATATCCGAGGAACTTATCATTTGGTGTCAGTATCGATATCTGGCTTCTAAATTTATGGATATTTATGGGACATTATCGATATCGATGAATATTATGTCAAATATTTATAATAAAAAAAATGATGGATATTTACATTTAAAGTTAGATTTTTTTTATGAAATTTTAAGACAAACTTAAACAAGTAATTATACATCAAATGAATCATATTTCAACGATAAATTAGAATAGTTATGAGTTTATTATAAATTATAACATAGATAGAGTCTGTATATAATTTTTAAAATTGAGTATTTAATAAAATAATATTTTGTTTCACTTTTATAATATTGTATATAATATATATATATATATATATAGTTTCACACTTTCAAGATTATATCATAAATCATAATAATACACTGCGTATTTGGAATTTAAAACCCAAATGAATTCCTTGTTGGTTCAAATATATAAGATACATTTATATTTTGATTCAAATAATAATTTTCCCAAGAAAACATACTTGCATTGTTTTCAATGTAGTTATTAATATGACACACGTATGTTGTTTGATCTCTTCCAACTGATCCATGAATTGGATAGTTTGGATTTACCCAACTCGGTGGATATTGTTGATCTGTATACATAGGTATTGCATATGGCATTTGTGGAGAAGGATAATCAATTATATTGCAGCCACCATAACTACCATAATATGGTGTATAAGAACCTAACATTGTCTGCAAATCACCAAAATAACTATTTTTTGTATCTATACTCATTGAGGAGAGAGTCATATTCAAAGAATCTTCATCAATTTGACTTGTTCCTCCATGTTGTCTACTACGATTTTGATCAAAATTACCTGCATGAGCATCCCAACCCACCGCACTAGCATTCCAACCTTTTGAACTAGCATCCCACCTCCAACACGAACGTCCTAACTTGTTGCACCAGAATCCCAACCTCTTGCCTCATCCCAACCATCCTCATCATCTCCATCATCTTTTCCTCCACTATTTACATCAGAGGTATGTTGGTCATCGAAAGAGCTGGTATCAATAACTCCACGATCTACACCAACTTCTTCTCTAATCACTTGTTCAAGATTTATTTCCATGTCTTGAGCATGAGAAGCAATAAGTGAATCAGGATTTCCCTCGTCATCATCCAAGGAGGTAGATCTAACCTAGTTAAAAATAGGATTCTCATTATTGTCTCCTACTTCAGTAACTACTTGAAGTAGATTCATAAAATCAAGGGAGAATCGCAAATACCCCCCCGACTTTTAACCAAATGGCAAATCAAACCCTCTGGTTTGAACAATCAGCAAACAACCCTCTACCGTTAAGTAACCCTTGCATTATTTGCTGCATGTAGGGGGTTATTTGCTGATTTGTAGGGGGTTATTTGCTGATTGTTCAAATTTGTAGGGGGTTATTTACTGATTGTTCAAACCAGAGGGTTTGATTTGACATTAGCTTAAAAGTCGGGGGGGTATTTGCGATTCTCCCTAAAATCAATTTCATTTACTTTATCTTTTTCAGCTGCCATAACCCTAAGTTTCAACTTCATATTATAATAACAATATACAAGTTGTTCAAGCTTAAAATAGGTAAGACGGTTCCTTTGTTTTGTGTGGATTAAAGCAAGTGTGATTATAATTTTACATTTGGATTCAAGCTTACACATTTGAGTCACAAACAAAATCTTACATATTTTACACATCCACTCTTTAGTTCTTTATCCAATTTTACTTCAAGTCCTCGATAATTTTACTAATGACTATTATGTTGAAAATTTTTATAAATTTGTTAACGCTTCTTCTAAAATAATTTTCAATCTAAATTATTTTAACAATAATTTAATTGTTTAGGATTAAAAAAATTATTTTCATAATATGCAAAATATCCATGAACTTTCGGGGTGAAATTCGTGAAATTTTGGGAATTTCAGGATATTTAGAGAATAACGGGAGATTTTTACAGATATTTCGAAATCGACCAGATATTCTGTAGGATATTGGATTGTTGCTTGTTTCGATATCGGTCCTTCCAAAATACGGATATATCGGTGGATATTAAGGTATATCTATCGATTTCAAGTTCCATGATTATATGCCTGTATTTAACATGAAACGGCGTCATGTTAAAGGCCAGTTATTTGTTTGGATGGGTTTTTAAAAACTTCTTTTACAATGGTCTAAATGCAGCAAATTTATTAGAAATAGACCTTTTTTTTAGGTGTGCAGACTTTAAGGGATCGTTTGTTTTTTCCACTTAAAACTTAATGGGTTTGTATTGAACTCATTAAGTTGTTTTGTTTGTTTTTTTAAGTGGTCAAATAATTTAAAAATATCAAAAAAAAAATAGCTAAAATAAAAAGTAAGAAATACTGACTTTTAACTTAATTCCAAATCACTAGATTACAATTAAAATATTCACTTCTAAGTCTATCCTCTCAAAGAATATATATTTCCAAATATTTTCTAATTTGATAAGGTGGAGAATTCTTTCTTTTTAACATATTTGTTATTTTAAACAAGTTAAAAAAATAAAAATAAAAATAAATAAAAATAAAAACCTAATCACTTATCATACTAAATTTTCATGAGATCAAACAATTGAATTTCTCTAGCTCCTACCAAATCCTAGTAAAAACTCTTTATTTTATTTTATTTTATCTAACTATTCATGTAGTGCTCAACATATTTGTCTATAATATTGTGTAAATTATGTGGCAGTAAAGATGTTATAGAATAATTTTATATACATATATATATATATATACATATATAATTCAAGAACCTATTTAAAAAAATTCAATAATTTTTCTTATTTGACTTCTAATGCATATTGAACTTAAACTTTGTTTGCAGAACATGCAAAATTATATTTTTTGATAATTTTTTTGTTTTGTTAAATTGAACTTTGTTTACAGAAGAACATAATCTTATAAGTGTATGTTAAACTACTTTTAATTAGTATGAGTATAAATGTAAAATTACTTATTTTCAAACAATTATTTAAAAAAAAAAAAAAATTGATGGTACATTCAGATGTGATAAAAAAAACATGTCATTCAGGTTCAGATTTCAGTTCATATTCAGTTTTCAAAAAAATTCTTGACCGTTCAGACTTCAGACAAAAAAACAAACGACCCCTAAGGCTGCGTTTGATTTTTCGCCTGTATACTGAATAATGTTGAATTGTATTGAAGACTGAATAGTTACTAAAAACTGAAATTGAAAAACATGTTTGTTTGTTTTTTCACTGAAAACTAGATATAAATGATATAAAATGTTATTCAATGATTTGTAATTAAATTAAAAGTCAGAATTTCTTACTTTTTAATTTAAATTTTTTTGGCATTTTTAAGTTGTTTGACCATTTAAAAAATCAAACAAAACAACTTAATAATTTATATTCAAACTCATTAAGTTTTAAGTGCAAAAAACAAATGACCCCATAGTCTCACTTTAAATTAAAACTTCTTTTTTTTATATATATATCATTGCAACGACTCAAACCTAAATATCCGCCAACACCAAAACACATTGGACGGTGGTCAAGATATATGTTTCAAGACATTAAATATGAAAAGTAGAGGAGAATATCAGAAAAGATGAAGAAAGAGCATAGTGTAGAGGAAGAGGAGTTGGATGGAGTGATTGATTTTCTTAAATATACCATAAAAGAGAGAAGAAAGTAGATAACAAGATGCATAAATTTAATCTCAACCCAAACCTCAATAAAACGTTTGAGCTGATCTATCCCCACTTGCTCTCCTTAATCTTACATTATAAGGGTTATTACCCCAAACTACCTGCCCACTCTCTATCTCCCTATTGCTACTACTAACAAACTGCTGGCTTACGTATCTATAATGTTTACTGGAGTCAGTATTATACAAAATTGCAGGCTTTCCATCCCGTCCCAAATCCTCTCTCCATCCGTGCCCCCAACCATCGTTTTCATTCTCGTAGTTTTGATAGGAGGAAGATGCGACTGAGTTTGACGGAATCTCATAACAGCTGTACCAACTAGGTCCCATGTCACCAAATATGAAATCGGACAAGTCTTCACTTCTGGAAGAACCTTTGGTACTTGCTGTGCTGCAAGAACTTGCATCAGAGCTGCTGAAAATGGAAGAACTCTCACTTGATGAATCCACTCTTGGAATTCGCTGTTGTATCAATTGGTATCTTCGTTCCTCTTGATCAAAGAATTGATTGCTGGTTGAACCAAGCTTTCGCTGTGCTTTTGAATCCACACTAGGAATACTGGAGTTAGATCTCAACTTGGATGAATTAAGGCCGGAAGGAACAGCTTCCACGTTCCTTTTCTTGGACCTCGTACCATGAGACACAAAATTGTTTCTTATTAAAGCTGGGAGACGTGGAGAATGCCTGTGGATATGAAAACTAAAATTGTTTATGATCCTATGAAACAAAGACTAGGAATTCATATCAAGCTGATTGCACAGAAACAGTACCTAGCATACAGAAGCATGTATGCCTCCTCTAATAACACAGTCTCCAATCCCACAGGCATTACCTACGCGCATCCAAGAAGCAGGTTTGTTAATTCAAAAATACATCTCAAGCTAATAATTATGAAGAAGATTATCCAAAAGTTTACATGAAAACAGAACAGTCTGAATTTTAACCCAACAGTAATGGTTCTACTTCTACACACCCACACCAGTAATTTTATTCTTTTTCCATTTTTATACCCTGAATTCCCGATCTTTATTTTGTTCACCCGGATGTAGATTGTGGACTATTGTCAACCATTGCAACTAGGTAGTCAGGACACTCATGGAATATAATATCTCAGGTAAGTAGCCCCAATGAGATTTGGTCCCTGTGCTCTTGATCAGACCAAGAGTCTTACCAGTCGGTTCTCCATGAGGTAACTCCATTATCTTACTTTCTTAAAGATTCAATCAAGACTCTTTAATAAATTCAAAAACATTGACAGATAGAAGACATAAAAAATCAAAACAATAAAATGCATTCAAGCTCTAAAGAATGCAGGATGATTCCATCAATTCACAAACTAAGACAATTTGGCGGTTCACAATTACAGGTATTTAATATCCGTTGGGGAGGACAAAAAACACACTGAAAAAACAGTAGTTTACTACCTTTAAACCAGACTTGGTTTCAAAATGGAAAATACAAGAAAACAAAGCAAGAAAGGGCTTTTTTTTCTTTGGTTTTTAATCTACTACCTTTAAATCAGGGATGAATTCAAAACAATGCCTCAAACTAAGTAACAATGAATGTAAATGTGTGCAGAGATTAAAAAATAAAATAGAAAAAGAGAACATACAGTGCTGTCATCAATTCTAAACCACTGCCCATGGGAATTCTTCACGTAACACACATAATGGCCTGAAAATGCAGCATCCATAACATCCAAGTGAACAACAACTGCATACAGACTGTACACAGCAGATTTATCATTACTTCCACTCATATAAGGGGCCATGTTGAGAACCTCAGGAAACCGAACTGACTTATTCAACTTCCCAAAATTTCCAGGCTGCAAGCACCAGTGGTAGAGCAAACATCAATATTCAAGAACACAAGAAGAGCTAAGGTTCAAACTAAAACTTTCAATCAAAGGATTACCTGAAATCTTTTTAGCACGATAGTAAGAATATTTGGTTCCTCCAATATCGATAACTTCTTTTTCGCTTTTTCATATGATTTGCACCTGATTGAAACAGTAAGACAAAATTTACTTGGCATCACCAGAACTCAAACAACCATTTTTCTCTCTTTTGGATAAAACCTTAAGACGCCAAGGTGGGGTTAATAAATCAATATTAAAAAAATCAAAACAGAAGAACAAGCCAATAGTAGATAGATGTTACAACCAATAAGCACATCTCCATAAACAGACAAATAATGCAGAAAGCCAGAAACACAGGCTGTATTAATTAGCAACAGCATTCTGAGCAGGTAACACAGCAGCAGCAAGAAAAGCAAATGTAAAAATGATAAAATAGGAATTGAGTCATTACTTTACAGACTTTACTCAAATGTAGGGTGATAACCAAATTCCTTTTCAAAGTTAAAGAAAAAATTCAAAAGATAATTTTATGCAAAGTAGAGTTCATTTATAAAGAAATGATGTCCAACAAATTAGCCAAGATAAATGAACTCAATTAAGTTAAGGAAATAGCATGCAAGTGAAAAGAAAAGTCAAATGTGAGATCAACTTGATTCCTAGAGTTCCAGACCAGACAATAATTGAGCAAGAGAAATGAGCAAATTAACTGACCTGCTACAATGATATTTGTTCTCTCCAACCAAGGTTTCCGAAGTTGTAAATTGTGCAAGAGCATCTTCAAGGGTTCCAATGTCCCCATCAATCTCAACAGTTAGATCCATCATCCGCTCATACTGCTCAGACTTTCCATGGCACTTCAAGCATTTTATCTGATAATCCCAGTCATGACATTTCAATAACAAAATTGGGATGACTTACTTCAGTTAGGGTATGATTTATTTAACTCTAACAAGAACATGATCATAGAAGTACCATCAAAATCATGAACAACCTTAGATCGAAGGTAGCCTCCAAAAGTCAAGCCTACTAGAGTTGTATGTTCTGCCAATAGTCCAGCTGCCCCAGCCTCCTTAAGGCAAACAGATTGCATAGTATCAACAACACACCTGCCATCTTACAAAATAATGTAGTAATTCACATTTGCGAAGATGTAAAATTTAATATAAAAGCATCACATAAAAATAGGCTGCATTTGGTAATAGCTGTTTCACCTCAAAAATTCATGAGCATCTTCTTCTCTCCCATGACCAAGATGACTTCCAATTTTTTGAATCTTGGATAATATACTAATTGGGGACAGAGGGGAGTTCCCCTCCCTTGCCTTCAGAATTAAGCGCTCAAACTCACAAATGAAACACCAACCCTTCTTTTGACCTAAGGAGACAAACATTGAAAATGAGAGGACCATTTAGCACACAGTCTCAACAATAAGCTAGATTTGAAATTTGAAGTTTGAACCCAATAACAAGTCACAGAAAGAACTTGCATATTCTGGAATGGAGCCCTTGGACAAGATAAGAAGTCAGAGGCCGAGTAAATGCCAAACATTGGAGCACAGCATTAGCATAACAACTGCAGAAATTTGAGGAAATTTTGTATTATCAGGTAACAAGAAATTAAATAATTCAATTGCAAAAACAAGCATCAAAGGGTAGAAGTAACTATATATGAATTTTATGTTAAAAAGTAACTAGATGGGGCCTATGAAACCAAAAGTGCATGACTTCAGGAGTCTTGTGTTTCACAAAATATGAAGCATCACCAACACAACAGCATAGGCTAAATCTTACAAACCTTGAAACAGTATTCACAGGAACAAAGAAACTGATGCCGTGGGCTACATATTATATCTATACTGCAACCATGGGATTAAAGAATTTAACTGTACCTGTTTCCACAATTTGTAAGGCCAAACGGGCATAGTTCCACCTCATCATCGGAGTAGAGTTTCAAGAACAGATCATATGGAAATATTGTCTGTCAAAACAAAAACAGAATCAATGAATAGTGCAACAAAAGAAACTACAGGGCTCTCTAGAAAGGAAAATCAGTAACATGCAAATGACCTTGTCACTGTATTTCTCAGCAACCTCGTTCTCAGAACCTAACAGATAAGACTTCAAAGGTTTGGAGACTAAAAACTGCTGCACAACCTTCCTCATTGATGTTTTCAATCCATGATGAGCATTTTGAGGCAAGCTTGGGATACTACTAACATTTACAGGCAACACGGACTTGGAACTGCCTACTGAATGCTCTCCAGTGGCTGAATCTGGGAGAACCATATTTGGTGACAGAGACCTATCCTTTTTGCCCTTATGGAGTTTTGAATCATCCTCATTTTCTTGTGTTACATAATCTGACCTCGAACAGCTCAAGGATGATGATCCCCTGGACTTAGAAGCATCTTTAACTAATAATTCAGGTGAAGCAGTTCCTCCTGTGGACTTCTTACTGCCCAATTTTGAAGATTTTATATCATCAGTTGTGGCTGTTTTGCCATTTGGAAGCTGCGATCTGCAGTTAACCTCTTCATTGTTTTGACCCAATTTCATTTTGTCTAATTTACTTGCACGAGAAGTGCATTGTAAGGGGATGACCGAGTTAGTGGACTCAAGAGATGGTCCTGCAGTCTTTTTAATCTTCTTAATTTTAACCCTTTTTCCAGGCAGATCAGGAGCAGTGGGATCAGGTCTGACAACAGTGCTAGACCCAAGTCCTTCATTGGCAGAAGATACACCTACCAATAAGTCACTTCTGCCTCTGGTTGAGCCAGATCCTGATCCAGGCAAGGATGAAATACTGGAATTATATGATGCAAAACCATTATGCTTTCCTTCTACATCAATACAAGGCTTAGGATTAACATCTTCATCCATCATTGATGATGCATTAGAACGAGCCTCAAATTTGCCTGCAATCTCAGAATCACTACCAGGAATCTTAAATTGTTGTGGTGATGCTGCTAACCCAATAATGTCATTTCCCTCATTCAGTGGCATGGTAGTAGGACAACATTCATCCTTGTGACCTTGTCTCCAGTGAAGAATTTGACACTTACCAGAACTACAAGTAGAGATGTTATTAAATTAAATATCATGGGAAGACACAAAATAACTGCAATAGTTCACATTGAAAAAGAACCATTACACATGTTCGGCAATAAGTCAACAAAATCATAAAAATGCAGCCAAAATTTTCTGATAAGGAAAATGTATTTATTACATATGCTGCAGTTACACTCCTCAACGGATACTTAGGTCAACTGCAGCTAAGAAATTTCAGAACAACTGTGCTCAGGCTTGACCAGGTAACTGCTGAAATATATATATATATATATTTAGATGCAACTGCTTAAATATTATTGAGACTAGAAGCAAAAGACATTTTAGAAGATTATCTGGTGATCTCTCTCCTCAACCTGTGAAAACCTCACTCAAGCAGCGTTCTACCATAAAATGCAACAATAAAAATACATGAATTTATTCAAACATATTTTCACATGCATAGAGAATTCAAACACAACCAATGGCAAGGTCAATGAAGTGATAAATAAAGACTGACAAAACAAAACATAGACAAAATTTTAAAGATGAAGGCCACAATACACAAAGGTACATCATCCAACCAATCATAAAAAGTCATCAAATTTCAATGCATCTTTGAGATTATGTATCTTAACAATAAACATACATCACAACTAAGAGCATCAAGGAAAGTGATAATCACATCATATATTTAACTAGTTTTTAAGGCTGTCATGCAAACACCTTCTCACTTAACACTGCAATGGGACACATTCGATGCGTTGACTGGTAGAAAAGAAAGTATTGGATTCCTTGATATGGTCAAGAATTTGCATTATCAGTCCCAAAGTTTCTTCTCACATAGCTCTACCTAATTGTCTTGAAACTATCTTGCCCAAATGCCTAGTTCAATTTCACACTCAAAACATAATTAAGTCTGTCAACTATTTTTGAAGTCGACAGCACAAAATCAGCAACTAAGTCCATTCCGGTGCTTAATCCCAGAATGGACTTAGTCTCACTCAATTGATTGAATTAAACCCAGTAACTGATTTTGCCATAAAAATAACTATAACCCTCAGTCCCTCACTTCACTTTTCTGTCCTGATCAATACTTGCAAAGTTTCAGAAATCTACAGGTTGTCACAGAAAAAAAAAAATTCTTCTCGAAATTTGTAAGCTGCAAAGTATCTATGATGGCAACTAACATAAGAAAATCACAAGCAGAAACAAAGGAAATCCACATTATTTTCAACTATTACAACAAATATTGATCAAAAACCTCGAAAAACTAATGAACCAAGCAGACATATTTTATATAAAAAAAATGTGGGCGCAAGTAGATGTTAAATTCTGTATTTGAAATGAAAAGGAAGGAAAAAAAAAACTAACCAGTAACGAACAGCTTTGCAGCGAGAGCAACGCGTGGTGGTCGGAGAAAAACAGACAGCACACTGGTACAACTTGGGCATAGGGATGTATTGATTAGCGAATTCGACCTCGGCCATGAAGGACTCCTCGGCGGCGGCGGCGAGAAGTTGAGCGATCTCGGCTTTCCTGGCCGCCGCATTCTTCCATTTCTGCCGGATTAAAAGGAAAACAACGAACAGAGATATAAAGAGGAGGCCTTGAAACCCTAGAATTCCAGGGACCAGCATCTGGTTCAAAAGAAAGTTGGGAACTTTAACCAGCGCCGAGCGTGAGACCTGAAGATAGAAACCCTAGGATTGAGGTGGTGATATACATAGATTGAGTAGCGGTAGCGGGGGTATGGGTGGCGGTGGATTGGAGCGGTGGTCGGAGGGGTGAAATGGGAATTTGGGATGGTGGTGTTGGTTAAGTTGATTAGATGGTTTTTGGAGCATCTGGAGAAAGAGGCGTCTAGAGAGAAAAGGCTTGGAATTTGGTACGAGACGAGAGAATATTGTTTTGTTGTTACTTCAATTTTGTCATCTTCTCACTGCTGAAATTCTTCTTTAACATCAACCTTTTGATTTTTAGCTGCACACACTTGCATTAACCTTCTACACTTAATAATTAATACGCATTTACTGATAATAAATTATCTTATCAATGGAATGGCCAATGGGAATTCAAATACTGATTTGTTAATTTACTAATTTTTATTTTGGAAATTGAGTTAGGTATCCCGTATTCCTCATAAACACGTATCAAAAATTAAGTTTTTAAAATGAAAATTGCTTGGGTACTGATCGGTCAAATGACCTTTAATTTTAAAAGGATAATGCTTAGATACTAACTCCATCAATGGGGTGTTGCAACGTGACTTTTTTCTTTTAACTTTTTAGATTTATCCCATGCATTTTTTTATAAATGGACCACATGAGAGCATCCCCAAAAGACTCTTCAAATAAGATATATCAAAAAATTAAACGAGCCACGTCAGCATATATGCCTCCAACAGACTCTTCAAATGAGATTCTTCAAATAAAATTTTGCTTCTCACTCTTCAATATTGAAGAGCAACTTCTCCCTCTTCAATTATTATTATATTATTTTTTATATCACATCATCATTAATATTTAACATCTATATCTTTTATTTTTTTAATTAAATTCAATTAATATATAATAAGTTTTAATTTATAAATTATATCATCATAAAAATTATACCACTAGAAAGGTCTCATGTAGATCTTTAAAACGAGACTAATATTGAATATTTAATAATAACATGAAAAGTTATTATTTCTAACTTGGAAAAAATAGAGGGCAATTAGATTTTTTGGTGGTGAGGGGGGAATTTGAGCACTTTTATTAAAATAATATAAACTTATTTTTAATTGAAGAGTCTTTTGGAAGAGTTTTTCTTTTTTCACTTCTCAAATTGCCACATAGGTAAGCAAATAGACATTTGAAGAGTATAAATAGAAGAGTCTTTTGGGGATGCTCTGACAAAACTACATTGGTTGGTCAGTACCCAAGCATTATCTTTTTAAAATTAAAGGTCATTTGATTCTTCCCATTCACCGTGGGAATCAAGTTCTTGTTACCTGTTGTTCAGTGAATATTAGATATTAAATATTAGATATTAAATTTTAATTCAAGGGTTTACAAAATTCAAGTGTTTAAAAAATAAAAAAATTAATTAACTAAAATATTTGCTTTTAAATTTTAATAACTAACTACTAATATTATCCCTAGCAATTTAGCCCAGCCCTTTACTTATCATCACTTAAAAGTAATAAATAAATAAAAAGCATTATGTTTCTATTTTGTTTTTTTGTTTTTTGGATTTCGGCACAATCCTTTTTTTTTTTTTTTTTGGGTTATGTATATTCTTGAATTTGTTATGTATATTACTTACAAAAATGGTATGAACTGTATATTTTTTTTTTTTTTTTCATCAAAATATCGTATCTAACTTTCAAATTTCTGTCTCTTTCAATTTTCTCTTTAGCATATAACTTTTTTCTCTATTTTTTATGTCATTTTTCAATTTTAAATTATAAAACTCTTTATCCAAATCATTGGGATAGATAAATTTAATCTTTCCAATAACTTAACGGTTGCTTATGAAAAGGACCTCTAAAAATTATAGTAGCTCGCTGATATTATATTTCACTTTTATAGTATATTTAACTATTGAATAGTTAATTAGTTTGTTATTATTTTATTTTATTTTATTTGAAAAGGAGATATATTAATCAAAAGGACTACAACTGAGACGGACAATCACCCGCCACAATCGGCGCCACACAAGGAGGGAATTCCTCTAGCCAAAAACAATCAGAAACCACACTTAAACCATATTTAGCAAGGCTATGAGCGGCTTGCCTAATCTAGGGACAAAGCTACAAGAAAAATTAGGAGAGGAATCCAACAATAGAAAAACGTCCCTTAAAGCCAGGCCGATATCAGCACAAGGAGGACAACCAGAGTTGATCAGATTGACCGCCCCCTAAGCATCGGATTCTAAAACACAAGGCCACAAACCAACCTCACACACAAACTAAAGCCCTCTCAAAATGGCAGTAGCTTCGTTCACTTCAGGAGAGTAGCCCACAAAGATTATCTAAGCACTAGAGGCCATAATTTGCCCGCTAGAATTACGAACAATAATGCCAATTCCAACCTTACCCCCAACCGCATCAATAGCCATATCCGTATTGACTTTGAAATAACCAGCAGCAGGGGCCTGCCAATTCGAATAAGCTCTATGCGAGCAAGGATTCCTACCAACCTCAAAGCCATTTGCAATACATAAATCATTAAGGAAATGGGCTACCCAAGGCACAATCTCACTAACAGGAAGGGAAGCAGACTCATGGACACTCCCATTGTGTCGGAACCATACCCGCCAAAAAACCATACACATTAGTTCCAAATCCTCACGATTCATCTTGACCATGCAAACATTCATGAAATCGACAATAGGAACCCTATCATTAACCTTAGGGATATTCAAGAAGGAACACAGCATGAATAGGCTTGAGAGAGGGGCAAAACCACAAAGCATGAACTATAGACTCTGTCGGCACATGATGTGAAGCCAAATTAACCAAAGTAAGGATCCAATTATGGCTAGCTCTCCATAAGAAAATCTTAACTTTAGAGGGAATCTTCAGCCGCCATAAACACTTCCACCAAAACTCAGTAGAGCTCAAGCCAGAGGATCCAGGATTAAATAGCACACCACACCTAACATAATAGCCACTTTTGACCATGTAATAGCTAAACTTGTCAAAATGCCGTAGAAGCGAATCGAGACCGCCATATAGGGAGTAGGGGATGCTCAGAATCAGATCCGCTTCCTCCTTCTAAAATGACGCATGAACCAAATTTTCATTCCATCTACTAAATGGGGTCTTTAAAGACTGACCTGTAGTCATAGAACCCAACCTAGGAGGAGACATAACCTTAAAAGTAACTGGTCTTGGCAGGCAACGATCATTGTATATAGAGACCGCAGCACCATCACCAATACGCCATATTAAGCCCAGTTCCAGCAGCTCCCTACCCTCACAGTAAACTTTTCTAGAGGAAAGAGCTACTGCTCATAGATTCAGCCAAGAGGATGGACGAATCAGGGAAATAGCATGATTTCAGAACATGAGCGGCAAGAGTATTAGGAGAAGAGATCAATCTCTAGCATTGCTTAGCTAGGAGAGCTTTATTGAAAACGAAAATGTCTCAAAAACTCAAGCCACCCGAGTCTTTGCTAGAACAAAGCTACCTCCACTTACACCAATGAATCCTCTTCTTATCAGAATTCAAACCCTACCAAAATTGGCTACTCAACCTATGAATATCTAGCACCAAGCTCTTCAGAAGTTTGAACAAAGACATGGAATAAGTTGGGATTGATTGAACCATAGCTTTGAGCAAAATTTCTTTCCCACCAGCTGAAAACGGTCTTTCTTACCACCCTTTTAATTTGTCCCAAATATGGTATTTAATGTTAGCAAAAATGGCCATTTTATTCCTACCCGCAAAACTTGGCAAACTAAGGTACATTTCATGACAACCCACCAATCGCACCTCGACAATCTGAGCGAGTGACAAAGCACGTTCCCTAGGAACTTTATTACTAACACACATGGTGGATTTCTGGAAATTGACAACCTGACCCGAAGCAAAGGCATACCAATCCAGGATTTGACGAAATGAACGACAATCCTTTTCTAACGCATGAGAGAACATCATACTATCATCTGCAAAAAGAAGATGAGAGATTTTCGAACCACCACGACTACACCTGAAGCCCGCAATACTGTCACGATTCTCAGCATCATAGATAAGACGGGAGAGCCCCTCCGCACAGATGAGAAATATATACGGGAAGAGAGGGTCTCCTTGACAAAGCCCTCTAGAAGGCTTTAGGGAACGGCAAACAACCCCATTAGTATTATGAATTAGTTTGTTATTTGATTAGTATAAAATAGTAAAATAAAATAAGAGCATTTCTAATTCTATTATGCATAGGATAGTTAGATATTTAGAGCATCTCCAATGCAATGCTAAATCACCGTGCCAACGCAATGCTATAATTTAGTACAAAGTAAAAAAAGCATGCTCCAATGCAATACTAAAAGTTATGTTAAATTTGGCATATACTATAAACTGTGCCAAATTTGGCATATGCTATATGCTATGCCAAATTTGGCATAGCATATAGCATATGCCAAATTTGGCACAACAATAAATGCAGCCGTATTTATTGACTTTTTAATTTTAAATAATAAAAATTTAACAAACTTGGTAGGGAAAATTGAGATTAAAATAATTCTAAAAAAATATTCAATGCATCCATTAAATGCATTAGTTGTATTTATTGACTTTTATAAATTTTAAATAATTAAAAAAAATAAAAAATAGCATATCAAATAGAATTTTGTATTGAAGTACAATGCTAAAATAATGTGTCAAATATAACATTTTACTATATTTCATGCCAAATTTAATATTGACATTAACATATACATTGAAGATGGTCTTAGATAATGAGGTATAGAAAATCTCTCCAATTTCCCACCAATAATATTTTGAATTGGAAATGAGAATATGCATTTTTTTTTTAAATCTTGACAAAGTGGATTCATATTAAATATATGAGTAATGCTAAGCTTCCCAAAAAATTTCCCAAAATCTTTTATAAATTGACATGGCACATGAGTTGTTAACATCGTTTTAACTCATGGGATTATGTGGTGACTGGTGAGTGATATGATGTTGACAACTCACATGTCACATCAATTTAGAAAAAAAAAATTGGGAAGTCTGACATTACTCTAAATATATATGCCGATATGTCACTAGTTAGAAACTCAAAAATGTATATTTATATTGGAGATGCTCTTACACCCTTTTAATTGTAAAATAAAATATAAGAGATTGTGAGATAAATGTTTTATGATGACTGGTCAAACATGGATGCATTTTTGAGTTTCTAACTAATGACACATTAGCTTACATATTGAATATGAATCCACTTTGGGGAAAAAAAAATTAAGAAATGCATATTATCATATCCAATGCAATTATCTAAAATCAAATATGTATTCATTTTTGACCGATTATCATAAAACATTTATTTCATTCTCCCTCCTCTTTTATTTATAATCAAATATGTATCTATTTTTAACCAATCATCTTACAACATTTATCTTATTCTCTCTCCTCCTTTGTTTTTACAATTAAATGAGATGTAATATTATTGGTGGAAAAAAATTTAGAAATCCTAGTTGGCATTTCTATGAGAGTTTCTAAAGTTAGAAACCCAACTTTATATTCTCTGGAAAAAAAAAATGTCATTTCACCTCCATAATCAAATTAGATAATTGTATTGGAGATAGTTTTTCTACCTTCTTATCCAACTATCATATGTGGCTTTTAATTTTCTCCAAATACATAACAACAATGGAGATGCTCTAATAAATTTAGGCAAACGTGTACGAGTTTTAAAAATCAATTCAATAGAGATCCATTTGGATCGGTGAAAATCATAGTTTCTTTCTTTTCTTTTCTTTTTTTTAATAAATCTTTGCCGTCCATTTCAAAGATGGACTTGGAAGATCAAATTTTTTTATTATTATTATTATTTTTTTTTAATAAATCTCCATTGTTCATCTTAAGATATCAAATTTTTTTTAAAAAAAAAAAATGAATGAATCTCCATCTCAAAGATGGAGGGTGGTGATATAAAGTTTTAAAAATTGTTTTTTCTTTTCTTTATTTTATGATTTCTAACTAGAGAAGCTTTCATCCTTTTACTATTCTTAGATGTTCAAAAGTCACTTTTAATGGTCAAACTTAATGGAATGGGAGATCAATGCGAGTTTTTGAGTAAACTGTTTTCAACCATAAAAAGTCAAACCTTAGTCCTTAGGTAGGTTCGGTGTAATTTGGAGTAGACTTGCTTCTAATTTGGTACTTTGTTAGAGATGGCAATTGGTCGAGTTCAAATGGATTTTTATAAATCCACACTTGAACATGTGAAACATTTTGAAACTCAAACTCGATCGTGTGCCCGTGAAATTAAACAGGTTTGGTTTTGGGTTTCCATCCGTCCCACAAATCTGCGAAATGTAGGATTCATAATATTGACTCCCTAATTACATGGGAGATTAATGTTCTTACAAAAATTGTTTCCAAAGTATGAAATGTCAAACCTGGGGGTAGTTTTGTGTAATGTTTTTCATAATGTCTGCACATAGCATGTGCGTATTTGAGATTTGGTTTATAAAATTGGTATTTTCCCCAGCGGGAGTTTGAATCAATGGGTACATGTACATCTTCACCACTGAGTTCTACCGTCAATAAAGAAATAAGATAATTTTTTATTGACCTATGCCCAGTTTAGTATTACTGTAACTTTTATAATAATCATTATTAATTGTGCTAAATGAATAATCTACTGTAGAGTTAATCAACAGATATTTTGTTAATTGTACTTTTAAAACTACTATATAACTACAGTAAACATATATTTAGTAATTTTATTACAAAAGTTCTAAGATTAGTTACGATGACTAAAATATATATGATTTTAAAACTATACTTTTTTTTCATTAATTATATATATATATTAAATCAATATTTAAATATAATATTTAATTAGAAAGAAATTCCATAAGAACAATAAAAATATTTTTAAAAGATTTTATAAATCAAACATATATTTAAATAGGAATTTAATTTTAAGATTAAATAATGTATATAAATGATTTTAATTTAATTTTATAAGGATAATAATGCTATTTTAAAATATTCATTAAACACTATCAATAAGTAACCTCCACCTACTTTTCAAAATCGTTGTCAAAACTTGTTGGATTATCAATTAATCAATTTTAGAAGTTTTATAAATATCATTTTATTTTAAAATTATAAAATAAACTTTTTAAAAACAATATCAAACTTTTCCAAATGTAACGAACTTGAAGCTAGCGAGTCATGGACTCACCACAAGCTCCTTTGACTTTAACTCGGTCTACAGAGACTCAGTCACTAAAACCGGAAACTAGGGTAGATGCCACTCAAATGACAAAATTAAAGCATCAAGTGGAATCCCAGTCAATAATGGCACTTGGCCTCAATGAATGGACGGCATTTTTCAAAAATATAGTTTTTAACTATGACCTTTAATCCATCACCATCCTTTACACAAAAGGTCTTTAATTATAATTGAATTGCTGACCGATTCCTGAGTTTGGAGCAAAACAATCATCCAATGTGGTTTAGTATTAAAAAAAAACGCTTATTCAATCCAACAATGTTTTAAATTTGAATTACAACCGATATGCATTGTACATCAATAAATAAAAGTTAGAAGCCAAACACGGCTCATGGATACCCCACCTTTTTGAGTAATCACATATTCACGTGGTGATAGGATCACATAATTTACGCATTTTCTATAGATAAGAATTTTGTCATTTGTAACCTTGATTAATGATATATAATCAAATAATTTTCTTTTTTAATTTCCTTTATTGACCATTAATCATAAGTTTAATTATTAAGAAAGTTGCACATTACTTCTTAACAAGGGTGGTAGTACATCTCCCATCCACACTTAGTGGTTAGGGATTTGAATCTCACCATAGATATTTTACAAGCATGCATGTGTGGAGAGTTTTTTCCCGGTTTATGAAACTAGTTAACCGAGCCGCACATGTATTGTCTCTAATCGTAGCCAACAACCATATTATAATAGTTGTTAATGTAATAATTCAATATATATATACACAAATATATATAAATTTCCAAATGAAGACGTCCTGATATAACTTCATAAGAATATTGAATATAATGTGAGTCACAAGTTTTACATACTTTGACTTAAGTGTGTATGCACCTGTCAAAATTAGTTACTCACATTCCATATTCTCATGAAGTTATATCAGAACGTCTGCATGAGAACGAGACTGATATATATATTGTTATGTTTTGACTTGTATTCCTAAGCAAACCAAATGCGAATCAAACAAGACTCAACTGATGTGGAGCTTCTTGGAGACGTGGGATACGTTTGGAATATGGAATGGTATAGTTTGAGGGAGGTTGAAGATCATGAAGAATTGAAGAAGTGGTTCGTTTCATCGTATTGACTGGGGTTTTCTAAGCGATATAATTTAAGATGACTTGTAACGGTTTAGGAAGTGGATGCGCAACCGTGACCCAAATCGTAATGAATCATAAGCATGTGTGGAACGGGAAATCTTCAACGGAAAAGGAAAGTGTTCTATTGGGAAGCTCTTGTGCTTGAAGGAAAAAGAATACTCTTTATAAGAAGACTTGTCATAAAAGGAAATAGTATTTATGTGAAACAAGTAAATCTTGTACGTTTAGGAGTAGGATTTCCTTTTATCTTAAACTCCATGTAATTAGTATAAATAGTCATAATATTTATGTTATTAGATTTAAGGCTGTGGAGCAAAAAGAACATCATGTAACATCAGAAAGAGTGTGGTGAGATCCGGGGAGACCCAAGGGAATATCCGTGGAGGGATCCAAGAGAATCTCAGTGGATCAAGTTAGAGATACGTGGGTGTTATTCAGGGGAGGCCTAGGGGATATTGTGGGGGTACTCAGTGAGGATCTTGTAAATGGGATTTGGGATTGAGGTGAGAGAGTTAATCCTAGAGTATATGGTTATAACATTTTATCATATAGTAGAACTTTCTCCGTCGTTCTAACGGCCCGTGGTTTTTTACCCGATTTGGGTTTTCCACATATATCTTGTGTTGTGATTGTTTATTCTCTCTCATCTATTTTCTGATTATTGGCATTAATAATTGCTATGAGTTATGGGCATATATTAGGTACGACGTGTCCGTGTTCATCGGTTCGGAATTATCCCCAACAATTGGTATTATAGCCATATGGTTTGGCGATGGTGATTTCAAGTCTTTATGGGAGATTGTATGGAGGACTTTGTGGTATTGGGATAATGATGATCATGGTTGCTTATTATGGTTTAGCAAAAGAGATATGTCTTGAAGGCGATTTCAAACTCGATAGGGTTTGATGAAAAGAAGAATATTGATAGAGGAGAAGTTTGGCTTGTGGTAACAGGTACGAGTCATGGAGATCCAATCTAGGTTACACAATGAGTTGATTGACTATCAAAAAAAAAAAAAAAAATCTTGAGCACAAAAAAAAAAAGAAAAAAGTTTTGAATGCTCGTAGTCTTTGGTGTGGTGTGGGGCTTATCCAGCAAAGCACTCCCAGTTTCTAATAGCAAGTCTTTCACTAAGTATGTGATGCAAGGACAGAATGTCTTTCACAGGGTTGGGTGATGTAAGGACATGTTTATCATTTTGACAGTTTTCCCCACTGGCTATGGAAGAGGATACGTTGCTACTAGTGATCCATAATTGTACACAAGGCATTTGTCAGAAAGCGATGTAAGATGTATAGTGGACAAAGATATCAATGGCTGATGAACTCCTTAGAAATCTGACTTGAGGAGTTGCACCACAATTTCAGCAGGTTATTTCAACATGGTGTCGGAACAACTAACAAAAAAAAATGTGTAGGAAACTCTTATGATAGTTCGTTTCTAAGTGGTTATACTTTGTCGTGGGGTATAGAAATTCTCGATGATGAGAATTGTGGCTATGGACAAAGGTCTTGAGAATTCAAGTCAAATGGGAGAATTGTTAGGTTTTAACTTGTATTCCTAAGCGAACCAAATGTGAACCAAACAAGACTTAACTGATGTGGAGCTTCTTGGAGACGTAGGATACGTTTGGAAGATGGAATGGCGTAGTTTGAGGGAGGTTGAAGATCATGAAGAACTGAAGAAGTGGTTCGTTTCATCTTATGGATTGCGGTTTTCTAAGCGATATAATTTAAGGTGACTTGTAACGGTTTAGGAAGTGGATGTACAACCGTGACCCAAATCGTAGTCAATTATAGGCATGCCGCATGCGTGGAACGGGAAATCTTCAACGGAAAAGAAAAGTATTCTGTTGGGAAGTTCTTGTGCTTGAAGGAAAAGAAATACTCTTTACAAGAAGACTTGTCATAAAAGAAAATAGTATTTATGTGAAACAAGTAAATATTGTACGTTTAGGAGTAGGATTTCCTTTTATTTTAAACTCCATATAACTAGTATAAATAGTCCTAATATTTATGTTATTAGATTTAAGGTCGTGGAGCAAAAAGAACACCATGTAACATCAGAGAGAGTGTCGTGAGATCCGGGGAGACCAAAGGGAATATCCGAGGAGGGATCCAAGAGAATATCAGTGGATCAAGTTAGAGATCCGTGGGTGATATTCAGGGGAGACCTAGGGGATATTGTGGTGGTACTCAGTGAGGATCTTGTGAGTGGGGTTTGGGGTTGAGGTGAGAGAGTTAATCCTAGAGTATATGATTGTAACAGTTTATCATATAGTGGAACTTTCTCTATCGTTCTAACGGCCCGTGGTTTTTTACCCGATTTGGGTTTTCCAAGTATATCTTGTGTTGTGATTGTTTATTCTCTCTCATCTATTTTTCTGCTTATTAACGTTATTAATTACTATGAGTTATGAGCGTATATTAGGCACGACGTTTCCGCGTTCATCGGTTCGGAATTATCCCCAACATATATATATATATATATATTAAGAAAGTTTGGCCAAGAATTAGGTTTTATCAAATGATTTTGAATGTCGTTTGCTTTTCAACAATAATAATGTAATTTTGAGTTTTGAAAAATAAATTCATGAACAACCAAAAAGATGTACATATTTTTTGTTTTGAACTAATTTTGAAGGAAATATCTATAAAATAAATAAATAAATAAAATAAATAAAAATAGAATACAATCTAATCAAATAATTTTATTTTTATTTTTATTTTTATTTTGTAAGTTATTATTAAACAGCAATGCTAGTTATACATTTGACATTTTATATCTCATTTAATTTGCCTCCCGATCCCGACCAAGGATATTTTAAAAGCGTGTCATAAGGTCATCAATAATGAGTGTTTATGAGTATTTAGATTGAAGTCTTGTATGAGAATTGAGAATGAATTGTGGATGGACATTATAAAATTTATACAATGGTTTTTCAGCTATCAACCGTTAGATTCGTTTACTTTTATTTAGTCAATATTAATTTCTACATAGGGAGTGACTCATAAGCCTCGTATTGACTTTATTAAATTTAGTGCTCCTAAGGAAAAAAAAACTCCCTAAAAATTTTACTTTCGCTCTCTTCATAGTTCATACTTTCTTTGTAGTTTTTGAATTGATTTTTTGAGTTATGTAAAATTACTTTTTTTTTCTTTTGTATGAAAGATAGATCCTTGTCAAGGTATTTTTCACATGTTTATTTCATATTGAAAAATGTATTTTTGTTTTTTAGTAGATAAAAAAGAAAAAAAAAAAAAAAAAACTATTTAGAATTAGAAGCCATTATAATAATAGAAAATCAGGCTTAATTTGGTCAACACAAGTAGAGCAAAAGGCCAAAAGTGAGAAGAAGAAGAAGACTCATAAACAATCCTTGCATATGAAACGGAAGTATCTCATCTCCCATTTGTTGTGAGTTGTGACCAATTACACGTTTACACAAACATGGTCCGGATACCGATCAATATCCTCTCGTTGATCTTGTTTTTCCTTTTTTTTTTTCATATAAATGAAACATACACTTGTACGAAACAGAAAGAAACCAATAAATCTTAACCATGTATTTTCATTTATATCTAATGCAAAGCTAAGGACAAAAAAAAAAAAAAAAAAAAAAGGAGAGAATTCTGGTCATAGTAATCACTCTCTCATTGGACGGTCCCACGGCCGCGTGTATGGGACCATCTCAGCTAAGATTTTCTCCCTTGTGAGTTGTGACCTTGTCCGGCTCAATCCTCGGCCAATCCACGGCCACTTTGAATAATAAAATAAAATATCTAATAAAGTAATAATAAGACCCCACAAACGCGCAATTTGAAAGCAAGATACGTCGCCGTTTCAAACGAAGTTGCCATCTTCCCTCTTCCATCTTCCATCCTGCATCTGCTTTCCCTTTTAATCTATAAATTCTCTCCACCTCTCTCTTCACATACCATCCAATCCAAACAACCATTCTTCTTCGTCTGAATCATCGCATTTTGCATATATTTATGTCTCATAGACCCATCGTCCCTCACTCTTCCTCCATAGCTTTCGGCCTCCACTCTTATCTCCTTATATCCAGTGAGATGTCCTCCAACTCCGACTAGTGATACATCATAGATGTATAGATCCAACCATTTCAATTACATTATAACCTTCTAAATATAACAAAAATGGGTGTCAAAGGTTTCGTAGAAGGAGGCATAGCTTCAATTGTAGCTGGTTGTTCCACACACCCACTTGATCTCATCAAAGTACGTATGCAACTCCAAGGTGAGAATCAAGCTCCTCCGGTCCAGTCTCTTCGTCCGCCCGCTCTCACCTTTCAAAGCACCACCACCACCACCGTCCAAGCCCCACCGCTGCCGCGTCCTCCTCGTGTGGGTCCGGTCACTGTTGGTGTCCGTATCTTCCAGCAAGAAGGCGTGGCGGCTCTTTTCTCCGGGGTGTCGGCCACCGTCCTCCGCCAGACTTTATATTCCACCACCCGGATGGGTCTTTATGAAATCCTCAAACAAAAGTGGACTGACCCGGAAACCCGGAACATACCTCTCGCACGTAAGATCGCTGCCGGACTTATAGCCGGAGGGATCGGAGCGGCGGTCGGGAACCCTGCTGACGTAGCGATGGTCCGTATGCAGGCCGACGGCAGGCTTCCTCCAGCACAGCGTCGAAATTACAAGAGTGTTGTCGATGCCATCACGAGGATGGCAAAACAAGAAGGCGTTACTAGCCTGTGGCGCGGCTCTTCGCTTACGGTGAACCGCGCCATGTTAGTAACGGCGTCGCAGCTTGCATCGTACGATCAGATCAAAGAGACAATCTTGGAAAAAGGTGTTATGCGTGACGGGCTAGGGACCCACGTGACGGCGAGCTTCGCAGCCGGGTTCGTAGCGGCAGTGGCTTCAAACCCGGTGGATGTGATAAAGACAAGGGTGATGAACATGAAGGTTGAACCAGGGGCGGCGCCGCCATATAAGGGGGCACTAGATTGTGCCATGAAGACGGTCCGGGCAGAGGGACCGATGGCTCTGTATAAGGGTTTTATTCCAACGATATCGAGACAAGGCCCTTTCACTGTTGTCCTTTTTGTTACACTCGAACAGGTCAGGAAACTGCTTAAGGATTTCTGATTACTGGCTCGACGAAGATGATGATGAAAATAGAAATTAGACAATTAATAAATTCATAATTATTATTATTGTAGAATTTTAGACAATTTGTCGTATGTTATGTTTAAGATTACGAAGATGGAAATCAAATTATGAAGATGTGCTGGAATGTTGATGTTTGAATTTGCTTGTCTACTTGTGAGTTAGGTTTTATTTTACAGGAACATGAGAGGATAGTTTAACAAAGAGTTGGCGTGAAAACTAAAGGTAATTGACCTTTGTATTTTTATTTATTTTTAGGTGCTGTCGGAAATACGTTATTTTCGGAGAAAAATTATTGAAGAGTCGGTCATTTATCTCGTGATGTAGACTTGGACTTTTAACGAATTATGTGTAAAACCAGTAACATCATTTAGTTTGAGTCCATTTTTGTTCACCCCCTACCCCTTCCATATGCATGACATATGGCTATGGAGAGGTAAAATTGTCTAAAAATTTATTCCTCTATGACACATATCATCTATTTAAAAGGGGGTAATGGTTACCTCCCTTGAAGAGGGTGAGCAAAAGTAATCTCATTTAGTTTACCCAAATTTAGATACAAACCAAATTGGCTTGACTTTTGTAAAACGAGAGATCAATAAGTTATGGACTTTAGCCTTTAGGGTAGATATAAAAAAAAGGGTAAATATGTTGACTTCCACTAAAGTTGTACATAGGACATAAATACAAGTCGGAAAGTAATTATGCCTTCTTTTTTTTTTTTTTTTACCCCGAAACGCGATTCACATAAGAGGAGAGACAGCACCACACTATTGGTGGGAAAATTTGCACATATCATGTATACACTAGGTCTTGAAACTTGGTTGTGAGGAGTTCCCTTGGGAAGACCCACCACCATGGCAAGGGACCATGTGTTAATTATGCCTTTATCTACTCAAACCTTCAACCATTAAAATTGAATTAACAAAATTATCAAATTATCTTTAGTTATAAATTTGTTAAAATAAAGATGATAGTTTTATTATAAAAAAAAAAAACAATTAAATTAAATTAATTGAAGATAATCCTTTTAATGGAATATAAATTATAAAATGGAAAAACATTTTAAATTCAATCTTAAAAGTGGAGGATGTAGAGTAGATAAATACATATTTGCACTCTAACCGGATTTATGACAAACTCTATGAAAAATTAGTGTAATTATCTCCTTAAAATAAATGATAAAAAATATATAATATTAAATGTAGACATATATCTCAATTTAGTTAGTTATACACAAATTGAGACTCCATTTTTGGATAACTGATGTTAGTCCTTAAAATACATCATGATTAATTTTGTAGTATATGTCTCCTTCAAGAAATTAATTACTCAACTAAATTTTTAGTACTCATATGGTGGAGTACATATATGATATCTCTAAGTTGGAGAAGAGTTTCAATACGTCTGCGTGTATATGTTCGGACCACTTAAATTATCTTACGTTACATGTATCTCTTAGACCATCTTTAATGCATATGTCAATGACAATACCAACTTTGGTAAAAAAAAAAAAAAAACAGTAAAATGATATATAAATAAAATGTTATTTTTATTATTTTATTAATTAAAATTATAAAAGTAAATACTTACCATTAATGTATTCATTAGTTCTTTTAATGCTCCAATGCAAAGTTCCATTAATGTATTTATTATTTCATTTAAATATATATATATATAATAGTATTTTTGTAAGGATAATGCTTGGGTACTGACTGCTCAGTACACAAGGTGCTGACCACACCACTCATTACTTGCCACGTAACCCAAGGTAAAAAGAAAATTGGAAAAAGCAAAAGAGTTTTGCTACGTGGCAGCATCCCATTAGGTGGTTTGGTGTGGTTAGTATGGCTTGGGTACTGACTTGGTCAGTACCCAAACAATTTCCTTTTTGTAATTAAAAATGAGCATTTATTGCTGTGCAACCAAATTTAGCTCACAATATAGCATATGCCAAATTTAGCACTGTATTGGAGGATGATTTTTTCACCCTATGCTAAATTTTAACATTTGTATAATAATTTAGCACGGCATTAAAAATGCTCTTATATAATTGGTTATTCATGTCACATGAAAAGATTTAAATGGTTGAGATCAATATATTCTCAATTTTTATATATTGCTATGTAATATGTATGATATGTGATGTGTTGAACCATCAGAATCATCTTAAATATATACTTGAAGCCTCAACAAACACAATCATTTTAAACAAAAACTCATATCCTAGTGTTAAAATTAAAGGATGGATGTTAGTACTCATTTGTATCTAATTTTTATTCGTTCGGTCAAATTTCAACCGATTGATGAAATAAATGTAATGGTTATCAACAGAATATATACCTTTAAAAAAATTATCATAATAATAGATTAATATATCTATTCATTCATCTTTTAATCCGAAGAACATATTTATATAATTTCGTTTTCATACAGAATAGAGATAAATAATTACTAATTTATCCTAATAATTAATTTAAGGTGGAGAAAAATAACTACAGTGATATTTTTTTATTCGTTTTTGAATTTACCCTTTAAACTATAGTGATATGATCTTGTTGGTCATAATACAAATTACGAGAAATCTAGTTATTTTATTTCTAATTAAATAACATACATCATACACCAGACAAATACATAAACAAACAAGACGTTGACAAATACCTAGACCATAAATATATATATATATATAGATCCATTGACAGCCATTGATCTTGATGTAGCTCAAGGAATTGTTTACAATCACTGCCCGTTGATTTAAAGATGATGATCATCGGCCATACTTACACTCTAACAGCATTTATGACAAACTTAGGAAATATCAGTGTATTTACCTCTTTAAAATAAATGATAAAAAAAAAAAAAAAGATAATATTGACGTGTACCCTTATGATTTGAGGATCCAAAACTTTAATAAATAATTCAATTTCACAACCTCAACAAAAGTCAATTGAGACTTTCAACAAAGCAATGTTTGAAAGAAAGTGCATCGAATTGCAAGGGGAGGGGGAGGCCTTCCTTCAAAGTTTGACTCTTTCCTGAATTTTTTAAACTTTCCTTCAAAGTGTGTAAACCTTCCTCCTTTATAGTTCGGGTTTTGAAGCCTCGGAAGTTTTCAAAAATACAATTTTAAAAATGATACCAAAAGCGTCTTAGATCTCAAGGTTTAATCTCCTCAAGTTCTTTCGAATAGTGTGTCGGTTTCTGCCTTGATGACTAGGCTTGGTAGATGGGCAGAAAGTCTTGGGAGGAGACCTTTCTCATTGACGAAGCAGATAGTTACTTTGTATCTCATTGTGTTCTAGACCCCAACATGATTCAATTCCTTGGTATTATGATAAGGATTGTGCATAAAGCCGCTTTTCATCTTCCTTGATGGAAGAAGCTCTACTGCTCTAGTCATTTAATCTTCCTTTAAAGGTTAAGAATTTTTCCTAGAAAAACTAAAAGGGTATCATTCCTTCCAAAACATTGATTTTCATCTTTCAAGTTGGACATATACGAGTTAGATGGAAATACTATCATGACATTATTCTTTAAAAATATTCCGATATCAATCAATTTAGGGGTTTATTCCTATTACAGGGGAGAGGTATTCCTACACTTAAATTGATTTAAATGATAAATATATGATTCGAAACTCTATCATAGATATGAATGGGTAAATGTACAACCACTCTACCAATAATGGATCTACATGCAATATTTTTATTTTCGAACATCAAATGGGTTGCAACTTGCATGTGAGTGAAAAGGGAAAATGGTGTTCACATGGAGATGTCCAACAACCGCACGTTTGGAATAGAAACATGGGCACGTGTGTTGTGGGGACCGTACGAACATCAATTCCTCCCGTAAAGTCTAAAAAAGGGGTATGCATGATCATACACCAATCGTTGTTAGTTGTTACATTGCACATCACATTGATTCTTTTCTAAATTGTCAATTGTCGGTCACTAATATATTACTTTTAAGCCTTTCAGAGGCGTAGTTCAGTCAATAGATGGATGAGTTTGAGATTTGAATAAATGATTCTCAAATTAATGGCTCAAATCCTACCAATAACAAAAGCTTTAAAAAAAATATATGATCTAAATAGATGGATAGATAGATATATTCAATATATATATATATTTCTTTTCAGGATTTTTCTTTAGATTAGTAGACTATCCACCACCTTGCTCCATGTGCACCCTTTTCCATTAACAACAATTGTATTTTCTTATTTTTAATTTTAGTTGGAAAAAATTGATCGACCAGGTTACCTGAACACGACACGAACTTGCAAATCTATCTATTGGTGTGGTTCGATTTGGTAAATATTTTTACATTTTTGGTGTATGCACCCCACATAGTCCTGTAAATATTTGATTTTAAAGCATCACATGGAAAATAGTAATGTGCCCTATATCTCCTATAATTGGCATATCTGATTACAAGGATCCCCATATGTTTTACAACTTGGTATACAATGAAAGCTCTCAAGATTTTTGAGTATAAAAAAGATAATGCAACCAAGAATAAACCAAATTGAATTTTCAACACATCTCGCAGTTTCTCATTCTCAGAAAAACTGAACTACTATGGAAAGCAAAATCATTGAATTATATATCAGACACAAGGCAAAGAAGGTCACTTGTGTGGTACTATAATTTTCTTGCAATTCTATATTTCTCTGATAAGAAAGGAATATAAATGACATCCACCACGGAGGTCATAGTGGGAGGAGACCTATACAAAATTCCCGAAAACCATTATAGAACTTTACATCCCAAAAATCCCCTATGTACGTAATCTCTTTGATTTCTGCTATTTCCCATCCCGTATTAAATGTGATATCAAAATTGGTTTCTCTTTTGATTCATACGTAATAGTTATTATCCTTGTAATTTACAGAATCCTTACATAGCATTGAACGGACTTCCTTTATGGACCTTGGTGGTTCCAAATCTTTCTCTTGCAGTGCATTGCCAAGCAATTGCTGCATCTGTGACGCGAATATTTCATCCAAAATCTGCAAATTCAACAACACTGATAAATAATAATAATAATAATACACAAGGTAACAGCAGAAAATATTAAATATCTATGATAAGTGTGTTCCATATACTTGGTTGAATTTGCCTGTTTCGGTGTAATCCATAGATTTGCATGCCTTACATTAAACTTGTATACATTTTATCAGTTTCCAGGATGGCAGAGATCAAGAAATACACAGTTCATTTAAAAACCACATTTTCATAAAATGACATTCAAATTTTCCAAATTGTGTTAATAACGTCAATTTTGTATCAATTTTTGATAAAAAATTTCATGTCTCAAATCAAAATGGAAGTACCGAATTCTTCACCATTTCAATGTAACTAATGAATTTATAAATAGATTGTATGAGGAAAGGATACATTCTTGATTTGAAAGCTCAAAGGGTAAAGTCAAACTTACGGAAACTGCAATTCTTGAGCTCTTATACCAGGAGCTGTTCTCTCTCTTACTTTCCAGAAAATGTAGTACTTCCTGTACCAAAAAAAAAAAAAAAAAAAAAACAGAGAGAGAGAGAGAGAGAGAGAGAGAGAGAGAGAGAAATAAACATGATATCAGCGACAAACACATTAGGTTCATAATCACAGATGAAGTCTGTCTATTGCACATAGTTGAGGTGTAAATATACCTGTCCCATCTGGTCCCAAAAAAATCGGCAAATGAGAACAAACACATTAGGCTCAACGACTGTGTGGAGGTGATCCACTGTCTTAATCAAGAGATCCTTCAAAGGTTGCATTCTACTTTGTACATCTGATTCTACACAAGTTTCCTTTGAGTCTTGAATTATCTTCTTTAATTTTGTTGTACTTTGCATCCTTGTCTAAAAAATAAATAAAAAAGAGATACGATGCCAACCAATATATTAGCAACATAATACGAAATCCTCCATGAAATATCTAATTTAGTTATTACATTATCATGGACACTCACATTCTCTACGAGTTTCTCGACCACTGCTAGCAAATAATTTCTGAATTTGGCCCTCATCATGACTGTTATTTCACTGAGATGCTCCTCTGCAACTGCATTTCTACATTCCGCAATCCAAGAAGACCACGACTTAAATTGGGTTTCTATTTGGGGCCACAGCGTGTCCAACATCCTTTTCATGGAATTTAAAAGAATCCCCAACTGAAATACAAACTTGATATTGTAATTCTCTGTAAGGAATATAAATACCAGTTCTTAAAAAACATACAAACTAAGATCCAAAGTTCACCTCATCTGGGACACAGTAAGCATTTACAGTTCCTTTGGCGATTTTCTGAACGTATTTGAGGCCCAATATCTTGGTGGTGAGATTGTCCTTCAGTGGTGATAAAACGTCAGCATACTGCTTATCCAAAGTTTCAACAGTAGCCCTTTCGACATCTGCAACAGCCTTTTGACACACACACACACACACCCAGGAACTCATAAGTTCAAGCAATTTCAACCATAGAGTGAAACAAAATAGATAGATACACACAACTCCATTGATCTATAATGCAGTTGGCAAATTCAAGGTTGAAAATCAGTAAATTAAAAATTAAAAATAGAAACCTTGTAACAAAATTGAATGCTGTCAATCATTTACCAAATTTTAATCGAGTGATACAAAAATACCCATATAAGTGAAGGCTTCTGGTTCAATCCTTCAATTACCCGTGTTATATCATCCAATATCCCCATCACTAACCAAAACTTAAGCGATGCCAAAATAATTATCATAATTATAATAACATAAACCATGTTATTAAGAAACAAAAGTCATATTTGAACATACATTCTCCAGAACAGTAGCATATTCTGGCCAGTGCCTAATGATGATTTCATATTCATTCAACATCTCTTTCAGCCGATCATGCATCTCATCAATGAAAGGAGCCGTTGAGTGCTTCGTTCGAACACCAGACCACTTCACCTGAAAGTAATCAGTTTCTCATTGATCATCACAAGGAGATATTATGTCATACAGAGTCAGATCTTTTACTTAACTTGCTCTATGTTGATGTTTTGTGTCAATCTATTAAATAACAGTGCGCTTGTGTGTGCTGCATGCCCGCATGTGTTTGTGATATACATGAATTGACTTATTGGACTACCAAACTATTCGATTTAGTAAACCACTAATCAACTCTCAGGTTTATGAAATCAATTAACAAGAGAAAATAAATCAAGAATTAATCATCAGCAATAAAACCATTGCAGCTTTTTTATAAAAAAATAAAAATAAATAAATAAATAAAACTTTCCAGCATTCAAAGGGAAAATCTAAACCAAGAGAGTTACCAGAGAAATATTATAAGAGTTGAATATTCTGCATTGCTACGCAATAATATTCATACCTTTTCTAGTTTGCAGGATTCAAGTAAAGCAAGACGCTTATCCTGAATCCAGCGTGTTATATATGAGTGAAACAACTCTTTTGCATCCACTCCACCTTTTACAGGCCTGTTATTATAAAATCATTAGAGAATAAAGAGTATTAAAAATAATCAATGTGTAGCAGATATTGAGAAAAAAAATATTATTACGTGATATTCCAGCTACAGAGATCTCTTTGAAAGTCCACTGTTGCAATCACAAGTTCTGCAACAGGAGGTGAGGGTCCAGAAGGAGGACAAGAAACAAGAAATCCCCGCAATCTATTGCATAGATCCACATTATATATGCATGCAGAAAGATTAGGGAGGTCCACAAAGCTGCATTGAACAACAATAGAATTCTGATTAAAATTATTACTTGAAAAGAATTGCACAAATCTGCCTAAAAGTGACACGTGTCCAGAAGTATTCAGCCTAGACTCATTTTCTAAAGGTCTTCAAGACTTGATATAAATCTTTTAGCAAGAAGGTGGAGGTTCCATTAATTATTTTCCAAAACATCATACCACTGAGAGAACAAGGGACATACAGAATTTCTATGGAAGCATATAAGTGATTGTAACCAAAGCAACAGAGGACTGGCAGAAAGTGCAGATGTCTTATAAATACATAAATACATCATAAAAAATAAAAAATAAAAATAAAAATTGCAAGTCAGGCTTCCACAGCTAAGCAGGTGTGTTACATTTTTCAAATGGAATTACTATACCTGGGGAGCACATGCTGATTATGGATCTCTATGTCAGTGTAGATTTCATTTCTAACACTTAAGATCAAAGATTTCATCTTCTGATAAGTTGTTGAAAGAGTCAAAGGATTCGTCAATGTGCCATCATTATTGCTGGAAACAAATTCATCTGTTTCTGCCAAGTGCCTTCTTGATCTCTTCTTCACAGCAGCCTGTATCACAATGTGCACTTTGTTAGAAGAGTTGTAAAGATTAACAGATACCACAACCATAAAGAAGTTAATTTCTATACCTGAAAGTATCTGGTGAACTTCAACTGTGCCTCGGGACTCAATATATCATGCAGAAGATTATAGAGCTTGACAGCAGGTGCCAAAGCAGGGGGTGCCAGTCCAGTGGCAGGCCCAAAAACATCCATTAAGCCTGATGCCGATAATTCATCCAGGGATTTGTAATTTTCAAATACTAAAGCTAGAATATGCTGCACTTGATCATCAACCTCCCCAAGGATGCGATTCTGGTTGACATTTAACAAGCCACTGACAGAATCAAAATACTAAGTTTGGAAGATATGAATTAAATGTAGAGAAAACGTTCTCCAGACATTTATCTGTTTATGTTTCTACTAAAGGCGTTGATGATTCAAAGTACAGACTTATGTTGCACAAATTAAATGATGCAGCAAGTACTGAAAATATATCAAAAATAAAGATTGAAATCAAACACAAAAGAGGTGGCATAGTAAGTGGTCATTTTCCATTTAACAAAACAAAACCCCCACTTGAGGTAAACGCACATGCTGCACAACCAGCAAAATAACTGCTGCATACTAATGGATAAAGAATGTCTCCAAAAATTAACTTATACCTCTTGATGACTTAACACGCTCTTGCTGTTTCCCTTCATTAGTACGGGTAAAAGCAAATCGTATACTAATGCAAGACAATCTCTGGTGGGTGTAGCCACATCCATAATGTAAGATAGGTATCTGCAGGTAGTATGAAAAATTATACAATGCGATTGAAATTAAAATCATCATGAATGGTTCTACATAGAATAATTCCCACTCTACCTCATCACATTACCTTAACTTGGTGTATGCATCCGATACTCCATAGTAAGATGCGAAGTTATCCAATAACCACTTCCACGGGCCTTTTAGCAGCAAATTTCTTTGCTGAAAATTTTGAGCTTTCATAGCATTTTCTAACACCAAGTCATATGCCACAGTTTCTGCGACACAGCCACACTACAGACAGAGAGTGTGAAGTTATGAACTAGATAATCTCATTCTCACTAGTGCTTCATGAACAACTTTCATCCAAAGAAAAGGAGTATAAACCAGACTTATCGCACAATAAGCTTTCAAAATTATCTGAAGATAAGATTCATGTACCTTAAGATTATTGTCAACTTGAGTAGTTGAATAGTTTATGTATAGTTGTATCCTGCCAATGAGTTCATGGTCTGGCTCATGATATATAGGCCACCATCTAAGCTTGTCACTCTGCATTCAACCCAATCATTAAACATTTAGAAGCAACTATCTACTATCATAATCCTTACAGACGATAAAATGTCCTGACAACTTACTGGGTCTTCCGCAATAGCAGCCATTTGAGCAAGGACACGACCATAACATTTTCCCTTGGAACCTTGAACTTCAACAATCAAATCATCACCAATGCTATCTGGAAAGCTGGGTTGCATTAAGCCATAAAAGTAATCAACCACCTTTAACATACAAAGAAACAACAAGACAGAAAATAATCTAAACTAAAGATACATACAACACATGGGTTTCACCAGATCCCGGTTGCATCCGTACGACATCCTCTTCAGACATACTTTTTGTTCTCAAGAAGCAAGAATATGTTTCTGACAAAGATAGGTCAGCACCTTGAGTTAGATAGCATATCCTTTATACAAAGAACCGTAGAGAAAAGCCAAATACATGGATGATTTGAAATCACAAGATGTATATATTCTGTTCCTTTACAGATTCCCTCTACTACTGGCTTCCCAACCTTGTCATTCTAAAGAAGAATAATGCTAGACTGCTCAAAAAATGTGGCATGTGATTTGTAATCACCATGTGAATCTTGAGATGATGTGTTAATTACAACTCATATGCCATACCATTTGGGCAATCTAGCATTCCTCTTTTAAATAAATATCGAAGCCTAATACCAATAATTCAACTAAAATCATCTGATGGTTGACCCATCAAAATCCTGACAAGCAGGTTAAACTTAGAAAGCAATAGCAGCTCACACAAAATAATGGATGCCAGATTGGTTTACCATTATATGAAAATACTGAGTTGCAATTTTTATATAGAATTTGCATACCCTGCACTACTTCACATGTAGACGAATGTTTGCACGAAGTAGTTATCTCATTTCTTAAGAGCTTGGAAACCTCTTTTATATACCGAGTGCTTGCATGCAGATATGCCAAACTTTGTTGTGAAAATGAACCATTTGCAGGAGGACGAGGAGTTATAGGAACTCTCCGTATTGCTTCCCACCCAGAGTTCAGCATTGAATTTAGATTGGAAAAATGTCGACGAACTGATTCTACTTTTACCATTGACGGCTTTATGGAAGAAAAATTGCAGCCAGGAGGGGGTTCTAAACCCAGTTTCACTTTACGCACTGTGAAATGGCCAGAGTCTTAGATTCTAAAAAACCTTGATATGAAAAACACATGGCATTATAATTAAATGTAAGGAACGGAAGTACCATGCACTTTCATTTTGCCATAAGTCTTCTTAGGTTTCAGAGTTGCTCCTTCACTCACCAACTCTACAGTTTTCTTTGCTAATAATTCTTCTTCAGATTGCAATAATATTTGCTGCAAACTATGAAGTTAAGGGAAAAAGACATAATTAGAAACAGGCATTTCAAGCACAAAACACAAACTTATATTCAACAAAACATTACCACTAAATGGTACCAGTATTTTCGCAAATAAGAACAATAAAGTTCAATAATAATCGAAAAGCATTTCTAAGTTCCTCAAATTTTTTTTCACTGTATATTAAATCTATAATGTTGTTTCACCGCCAACATCTCCTTTATGGAATATAGAGCCTGACTTGCACAAAGCTTGAACCCAACAATCTATATATCCGTCCATTTCATTACTGTTCACAAGAAATGATATTGTTCTCTATCCCATTTCTGGTAGAGAAATTATAATGTAGATAAACTACCTCTAATGTAATTAGAAGGCGGAGAAATCCCTTGGAAAGGCCTATGATACCCTTGGATCAGTACATTAATTGTTCGACCTTTCTGTCAATACTCAGTACTTAGTCTTACTGCATATCAAAAGTAATGTCCATGATATCTCCAAGATTCTTCCACCAGCAAGGGATCAAGATATCAGAAGTTGCACAACTATTGTAGTTTCCGTTCCCATGAACCCTACTCTATATTTTTAATGCCATTTTGGTACAATTCATCATACATTAAGCAGAATACAAGAGAACAAAAGAATAAAAACTTGCACTTACCCAAATGCATTTCGCAACAGTGCACACTCATTATCCAAGAAATAGGGAACTTCTTCCCCACAACCGGTTGCCCATGAATGGAGACACAAACGAACACAAGCATCATAAGATATCACAGAACACCACGGACCTAGCCCACTGAATCCAGTCCACATAACATAAGAAAAGAAAATTACATTCCTCTGATGATAACCATAGCATATTTGACTGTATTTAGGGAGCATAATGATTTTAGGGCTAACAATGTCCCTGTTACTAATTCAGCTATCTAACCTTGCATGAAAAGTTGGGAGGCGAGCTGATAAGGAATTTGTAGATGTGTCAACTTCTATCCCAGCTGCATTCCTGAAATGCATGATAGTTAAATCACAGTACCCCAGTAGTTCTTGTCAATAAACAAAGACGCCAACTAATTACACATGTACACACACCTGGTAAATAAGTCAGGAGTCTTATACCCAGCGCTATCCTGAAATGAGGCACCAGAATGAATATTACTTGTTGGTTTTGGATTATTGGTGGTTGCATGACCACTTGACTTTGCAAGGAAAGGTGTATCTTGAGCCCTGAAAGTTGAACTTTGCTCAACAACTTGTTTTATTCCTGAACCACGACCAACAAAGGGAGGTGCACTGGGAATATCAGTATAAGAAAGCTTCTGATTCTGCACTAGTCTGTCACAGTATTCCTGCAAGCACTTATCCAGCTTAGAGGGGTATGGAGATATACAAACTTTATTACAAAAGTATGAATATATTGCAACGTCAACAAAAAACAAAAAGAATCGAAGTTATTTCTAGTTTAATGTCCTGAAGAGATTAATACATTACATAGTTTGGGAAACAGAATAAGCAAAAAATAAATGCTATGATTTGGATGTGGAATACTGAAAAGAAAAAAATAGTTCATAACCTACAAGCACATTGATAGAAGTTAAATAAGCCTAATAAAATCAGTATTTTTACAATAAAAAATCAAGCACATTGTTGGGACAAAATCATTTCAACGCCAGTCAAGTACCGTTAAGACCTTCATTCTTTACCATAAAATTTCAATTTCAATAATTTATAAGTAATTGTCAATTGAGTACATTTGCATCAACATACAGTTTTACCCATTTGCATAAGCATGACAAATAACTGTTTAAATAATAATCATTTTTGCAACTTATTTGGACAATTTGAGTGGCTTAATTGAATGAATATTGACTCATGAAAAACACAACACTTCGAAATTGTAAAATCAAGCCTTAAAAACTAGATCAAATTCTGATATATTTCTCTAAGAAATAGAATAAACTTTCACCAAGATGCTTCTCACAATTACACCATTCAATCATCAGTAGAGACAAGTAAATTTTGTATCATGGTTGAGAATAGAAACCTTTTTGGCTGTCGTTTCAAGGTTCGACCATGAAGTACTACTTGAAGAATAACTATCTGAAGTGTATACAGAAGCTGCTCCATTGGAAATCTTGTCATCTTTTGATGACTTGACTGAGTACTTCCCTCCATATACCTCATCATCGGAATCAGGTGATATGTCCATATCTGATCCTGAGCCACTATCATCATTTCCATTTACAGGTATTGTTTTAACAGGAACAACACCCGACGCCAAATGTCCAGTTTGATAATTGAATTGATAAGGTAATCCAATCCCCCGATTCAAAACAGGACTAAAAATTTCCTTCTTAGGACCACCTTTCTGATAAAGAGCCATACAGAACCTATATGAATTCTATCCAATCCAGCACAACCCAGAAAATCTAAAAGACATCAAAGTAAATAAAAAAGAAACAAAATCCATTATCGGCTCACCTGTCGAACCCATTTAAGGGCATTGCCATCAAGGCCTTCTGTGAACATCATGCAAGTTTTTCTCCTTCACCTAAAACCACTAAAAGAAAACTTAAATACATAAATACAATGTTTGATTGATAATAACTGACATATATTGAAGTAAGATAATTGAAAAATTCCACTCACAGTATGTTGTATATGAAAATGCTGTAACAATTTATCTTTCCCTTCAAATTTCTCTGCAACCAAACAATCACTAAAAATTTAACAGGCACGAAAATACGAAATCAACAACATAACCTAACCCAACAATTAACAGAGTGAATTTTAATAGGCTATTGAATGAATCATTGATGAACCGTAATGAACACTCAAAAATTTCCCGATTTCGCTTTTTATTTTCTTAATGTTTCCCAGCAACCAAACAGAAAAATAAAACTTGAAAGAATTCAAACTCAGCAACTAAAGACTCCCAAGTACTAACCACAAACCAATTGCTAATCTGGAACCAAAACTCTGTTCGGAGAATCTGAGATAGATAGTGTTAAAAAGTGAGAAAAGAACGATAGAAACAGCAAAACAGTATCACAGAGAAATTCACTTGCCCACAATAACACCAACAAAGAAAAAAAAAGGAAAATGTGAAGTCTCTGAAACAAAATTATAGCAACCCAAAAAAGGAAAAGTTGAAGAATCTCACAAAATGTAATAAAAAAAAAAAAGAAAAAAATAATAAAACTTGCCAGTATTAAACACTTCTCCAATCAAAACTCCATTAATTTACAGAGAGAGAGAGAGAGAGAGAGAGAGAGAGAGAGAACAACCGATGAAATTACTTACAATGCAGATGAGTGCAAATAGCCGGATTTTTTTTTATTTTTTTTTTTTACAGAGAGTGCAAGTAGAAGTTGAAGAGAGAGTGTGAGACTAATGAACTTATTTATTAATTAATTTGTTTGTTTGTTTCCCTCTCTCCCCTCTGTAAAGAACTTTCTTTCCTTTTTTTCTTCTTCTATTTTCACATTTGAACATGCATTGCCTCTACTTTAATAGTAATTAAAAAAATAATTAGGGATTATAAAGGGATAATTATGTTATATATTTATTTTATTTAAATTAAATGTGAAACGTAGGATCATAATTAACGGAAGATTTTGTGACTAAACGGAGACGTGTGATTAACGTGAAGCTGACCTGGCAAGTCACACGCGCTCTTTTATAACGGCCAAATGCCTCTGTTTAAGGTTTTTTTGTTCTCAATCTGTCATTCTGTTGTGTGTGTTTTGGTCTCTGACTCTGACTCTGACTGTTGCGCTCCAGAGTGCACAAAGAAATGGTGCTACCGTGGGTTAGAATATATGAATATAATATTATTGGTGTTTTCGGTGCTTTACTGGGTATGTGCTGTATTCAGGATCTGATGATACCTTTTTGAGCAGTAAATTAAAGAAGGGTATGTTGAATCTTAGTGACCAAGTAAGAAATATTAAAGCTTTGTTTGGTTGTACTTGTTAATAGATTGAAAATATTTTCCTTTTTCCCTTTCAATATATATATATATTTCATTTTTTTTTTCCTTTTTTCTGGAGATATTTAGGGATGGAATTTTGATACTCTACTAACCTAATCTTTGTCATAACCTATATAAATCTAGTAAGTGCTTGTTTGGTTGATATTTCTACTGCTTCAAAAGGTCTATTAACGTCTATTTGAGTTTTTTTAGAGTTGTTTGGTTAAGCTTTTGAGATTGTCTATTTTAAATTGAGTAGATGCTAGTTCTCCAAATAGACATTTTTTTTAAAAAAAAATCTATCAACCAAACAACTATATTTTTTTTTTCAAAAACTCTATTTCCAATAGATCTACTGCAAATAGATCTTTTACTAATAGAGGTTTCTGAAAAGCCCAACCAAACAAGCTCTAAGTAATGAATAGCAGAGATAGATTTATTTATTTATTTTACTTTCATTATCTTTAAATGTAAAGTATTATTTTTAAATATTTTAGATCAGGAAAAAGATCACAAATCTGAAAGCCAGTTGGGGTATGATGCCCCATAGGCCCATATTTGATTCGTATCATAAACAGATTTTCAATTTCCATCTCATACATGAACTTGTTCAGGGGGTGGGTACCATACTTGATCTGAATTAACCCATTTCATTTTATTTTGAAGAAAAAAAAATGTTCAAATCACTATATATATAAAAATTTTATTGTACAATTACATTTTAGGACATTGGATTTAAATTTTAACGTTCATTTAAATTTAAATATAAACTACAAATAAAAATTAAATTTCAATGTACAATTAATATTCATACATAAACTTAAATTTAATATATACAACATTTAAGTTTAATAAACATTAAATTCATACATAAAATATAATCAGACAAATAAATAGAGAGATTATGATTTTATTTTTCTTTTTATATTTTAAATATTTTTTTATAAAAAATAATTATATAAATACGTATTGGGACATAATGTTGATCCAACCTCAACCGGGTCAAAAATATTGGCTTGACCAAAACCTTCCCCAAACAAAGCAGGTTCCTGCAGGGGGGATTTTTGTCATCCCTAGATTATATACTTACACAGTTACACACTCAACATAATTACATCATGTGTACATTTTCTATGTACATGCTATAATTCTATCGGAAATATGTGCATAAATTCGATGTATCAAAGTTTATCTCCAAAAAAAAATAGTATTCTCTTGGCCGACTCAAACAGATATTTTTATCTCTCTGGACACATCTCAGTTTTCTGGTTTCTTCTTCTTCAGCGAGGCTTTTTGTGAGCCGATCTCCTCCGTTGGGGGGAGATCGATGCTCTCTTCCACCGGTTGTCTCGCTCTTCTCTCCTATTTCTCTCGGTCGCTCTCCCTCCTCTGTTTGTTTTGGTTGGCGCTGCCATGGTTGGAGGCCGGTCTCCTCTTCGGTGTTTGATCGTCGGGGCGGTGGGCTTGTGGCTGTAGGCGGCCGCTGGAGGGGGTTTGGCTGGTGACAGTAGTGGTTTTGGCTTGGGGTTTTAGGAGTTTTGTGGCTGAGTTTTATGGTTGTTGTTGTGTGTTAGGGTTTGGTCTGTTAATCTTCTCGGTCAGTAGGGGGATTCCGGTGATGCTATGACGGCCCTGTCCGTCGGATGGTTTTTCTCCCCCGCATCTCCGGACGGCAGCTGTTAGATCGGCCGTTCCTCTTGGTTCTGGCCAGATCTGGTGTGATTCGGCGTGAGCAGTCGATTGGTGGTCTTGATGATCGTCCGACCCCGTCCTCTCCGTCGGGACACCACCGGCATCTTCGGCGTCCTCCTTCACTGATCTTGGTGTTTGGATTAGTAGTTTTTTGTTTTGCGGCGACGGGCTTCGGAACGGGTGGTGGTTAGATGGTATGGTGGTTTGGGGTTTCGATCAAGCATCTCCGACGTCTCTGCTTGGTTGGCGGCGTCCTGGTGGGTCTTCTCCAGCGGCATAGTCTCTCTTCCAGTTCGGTTTCAGTTCGTTTGTTTGTGGTTCTTGTTTGTTTAGTTTAGTTTGTTTTGTTTAGTTCTGTTGTTGTTATCCCAATTCGGCGGGAGTTTTTCTCCCGTTGTGGAATCTGTTTTGGGCTTGTGCTCGATTGGTTTTATTTGTGGTGTCCCAGTTATGGATGTATCTTTGCCCTGGATCTGGTTTTCCAGGTTTTCAGGTGCCTTTCAAAAAAAAAAAAAAAAGTTTATCTCCAAAAAATTTACAACCAAAAGTTTGTTAACCTACAAATTAAGGGGTTGTTCGGTGTCATTTCCAAAACAACTTTTCTATTTTTCGAGACCAAAAACCACTCAATACTTTGAGTATGATAAATAAAAATTGAATTAAACTTCATAGAATGTTTGATTATATAGTTAAACTTAGTTGAAAATAGTTTTGAAAATTAATTCTACCAGACGCGTTTTTAATGTTTTCATTCTCCGGGTATCGTTTTTAATAATTGCTACCATACGCGTTTTCGAATCTAAAAAATATAAAAATCAATTTCTCAAAATCGAACGAAAACGAGAAAACCGAAAATGAAAAATGAAAAGTTGCCGAACGGCCTCTAAATCTCATACACGGGTTTTTAAGCAAATTAATCAAAGTTTAGTGTGATTTTGTGTTGTTAATTTTGCATATCTTTGATTAATTCGGGTATCATATCTATGGATCAAATAAATTGTATAATCTCTGTAAAGTTAATTGTAAAATCTAGCATATAATCTTTATAGCAATTACAATGGATATTCAGGATATACAATCAATTCTAAAATTATATGCCGCGACAAAATGTTAATTTAGGTTTTAATATGGTAAATACAATGGTGTTGGCCGTATGGAGGGCCGATCACTCTATGTATTATGGATATGGATGTATAATATAAAAGGTTTAATAATGTTTATTATATGGTCCACCGATTGGTTTTCATAGATATATGACAATCTTTATTTCAGTACTACTCAATTACATGTTTTAAGAATCAATTACTTTGCTAATTTTTAAATTAATCCCTCTATATTTCATATAACCCTAAAGGATATGAAAGTTCTAGACGTAAGATACTTATATGAAATTGTTAATTATTATTATGGACAAACCTAGAGGGGTAAATAGGTTTATCACACTTTTTCTGTTTATTTAACAAATAACTTCAAACACAAATAAAAGAGTAAGAGGAAAAAAAATAAAATCAACACACGATTTTTACGTGAAAAACTTCAAAAACGATGAGAAAAAAAAAATACACAACCAAACCTTATGGCCACTTAAAACTAATTCATAAGTAGTTACACTTACATCTCAAGTTTATTCTCTGATTACATCTATATCGATCTAACCTACTTTATCTACCTGCAACCTCTTACTCATAAAAAGATAAATCATATATAAATCATAAAAGCTTCTCACAAAAATATTTGTATTATCTCTTTATCTTTTTGGTATATAAAATACGTGAAAACCAAGTTTGTTATATAGGGTAAAACCCTACAAATATTTCCTAAATATAAAATCTTGTTAAAGTTGGATTTTAGGGGGATAAAACTTTAGCAAAAGAAATAGCAAAATCCTAACTTTATTTTTAAAAATAAATTTTTAGACAATTACATTACCTCTTGAAGAAAACATTTCAATAACAACATGTATAAAGAAAAAGTAGAGAAGTAAGAGCATCCACATTGGTGCAAAAATAAGACCCACTTTGCAAGACCCATTTTGGGTTTCATAAAATTGAGCCACATTGGTTGCAAATGAGACCCAAAAAACAAGACCCAAAAGTGGGGTCTACAAGAGTAGACCCAAATGGAGTTCCACATTTGGAACCCAATTTGGGTCTTGCCCAATGATTGGGGTTGGGAACCCAACCCCAATCATTGGGTTGGGCCTTTTTTTTAATTTTTTTTTTTTTATATATATAATTTAAATTAAAATTAAAATATATAATTATTAATTTCAAAATATATATATAATGAAAAAAATATATATATATATTTAATATTTATATTTCAATTATTTAAATTTAAATATATTATTATTAATTTCAATAATTATATACATAATGACAAAATATAAATAAATTTAATTAAATCAACAACGGAACAATTTCGGAATTTTGATATATATATAGACCGGTTCTCGGTTCGGTTCACCGGTTTGAACCCATGAACTAGAAACCTCACCGGAATATCCATTTTTTTTAAAACGAACCGAATTGAACCGGTAAATATTTAACAATTATTTAAAACGAAACGAACCGTTGGAATCGCTAGACTCAAACCATCGGAATACCAGACCCGAACCGGACCGGACCGGAACCGGAACTGAGGAACCGGAATCGGAACCGAGGAACCGGAACCGGAACCGAAACCGAAACCGAACCTTCAAAACCGAAACCGAAACCGAAATCGGAACCGGAACCGGAACCAGAACCGGAACCGGAACCGGAACCAGAACCGGACCTTTAAAACCGGAATCGGAGCCGATTTTGGAGGTTCAAAACCGAAGCCGGATTCAAACTGAAACCGACGCCGTATACAATATTTTGTTTTAAATATTTATTTTTATTGTTGATGTAATTCGGTTGTGATAATTTTAAATTAATAATTTTTTTTAAATGAATTATAATTTGTTAAATAATTGTTGATAGTGTTGATATTTAAAATATATTATATAATTTCTTTATTAATATATATATATATATAATATTTTAAAGAAGAATAATGATTGTTTGGAAAAAAGTAAAAAAAGTGGATCCATTTTTTTTTTTTTTAATTTTGCCCCATTGTGGGGAAAATGGATCCAAATAAAAGAGACCCAAATGGGAAGACCCATTCTTTGAAAAGAAGATCCATTTTTGATGATATGGCACTAAGTGGGTCTTGTTTTTTAGAGCTACCAATGTGGATACTCTAAATATATGGAAATATCCTCCATATTTTCCATATTTTAAGGGACAGATATAAAAAATATATCTTTAAATAGTCACAATATTTATAAGAATATTCTCGATATTTCCAATCCTTTTATCAAAAAATTTATAAATTTAAATTTCTAATTTTTTATAGGGATAATTACCCTGGTGGCCATCGACTTTTGCCACCACTATCAAAATGGCCATCGGATGGGAAGTTGGTTTAGAAATGGCCATTTTTGGCAAACAATGTTACACTAATGGCCATTCCGTTATAACACCGTTAACTTTGTCTAAAAATGTTACACTAATGGCCATCAATTTGTTCACTTGGTATCAAAATGACCATTATAATCATTTTTCTCCAAAATTACTCTAGTGGCCATCCATTTGGTCAATTGGTATCAAAATGACCATTATAATTGTCCAACTTTTTTTGACCATCCATTTGGTTAATTGGTATCAAAGCAATTATTATATGTACAACTATATTCTGTTAGAAAAATAGAGTAAGCAATCATTAAAAAAAAAAAAAAATCAATAGAGAAAATGAAGAATTCATTTGATTTAATATAATTTAAGTCTCATACACATCAAATACTACTTGTCAAACTGTATAAGTATACCAAAATCCCCTACACAAGTATACCAACTTGTTCCTTTTAATATGAAAACTATTTAAAAACCATACCTGATTGCACCATATTCAAAACCACATAAAAGTTTGACAACCAATTTTCATGGTATCTAAAATAACTACCAACCTTAACAAAAGACATTATTGTTTTTTTTTTCTTTTTAAGCTGAAGATTAAAAGGAAAAAGTTGGTATACTTGTGTAGGGGATTTTGGTATACTTGTGCAGTTTGACAAATAGTATTTGATGTGTATGAGACTTAAATTATATAAAATCAAATGAATTCTTCATTTTCTCTATTGAATGATTTTTTTTTTTTTTTTTTATAATTATTGCTTACTTTATTTTTCTAACAGAATATAATTGTACATATAATGATTGTTTTGATACCAATTAACCAAATGGATGGTCAAAAAAAAGTTGGACAATTATAATGGCCATTTTGATACCAATTGACCAAATGGATGGCCATTTTGATACAAAGTGAACAAATTGATGGCCATTAGTGTAACATTCTTAGACAAAGTTAACGGTGTTATAACGGAATGGCCATTAGTGTAACATTGTTTGCCAAAAATGGCCATTTCTAAACCAACTTCCCATCCGATGGCCATTTTGATAGTGGTGGCAAAAGTCGATGGCCACCGGGGTAATTACCCCTTTTTATATTAAAATCGATATTTACTTTCTTACATATTCCGCTGTCTTTGCAGTAAATAGAGTAGAGGAACATTCTAGAAAGGTTGTTGAATGTTGGTTTGGACTTTGGAGTGGTGGGCGTGAGAACTTGTGTGAATATACTATAAATATCTGCATGCACCGCACTGTCTATTGGTCAAAAGACCTGAAAAGGGCTCTCAATAGGCTGTGTTTGTTATAGAGGATTGGACAATGTATAATCCTCTCCCCACGTTTGTTGAATACACGGTGGGACTATGTCCAGTCCTCTAACCACGGTGGGGCCCACATGTTGTCCTGTTGTAGTGGGATTGTTTAGTCCCACCAAAGACGTTGGGACTATTTTAGTCTCACTCTTTTATTTATTTTTTCATTTTAGGTTTTTTAAGCTGGGACCCATTCTTCTCTCCTTTTACATTATTGCTTTTTTCAGTTTTTTTTGTAAGAAGTGCTAAATTCACTCTCTCAACCCACTCTCTCAACACACTCTCTCTTCTTGTGTTGACATGTGGACAATATTAGGAGACAAACCATTTATTATGGTTCAACTTTCATGTCAAAAAGTAAAATATTAACACGTGTCCAACAAAGAAGAGAGAGTGGATTGAGAAAGTGGGTTGAGAGAGTGAATTTAGCACTCCTTTTTTTTTTTTATAAAACTTTTTTTTTTTCGATTTCTCACTCTTTTAGCTTGGACTATTTTTTTTATCCCAGTCTTTTGTTCTTTTTTTTTTTTTTTAATTATATTATTTATATATAAAATATGAAATTTATTCAATCTGATTTAAAAAATTAATTTAATATATGTTATTTTATTAAAATATTTTTTAATTAAAACTTAAATGTTATTTTATTTCAAATTAATTTTATTTATTTTTAAAAATAATTTATTTTATTCAAAATAATAATTTAATAATTTTTTTAAACCAAATTTAGTTTTAAATATTTTTATTTTTATTTTCTTTGAATTTATTAAAATGATTTTATTTATTTAATATAATTTTATAATTACCTCTCATAAAAAAAAAAAAAAAATTCAATTATTTTTTATCCAATCTCATCTTACACCAAACAAGAGACGGTATTATTTTAGTCCAATTCAATTCAACCCAATCCAATCCAATCCAATCCCACAAAAATAGTCCAATCCTATCCTATCCAATCCAATCCAATCGTGCCCACAAAACATGCTCTTAATGTCCTAAAATTACGTTTTACACGCACACAACACAAATTATACTACATTATCATGTCAATTGCAAAACCATTATTATTATTATTATTATATTCTTCTTTTTTCTATTTCATTATAGTTGCATTGGATCTTGAGTGTCCAAAGAGAAAGTGAAATAGAAAAAATATGTTGGGCGCGGGCAGTGACTTGATTAAACAAACAAAAATATTGATATATTTTATATTTATAAAAAAATATATACATATTATGATATTAAATGGTAGTGATTTTGACGATATAAAGTTGGTTCGTTGGTAAACTCTTCACACCTACACCATGAGATTGTAGGTATGAGTCCTCTCCTTTTCCAAAAAAAAATCTTAAATTTATATAATAATGTTATACTTAAAAAAAAAATGGTAGTCAAATAATTGAAGAAAGAGATGTTAAATGTTAATTTTATAAGTGTTGAAGTTTTGTATAATGAACATTATGAACAAACCAAACGACTAAACGAGTGGCAGTAAATCAATTTTATTGAGAGAACAAAAGGATATTTACTATTTAGTATTATTTCAAGACAAAAAAAACATAACTCTAGAAGCTTCCTTGACTGACTATAATGTGTGATCTTTAAATATTATTAAAAAAACAAACAAACAAACATAGTCGTTTTTACGTGTACGGAACTTTAATCTTTAATAACTATTTTTTTATTATAAAAAATTCAATGCATATTGTAAAATTACTAAAATATCCTTAAATTAATTTTTCTATTTTTTTTAATTTTTTAATTTTTTTTACTGTCTATTTTTCTTTTGTTATTTTTTTTTCACCATCTTCTTCCTTCCTCTTTGTTCGTTCTTCATCATCGAATTGTGATCGTTGTTCCTGCAAATCGACCACCAATGTGCTTATTGTTGAGGATTTGAACCGATGAATGCGAAAGCGACATGTCTAATATTCGTTCATAACTCATAGCAATTAATGTCTATAGCAGAAAAATAGATTGAGAGAGAATAAACAATCACACAACACAAGATATACGTGGAAAACCCTAAATTAGGGAAAAAACCACGGGCCGTCAGGACGACAGAAAAAGTTACACTATATGATAAATTGTTAGAACCATATACCCTTGGATTCTCTCTCACACCTCAACCCCAAACCATAGAGCCTCACTAAGTCCTCAAGCTCACAACCGAGCTTTACATCATGACTTTCATCTCACAATGCTTCAAGATCCTCACCAAGAACCCCTCAATATCCCCTAGGTCTTCTTTGAATATTACCTACGAATCTCTAACCTGATCCACTGATATTCCCCGGATCCCTCAACGGATATTCCCTAGGATCTCCCCAGGAACTCACCCACTCTCTCTGCTGTTACATGGTGTTTTTTTTTTTTTTTTTTTGCTCCACACATAATAACTTAATTACAAGGTCTATTTATACTAGTTACAAGAAATTTAAGATAAAAGGAAATCCTACTTCTAAATGTACATGGCTTACTTGTTTCACATAAATACTATTTCCTTTTATGACAAGTCTTCTTGTAAAGAGTATTCATTTTTCTTTTAAGCACAAGAACTTCCCAAAAGAACACTTTCCTTTTCCGCTGAAGATTTCCTGTTCCACACATGCTTGATTAACTAAGGTTCAGGTCATATGCTGGCTAGCCTCACCTTACACCGTTACAGTCATTGAAAATTACATCGCTCAGAAACTACAATCCATACGCTGAAACAATTCCGACCGCTGTCACTACCGCTATCAAAGCCACGGCGCAACCCATAGCGGTTTGCTTCATTCTTCTGTTCTTCTGATCTTCAAACCTCCCTCAAATAGCACCATTCCAACTTCGTTTGGTTCAATTGAGTTCATTCGAGAATACGAGCCAAAACCTTACATGCACCATTGTTGTTTCTGCAAATTGACTAACTAGAGGATGGTTTGATCTCAGAATCGCTTTGAAGATTTGAAGAAGTGAATGAAGAAAAACTTTTTCGATTTGCTCTAAAGTGGTTTAAGGTGTATAAATATCTTTCATTTGTTCATTAATTGAGTTGCCAACAATTACTTTGACATGGTTTTAACGTTATTGCATCACTTCTGTGTGTTTTTGTGAAGAATTGTATTAAATAAAGTTTCAAGTTTTTTCTAGAAGATTTCAAATTTCATTGGTTTAAAAACTTGAAATCTTCTGTTAAAACTCAAAATGTTGACAAAACTTGAATCTTCTATAAAAACTCAAAATGTTAATAGAAAACGTGAAATGTTTGAAAAACTTGAAATATTTTGAAAAGACTTGAAGTCTTACTGTTATTATGAAAACGAATGTTTTTTTGGAAATCAAATTTTTTTTCCAAGTAAATGGATTGCATGAGAACAGTGGGTTTGCCTTCGAGCTATGACGGCAACCTCTTCTCTTCCGGCGACGGCAACGATGCTCTTTCTCGCTGACAACACCTCTTCCTCTCTCTTCTCTCTTTCTCGGTTGTTCCAAATTCTTTCTACTTTTGTTTTTGGTTTTTGTGGTATAAAATATGGGTATTCATGTAATTTCTCAAAAATGTGGTTATTAACAATTAAAATTTTCTATGTGGTTATAAACGAAATTCTAATGTTTTGGATGGCTACTTTTGGTTTTATCTTAAAAAAAAAAAAAAAAGTAGGTGCAAAACGAAAGAGAAATTAAGAAAGAAAACGAGAGAAAATTGGTGGATACCAAATTATTGAAACAGTTGTCTCTAAAAATTAATTAACATTGTCAATTTCAGAGGCAATGAACAATTAATACCTGGTCAACTTGCACTCCAACAAGTGTATTATTTTCTTATTTTCACACTAGCTGGAATTATTTAGACATTTTTGTGATTTTGGAAGATGGTTTGGACTCCTGTATTAATTTACATCTAAAATTTTTGTAAATTAGTGCATGTGGGTTTTCATGAGAGACAAACGACTAGAGAGACAAGTTGATTTTGGTGAGACTAAACGACAACATATTCAACCAACCCTATTAGATCGCTTTAGTTTGCACAACGTTAAATGCATGTGCACTCTCTCTCTCAATGTATTTCTCAAGGATTATCTCCAACTCGATCACTTTATCATGCTCTCAACCATTACCTCTATTTATTTATTTATTTATTATTATTTTTTTCATGTATTACACTATTACATAAATTTGGAAGCCCTTGTGAGCATAGCTCAACTGGTAGATGGACGAGTATAAGGTTTGGATAAATAACTCTCAAGTCAACAGCTCGAATCAAGATTCGAACCCGCAAATTGATATGCTAATATGATGGGTTTATCATTGGACTAACCTCATATCATCCCCATTACCTCTATTCAATATTGAACAATTATCTATCGGGACCTATTGAACAATTATCTATCGGGACCTATCGAGATCTAACAGGAGATCTCGAAACACTTATTGTAGTTTTATTGGTAATGGTGCGACAATATATAAATATGTCAAGGTTTTAACATTTGCGAAAGATTGTAAGTATTCAACCACCAAGCCAATGGGCCTTTGACCAACACAAATATCTTTTTCATGTTTATAAAATTTTGACACTTTTTTTTTAGCAAAGTCTTATCACTCGATAAGAAACAATGGTGCTAGTAGTTTTTGTTTTAAGAGCATAAGAATGCATAGTTATCTTATTAAAAATGTTTTCTTGAGATGTTATATGCGGCAACACACTATGCTTAAACACTAACACTCTATATGATCCGGTGGTGAAGGGTGCTCATTCAGTCTAGCAATGTCTCAGATTTGAATTGTTATCATCGCAAATGTTATATATATACAAAAATATTCAAGTCAGTGCGTACTGATATAACTTCATCAGTGCGTTAGATAAGATTCATTAAATTTACGTACTTTAACTCAAAGTGCATACATTGGTACTGATGTAATAACATCAGTACGCACTGACTAGAACGAGACCGTATAAATATTAATCATGAAGAAGTAATACACAAATTTGGTACAATTGGTTATAAGCCTTCACACTTATTTGATGAGGAGTTTGAGTCTCAATTTGCTTATAAGGCACCGTTTGGTGCGCGGGATTGGATTGGACTATTTTATGAGATTGGATTGGATTAAGATGGGACTGGGATTAGATGGGATTGGATTGGACTGGACTGGACTAAATTAATACTATCCTATGTTTGGAGAAATATGGGACTGGACTGAATTAATACCACGTTTTGTTTGGTGAAACATGGGACTGGATTAAATATAATAATTTTTAAAGAAAAATTATTAACTCTCATCCACCCACCTCCATTAACTCTCATCCTCTCTCCTCTCTCCTCTCATCAAACTCACTTTCTCTCCTCCGTTGACTCACCTTCTTCACTCATCTCACTTACCAGACTCCTCTCTTTCTCTCCTGTATTCTCTACTTTGTTTCACTCCTCTCTTTCTCTCCATCTCTTTCTCTCTTCTCTTCTAAAAGAATTTTCACTCCTCTTTCATTTTCTTTCATTTTCTTTCTTCTTCTTGGTAACCAAACACGTTGCCATGGGACTGATTTTTGTGGTGTTCTGGTAGGATGCGTCATCTCCGGTAACGTTCGTGGTCTGTTCTACATTCTGCTCCGTTCTTTGTTTTTTTTTTTTTTTTTTTTTTTTTAATTTTCTTTTCTTTTTTGAACAGATGTGCAAACAGTTTTTTTATTGGAATTATTTTGGTGTCTAATTTGTGTTTTGGAATTCAATTTCTGTTGGGGATTGAAAGAATATGAAGAATCTCGGTTTGTGAAGTTAGATGTTGTTTTAATTGATAATATGTGCTTAGTGTTGGAGTGTAGAATTGATGAAAAAGGATTTTGTGAAAATCGGGTGGTCTGGTTCAATTTATTTTATTTTATTTTTTTGTATATTTTTTTGTTTAAAATTTTGGTGATGGTGGTGGCGGCGATGGTGCTGGGTGGTGGTGGTGGCAGCAGCAGTCTTGAAGATCTGGGTTTGGTTGAATGATGATGAGAAACCAGTGATGAAATGGGTTGGCGTGGTTTGGAGAAAATAATCCCAGGACAACTAAAGTTGGGGTGGGTGGTGGGTTTATTTAGTCCCACAATCATGGGATTAAATTTGCTGTTGGGACTAATAATCCCATTTCCAAAACAAGGCCAAACAACGGACTGGGACTAAAATAGTCCAATCCCAGTCCAATCCGGTGTGCCAAACAGGGCCTAAAAGTGCTGAGTAGCCAAGTTGTGTATAACATTAAAGCTCACGAATCAAGATAAAGCCAAATCCACCTAATCACATGAATCAAAATTGGGCCGCAAAATTGAAACAGCCTAGTCTACAGTCTACAGACAGAGGACTGAGCCCAAGCTATGAACTAAACAAGGCAAATCCTTATGTTGAAGCCTTTGGCCCACAGCATTGAATAAAATTTACTTCAAATACCTACCCATAAATAATTTATGTGCGAAATTAAAATTTTATTACTTTAATTAATATTTATATATGAGTGGTGCTATTAACATCCCCACTACTAAACTATTTATGTCACACTTTCTTAAATTTTAATTTAATTATGTAAAATTAAATAGTTTTATTAATTTTTATTTATTTATTTCCAAGATTATCCTTTTACTTATTTTTCAAATTTAATACACCTCATATCTTTTTCAAAAAAATAAAAATAAAAATACACTTCATCTATAATCTTTATATATAGTCTTCTTACATCCATTCGCAGAACTTATTTTTCCTTCTTATTTCATGGTGAAACCATCTTTATTAGATACAATTTTATTTTATTTTCATTTTTTGGTAGTCGATTGGATTGCTAGTGGTAGATTGTGAGTGTGATATTGATCGTCTGATGATTTTTTTTTTTTTTTGAGTGATTGAGTTAAGGTTTTGGTGTGGTTTCGTTTCATTATGATTATTGGTGTGAATTTGTTGTAAATAATATTAAACTAACTTTGGAAGATCCGAATAAAATCTACAAAAGAATTGTTACAAATCATAGTATGCCTGGAAGATCTGAAAGAAAATAAACCGAGAGGAAAAAAAAATAGCAAACATGGATTTGGAATTTGAAAAGAAAAACAAAATAAACATTTGAAATAATAAAATCAATAAATACAAAACATGTGAAACATGAGATTGAGAACTGAAAGAAAATATAAACAAAAATAGTAAACATTCAGAGATTTGAAATAATCTATGTCATTAGGGTTTTGAAATAAAGAAAGTGAGATTTTATTAGTTTTACTTTGTACAATATCTTTTTAATAAAAATGGTATGCCTCTTTAAGTGATTTGATTTGATAAAGGGATAAAAAGAATACTAAATAATTTAAAAAGTAGTGAGTGTGCCAATATCACCACTCTTTTAAAAGGACCAAGATCCCCTACCCATCTTTTTTTTGCTCATCTTTTACAGATCTATGTACATGTGGCATCCTAACAAATAAATGGTCCATATTAGATTTCTATTTTTTTTTCATCTCTCTCCTCCAAACGACACCGTATGAAAATTCCAAACCAAAAAATTAACCCTCATGACCTCATCTGGTCCCCACACCCCCACAGCAATCAACACCGTATGTTTCTCTCTCCGCCGTGACCGCCTCTCATCTGGCCGCCGCGAACAAGATTAACTCTCCCCTCATCTGGTAATTTTTCATCATCTTCTAATTAAAACCTTTACTTCTTGATTGTTGTGAATTTGATAATTGGGAGTTGATATCTTTGTTGTCGTCAAGTGGTTTTTTGGTTGTGTGCTGGTGCTTTCGGTTCTATCTGGTCGATTGTATTGCTTTGCCTTACTTTGTGATTTCGCTGTTTGTTTTTTGTTCTGGGTGCTATGTGGGTTTTTGGGTTTCGCTTCCTTGTATTTTGGAGGGCTGCTGAATCTTGGGTCATTACTCAAGCAGCTGAATCTTGAAGTACTGCAAACATTCTGTTACCATATATGATTGTTTAGAATCTGTTGGTTAGATCACAGAATTATCTTTTGGAAAGTATTGGAAAGAGTACAGTGAGTGAACATAATGCAATGTTTAGTTATTTTCAATAAATCACATGCTTTTAGGAAATCTTGGCTACACAACTACCTTAATGTGGTAGGTACAAGAAACTAAAAACTGAAATTCGTATAGATGGCTCTTAGATGCCAAATTTTTTATTTAGAAAGGGTGAAACTTTGTGAAAATTAGTCTGCTGACAAGAGAACTTGCTGACCCTGTTTAAATGGATTCTCTTGTTATCAATTGTAATTTGTACTTTATGGTCACTATTCAGAATTTGTTAAGTATATGATAATAGAATGTTTGCAGCACTTCCTTGTATTTTGGAGGCTTTCCTTTCGGTCTCTGTTTCTGCCCTGTTTCCGCTTTGTTTTGCTGTATGCGTTTTTCAGGCTTGATTAATATACTTTGCTTAAGCTGTTAAAAAAATAAAAGAAATTCACTGATTTTTTTGCTTGATTGGATCGTTGATGTTTTCATTTCCATTTCCGATTGGATCCTTGATGTTTTCTTGCTTCAATAATTCACTGATTTTTTTTTTTTGATTAGAAATAGTTAATAGTACATTTCTTTGGGTGATTGTATGTTTTGGATAGCAATTGATGTTCAACATTGGTAACTGATTGTATGTATTTGTTACAGGTGTATTTAATTTTTTGAATAATATTCTTGTTTTAAAATGGATACCACTGATTTTGATTGGAAGCCTAGATTTGGTATGGAATTTGACTCAGATGAATGTGCATATGAGTTTTATAATTCGTATGGACGAAGAATGGGGTTCAGTATTAGAAGAGACACAGTTGCCAAGAATAAACATACAGGTGAAATCACCTTTAGGATTTTTGTTTGTTGTAAGGAGGGTTTTCGACCGCAAGATAAACGAGATCTTTTGGTTATAAAACATAGAGCCGATACAAGGACAGGTTGTGATGCTAAATTATGCATTAAGTTGGATAGGAAGAAAAATAAATTTTTTGTCAATCATTTTGTAGAAAGGCATAATCATCCACTTGTAATGCAAGAGTGTACTCATATGCTTCCTTCTCAAAGAAAATTAACCAGTTCACAAGCAATTGAAGTGGATTTGGCCGAAGAAGCTGGACTTTCACCTAAGTCTACATATGAGATAATGGGTAGGCAAGTGGGTGGAAGAGAGTGTCTTGGTTACACAAAACAAGACCAAAAGAATTATCTCAGATCAAAAAGACAAAGAAAATTAGCTTATGGAGAGGCAGGTTGTGTATTAAAATACTTTTCTGATGAGACATTGAAAAATCCATCATTTTTTCATTCGGTGCAATTAGACAATGAGGAGCAAATTACAAATATTTTTTGGGCAGATTCTAGAATGATAATTGATTATAGTCAATTTAGGGATGTTGTAAGTTTTGATACAACTTACAAGATTAACAAACAAAATCGACCATTTGCGGTGTTTGTTGGGCTAAACCATCATCGAGAGACCATTGTATTTGGGGCATCTTTAATGTATGATGAAACCGTTGATTCATTTGTATGGTTATTTCAAACATTTTTGCAAGCAATGTCTGGAAATACTCCAAAAACAATTTTCACGGATCAAAATGCGGCTATGGCCAAAGCTATTTTACAGGTGATGCCTGACACATACCATAGGCTTTGTACATGGCATATAATGCAAAATGCCTTAAAACATATGAATAGTGTGTTTAGAGGTCCCGGTGGGGTGAAAAATGTGTTATCTGCTTTTATGAATGATATTGAGGAGGAAGAAGAGTTTTTAACTACTTGGAGTCAAATGATTGATCAATACAATGTGCATGATAATAATTGGCTGAGTAGTATTTTTGACGTGAGAGCAAAATGGGCTTATGCATATGTCAAGAGAGCATGGTTAGCTGGAATGAGGAGCACGCAACTTAGTGAAAGTTTCAATGCTAGTTTGAAAGATTATTTGAATTCTGGTATTAATGTGGCAATTTTTTTTATGCATTTTGAGAGATTAGTTAATGACAAACGATATAAGGAGTTGGAGGCGGAATATGATTTGTGTTATAAGATGGTGAGTTTGAAAATTCCCTGTAAAATGTTGTCTCAAGCAAGAGAAGTTTACACGAAGGCAATCTTTGAAGAATTCCAAGAACAGTTTGTAGAAGCTATTGAATTGGTTATAACTAATTGTGTTGAGAGTGATGGGAAGTTGTTTTACACGGTTGATACGGAAAACAATTCGAAGAAGCGACAAGTAATACGAGAAAGTGACGATTCTTTATCTTGCAGCTGTAGTATGTTTGAGATTAAGGGGGTCTTATGTAGTCATGTCATCATAGTTCTTAGAGAACGAATGAGCATCAAAGAAATTCCTATCCGTTATATTTTAAAAAGGTGGACAAAACAAGCTCGAGTTGAATCTGTGCAAAACATGCATGGACATAGTATTGAGGCATACCCTAAGTTGCAACAGACGTGTCGGTACAAATCCTTATGTTCTGTTTTTACTAGGATATCAAGTAGGCCTTCTGAAAGTGAGAAAGCTTATAATGTAGCAAATGAGCATGCAAACAACTTGGCAAAATTAGTTGAAAATATTTTATGTTTAGAAATGGAAGGAAATATTCATGAGAAAGACCGTGAGCCTCAAGATCTCAATAATGAAGTGAATTGTACTCAAGATTCCAATTTAGTGAAAGCGAAAGGGTTAAAGAAGAAGGAAACATCAAAAGGAAGACGTAGAATTAAAAGTAGTTTGGAAAAAGCTTTAGCCAAAAGAAAGAAGTTATGAAATCCTCTTCCACACTTTCAAGCATCTAAACAGGTAAATCATTTTTAATTTGTTTAATATTAGTTACTTCATTTGATAAATTTGTAATCCTGAATACTACTTTTTTGTACAGCCACCAAGTCAATTGTCTCCTATGGTTGTTGATTTTCCTTATCCTCTGTCACACTCTCCAACATATAAGGTAAAGCATTTTTAATTTACTCAATATTAGTTAATTTATATTGATAGGTTTTATTATTGAATATATTTTTTTGTACAGCCACAAAGTCAATTATCTCCTATGGTTGGTGATATTCAATTTCAATCAACAGTTTATAATCCTTATTCTGTAAGTATTTTTCAACATCTTATTTCCTTCAAATTTAAGTAAATTTACATCTTATTTTTCCTTCAAATTTAATTATTTATAGCATGTGCTTTCATAGTTCCAACAACAATTGCAAAGCTGTAGTGCATCCAATCCAATGGCAAATACTCCTTATGAGCGATCTCAACAACCAAATTTTCAAGCATTGTTGCAACAAAATATGCAGAATTTCACATCTGCATTTCAAGATTCTCAGACTTCAAATAGCTCTCCTTTATTGGAATGATTTTTAGTATTATTTTATTCAGAGTTGTAAGAATGCAACCTTACAATTGTTTTGTATACATTACTAAACACTATTGGCCTTGTGTTGTTGTCTGGACTTTAGAGGTGATTATCTCTTCTTTACAACTTTGAGAGACAATGAACAATGAAATTTTTTGACTCGAACTGCACTTGGTAGTTGGTACACTATCTATTTTTTTTTTTAATCTATTCTTCCCTTACCAGTTCACTTTCTCCAGCACACAGGTGACAAGCATATGCTCTTGCTTATTCCCATTATTCTTGTGCAATCCTTGTAATCGAATTGACACTCATATTTTATTAAACTTTTGAGGTGTTCCACATTACATACACTGCACGCACGCCTGTCTGTGTGTTGTCATTTTTTTTTTCTCTCATCTTCACAAAATTCATCATCAGAAAATTCACCAGTTCCATAATTCATATAATTTTTTTTTTTGAACAATGAATTTTATTAAGCCACAAACAGGGCAAAAAAACAGTGAGCAGAACAGCCCCCACCAGGCCAGAAAAAACAGCCACGCACCACACTCAGACACACAGCAGAACACACCAAAAAATCTACCCCAGCAAGTCCACAGGCAAACCGAAAAAAAAAGAAAAACAACCAACAGAAATTAAATTCACCAGTTTATCGACAATCATCATCATAAAATTCACCAAATTCCAGAATTTACAACCATACTATAATTCACCAACAGAACCCAATAACACCCAAACCTCACAGATTCATAACCCAGAACTACACCACCCAACCCAATCACCAATAGCTTCACAGCCTAACCCAACCACCACAGATTCAAAACCATCCACCATAACCACCATCAGATTCAACAACCAAAACCACCCAGAAACCACCACCACCACCATCCCACGATCTCGCCGGCAGCCCATCCAAACCACCAAAATCCAGAAACCACTGGTCCACCACCATCCCACAACCCAATAAAACCCAAACCTCTGTCAAAAGAAAGAAGATGGAGATGAGAAGGAGAAGAGTAAAGAAAAGACGATCGGCGGTGAGAGTAGATCGGCGGCAAGAGTAGATCGGCTCGTTTGGAAGAAGATCGGCAGAAGAGCGAAAAAAAAAAAACTCCAAGGAGAGAGAGTTTTCGGGAGAGAGAGAGTGGGATCAGACAGAATCCCAAATGAAGATGAGAGAGAGTCTGATAGCATTTGGAGGAGAGACAGTAGAGTCTGATGTGTTGTCGTTTGGAGGAGAGAGATAAAAAAAATAGAAATCTAATCTTTCATACGGTGTCGTTTGGAGGAGAGAGATGAAAAAAAAATAGAAATCTAATCTGGACCATTTATTTGTTAGGTTGCCACATGTATATAGATCTGTAAAAGATGAGCAAAAAAAAGATGGGTAGGAGATCTTGGTCCCTTTTAAAAATATATATATAATCAATTACGGTACCACTCGAAGTTGAGATAATATCGAATGACCGGTCAGCACCCTAAATACTGACCTAGTGATATGGTCCAATTGAATTATAACACGTGTCCTTTTTTCTTTCACCCATTCAAAGACTTTTTGTACTCCAAGATTTTTAATGTATGAGAACTAAAATCCCAAGAAAACCGAACTTTATACAACTAAAAAGTCTTGGAATAAGTGAAAGAAAAAATGACATGTGTTACAGTTCAATTGAGCCACATCACTAGGTCAGTATTTTGGGTACTAACCTGTTAGTATCGAAGTATTATCCTTTACTTATTAGTTTAAGATTTATCTAATAATATGCTTTTGCTGTATCTTAATTTCGATTAACTTTATATATATATATATATATAATTCAGTTAACTTCCATCTTCTTTGAATTTATCAATAATGCTAGAGATATTAATTTCTTTTTTGCTCTAAGATTTTTTTTTTTTTTTTAAGTATTACACAATTAAGAGGGGAAGGACTCGAACCCGTAATGAGGGGTTTTACCACCCTAGAGATATTAATTAGAATTCAATTTAGATGTAATATTAAAAAAAATAAATCAATATATATATATATATTTATGTGGTAGCTTCACTTCCCTCCCAAGTGATGTATAATATATACAATTGTAACTTAAACCTAAAATATTATTTACTATTACTAACTTAATAAAACTGTCACATTACAAGTTTTAAATTTTTTTATGTATCACTTGTTGTGGCAGCTATTCAAACATAAGACTGAATGTGTCTTTATTATTGAACCACATTGGTCTGTTATAGCAACTCAAACATAAGACAAAATGCCTCTTTACGACTGTGAGTGCATTACAAGTTTTTTAGATATAAATTAGAATTCAAATTAGTACCTTTAAATTTAAATATACGATTCAACCCTAATCAATCAAGGAAGTAAATATTTTATTTAATTGAAATATCTGGATAGTTTTCATATTTTGGAAATTAATATAAAAATATATCTTTAAATATCTCCGAAATAATATTCTGTATGTTTTTACCGGTATTTACTTATTTGGTCATAGCATTTTTTGATATTGGTCAATCGTTTTACGATCTTAAATTCATTACTAATTTTACTGAAATAATTTTTTAAATATTTTTTTAGTGAAATAATGGAAAAGATCTGTTTTAGAAAAGACACAAATTTGGCAAAAAAATCTTATCACCTGAAAAGGAATCTTATCACCAGTCACCACCGAATCCGCAGCACCTATGCTACATGCCATCGTAAGTACACGTCACTACATTCTAGACGTTTCATGGTTTATTATCAAAATCAATTAAATATTAAATATTAAATATTCAGTCTCCAGCGACGGCCTATATAAGCAGTACGAGAGACCTTTGATGAGCAATCAAAACTAACCCTAGCCTCCATATCCTCTTCAAAAAAACAAAACACTCCAGTATGAGCAGCAGCACGGCATCGAATTGAGCCTGCAAATTATTGAATGATGACATAGGAGGAGCTGATTGTATTTGCTTGATCAAAGTAAGATTTCTTTGAAGTTGTTGTTGATGTTACCTGATTTACCATTTTTCTTTTAGAAATTTATCATCTGCTATTCGGATTTTATTAATTTGTCGAGAGTATTGAATCTAGTCGGAGGTGAAGTTTATAGTTTATGTGGTTTTGTGATTGACTTTGAAATTGGAAGCTGTGTGGATTTTTATGGCCAAAAACAGAATAAGAGATCGTGCTTTTCGTATCAGATCTGACGCAGTCTCTTCTCTGGGAAAAAAAAAAACCAAGTACAACAACACTTGTCATTTATTCTCACAGCTTTCTAGTTTCGAAAATCAACTTTATTTGTTCACGAAACCACACGACAGACTTGTTATTTCACGTCCCGAGATTCAGTATCATCGACAAAATTGAAAATTCAAATCGGATCTGATAAATTCTTCTTTCAAGAAAACGTTAAATCAGATATTAACACTCAAAGAAGCAGTGCTTTGATAGATAACATGGTTGACTTCTCAGCTGTTTCGCTCTCGCCTCCTCTATGTCATCATTTAATATTTTGCTTGGTGCAATTCTTTTTCTTAAGCTAATTAGATTTTTTCTTTCTTTCTTTATTTGTGATGGTACATTAATGGCTTTTATTTATTTATTTATTTATTTATTTATTTATAATTTTGAGGTTCGATTGGTGGCTTAAAGATTTCTTTTTATTTGATGAATTATGCTTTTGTTAATAATTTAGCCACCCGTTTTTTTGAATATAAAATTTTAATTACTTAAAACTCTTATTGGTGAATGCTGTTGTTTGTTCAAATAGTTTCTTTATAATCTTTTTGTTTTTATTTTTATGTTTTACTAATTTACTATATAAAGTAATTATTTATTCTTTACAATAAGATCTATTGAGATATAAAATTATATGTGCTGAAGCCATCTCTCCACTTGTTAATTGGGGGCACAATGGGGTACAAATAAGACGTGAATCAACAATCATGTTTTGAAAAACGTGTGTTATGTGTAATTTAAGAAGTTTATTGGATTTAATTTTGTTTGTTTTGGTTTTTTATTTTTTAATTTGGTGAATTGTGAAGTATGTGGAAATATATTTTAAGATTTATTTTAGGGTTAACTGCAATAACTTACCCTCACATTTTTCAATTATACACAAATAATCAATTTTTAATTAAACAATTTAAAGATACTTTGTCATTAGTTGATTTCTATTAGAAATAATTGTTGACCAAATTTTCATCGTAATTAAGTTGTTTTAATAATTATTATAATATTTAAATAAATATCAAATAAACACTAAAAAAAATTAAAATATCAAATAAAAACAATAAAAAACATCAAATAAAAACAATACATAATTAAAGAAAATATATCAAATAAAAACAATAAAACAAAACTAATAAAAAAAATCGAATCAGAAGTTAGAAAGAAGATCTGATTCGAACCACCTCCAATTGCTCTAGTCCAACACAACCCCACTTAAATATTCCTCTAGAGTCTAGCCCAATCAATTTCAAAAACGAAAAGCTCAAATCAACTCAAACTAATCCAATATATATATATATAAAATGGAGACATATATATATATTTTTTTAATTGCGCTTAAGTTTATTGGGAACCAAACTTAAAATAAATCTAGCTCTACATATATAAAAATAAGTTGACCTTTATAATAGTATTTTTTGTATATTTAAATTTTAATGTTAGAAAAATTATAGACTTACCATCCCTGACGATCAACAAATTCAATCGGGTATCACACATATTTATTTCATTATGGCATATGTCCTAAAAAAAAACTAAAAATATCATTATTTAATTCATCCAACATATGGGTTCCATAACTTTTCAGTTGATGAATTAAATAATGACATTTTTGGTTTTTTGTGGGACTCATGCCATGATAGAAGAACTTGTTGGATTTGGTTGGATTTGTTATCTGTTGGAGATGGACGGGTCAGATTTGTTTACCGTTGAACGGTCTAAAATTTTTCAGATATTAAAATTTAAAATAAATATATTTTTTATCTAAAAATTACTAGAAAATCCTAAAAATAGTAAAATCTATTTTTATTTGTACTTTCAATTTTGTTTGTAATTTTTCTTTATGTGTTTATATTAGCTCTTTTCTAATTTATGAAATTTAAATTTTATGATGTTTCATTATTTAAAATTTAAAAATATAAAAATAATAATTTAAAAATATTAAATATTAGTATCATTTTAAAGATTTTATTGAAAAAATCATAATGATATTAATTTTATCAACATCAAAGTTTATAAATTACAATTTATTGACCACATAGGCCATCTCCGAAATAGAGTGGGAGCTATACTTATATTTGTGTTTTAAATAATAAATAGTACCCAAAGTGATATTTATATATACATTTGCTCCAATTGGGGCCGAGAGTGATATTTTTGTACTAAATTTAATTATATATACCCACTTTTTAATATGTAGTTAATAAATTGTAACTTATAAACTTTAATGTTATAAAAATAATTTTCCCAATGAGATCTTTAAAATGGAACTGCTATTTAATGGGGCAGGATCTATGGCTCTATTTTTTTACACATTTTCTTACACAATTTCTTAACCTTTGGATTGAAATGTTTTAATGGTTTAGATTAACTCATATTTGAATTCCAATGTCAGTATATGCATTTAAATTCACACTTTTTTCATTCTCTTATCTCTTATTTTTAATGAAAATTTTCATATTTTTTTTCTCTTTTAACAAACAACGATATAAAAAGATATATATATATATATATTTTTGAAAAGAAGATAATTTTGTTTTACACTTTTACTAAGGGAGAATAAATCAAACATAATTATTGATTTTTTAAAATATATATTTTTTTTCTTTTTCCGGGTCTTGATGTTATCTCTTATGTTTGCTTTCTACTACCATTTTTTTTATGGAAATAATTGAATCTTTCTACGAAGCAATTTAAAACTCTCTATCATTTTTGCTGCGTGAGAAAAGATGGAGAGATGAGAGAGAAATTGTGAAGTTATCATGGGGTGGGATTGTGTGGTTCAATGTGTATTAAATCATTAATCCCGACCTTTCAATTCACTTTTATCAAAGGGCTGAAAAAGTGTATAAGAAATTGTATAAAAAGTTGGAGCCAAGGATCCTACCTAGAGGTGTCACCGGTTCGGTTTGGGAGGCACCCAAAACCGAAACCGAAACCGGAAAAACCGGTTTGAAACCGTCGGTTTGGCGGTTCTGGTTTTGTCCGGTTTCGGTTCCGGTTTTGGCCGGTTCCGGTTCTGGTTCTGGTTCTGGTTTTTTTTTTTTTTTTTTTTTTTTAAACCAATTAAATAATCAATATTTTAATTCTTCCCAATCATAATTCCAATTTCCAATGAACAAATTATTAAATAAAAATATATTTACAACCATTTTATCTTTTTTTTTTTCAATTTTTTTTTTCAAATCCCAATTAATATTAATTCTTCCCAATCATAATTCCAAATTTTCAATGAACAAATTATTAAATAAAAATACATTTACAACCATTTTTTATTTTTTTCAATTTTTTTTTCAAATCCCAATTAATATTAATTCTTCTCAATCATAATTCCAAATTTTCAATGAACAAATTATTAAATAAAAATACATTTACAACCATTTTTTATTTTTTTTTCAATTTTTTTTCCTAAATCCCAATCAATATATTTACAAACATTTTCCATTGAAGTATTTAAGTAGTTCACAATGTTTAGAAAAAAATAAATCGACATTTATTAATAAATACAAATTTACAATTTCACAAAAAATAAAATAAAATTAGAAATTGGCCTTGAAGGCTTGAATTCAAATATACAATATTACAATGTAATAAAGTTAAAATTAAAAAAAAAAAAAAAAAAATCGGCCTTGCACTTAATTTTTTTACCATAATTAAGCTGCCTACGTATCCTCTATCAATGTAGAGGAATCAAATGTCACGTAGTTCTTTTACCTTTAATTAGTTGCTCGGTGTTGGAGGTGTAGGGAAAAATAACGTATAGTACACGTAGCAGAAGCGAGACTAAAAATAAAATAGATTTAGTAGCTTTTAAATTTTTTTCCTTTTATGAACCTTAACCCTTTTAATCAATTAAACATATATATTATCTAACAAAAGAAGAATACCTTTTGTCGCGTGATCCAATTGACTTGCGTCGATGGTAATCCGCAAGATCTTCAATCCTAGCACGAACGTGGATCACCTAGGAGCGTGGTCTCCCTTTTCTTTGAATTGCAAACCTGAGAATGGACAAACAAACTTTTCTGATTTCTGTTAGTCACAAAAATTCCAATAGGTTGCTAAGAACGTTCCGGTCACTTTTGAATTCACAATCGTAAGATTGAAATTCGCGTGAACCTAATTCAAAAGTGTGTACAAGATCTCTTGATGTTAAGATCACTAGTACACTATCAAAACAAGGACAATTCTTCTCTCACAAACCTCTAGGCCGAATCACTCACTAGTCGTAGAGTTGGATCTTAATTTTCTCTAGCAAAAGAAAAAGCTCTCAATTGCAAAAACTAGGGTTTGAGAAATAAATAAAGAATATATATATATATTTCTATATAGCCGGCAGTCAAAATGCCAAAATATATATATATATGTGTACTCATACAACACACATCTTTAATATATATCAATATATATATATATATATATGTAACTGCACCGCCTAATATATCTATATATATTGTGCAAAATTAACTGCACACCTAATATATATATTTATATATAGTGCACGGCAACTATGTCATATGCATGAATTCTACTTTCAATATATATCATATATGCCGCAATTTAACTTGCCATATATTATATATTTGTATTCCACTTGAATTCAATTTGCTATGTATAGTATATTCAAACCCTAATCCAACTCTTTAGTGTATTTGTGACTATATAAAAAATTCCTTATTTGACTAAACAAATAAAGTCTTTTATATTCAGTATAATACTAATAGTAGTATACCACTAGGAAACATATTTCCTAATCAGAAAAAGATTTAATTTTTAATTAAATAATTAATTAACATATTAATTAATTCTTATTTAATTAAAACAATGAAACAAAATAATATATTAGGTTAAATAAACACCTTGCCGCCCCATTCATACAAATTAGGCCATATATTATTTTCTTATTTCATTTAATCCATTGGACTTTAAATAAAAAGCCCACATGTGAACTAGACCCATTCTTACTAAAAGAAACAAGTCCACATGCCTTTCATTAATATATTAATATAATTGAGCAGCCCATTAAATAAATAATGTGCAAATTATATTCTTAATATATTAAATGCAATTCTAGATGGACCCATAAATTGGTCCGGTAGAATATATCAAGTGATCCATACAAGTCCGTGTGGATTGGGGATCTTGGCGGGCTATCTAAATTTAAGCTTCAATAGACATAACCTAATCACAATCAACAAATGATTCACTTAGGTCCGATCCATTAATTTTAACTCATTCCACTAAAGAGCTAAAATTGAACTCTTAAATAAAGACAGAAAAGGAAGATGTTTCCTCATTTATACCCTAGACAATCATGTTAGAGATAGTGTATCCTCGTGATTAATATCAGTAATCGCCAAGAGTTCATAGACCGCCTATAACTCTCCAAGTTACCATATTTACTCATATGACCACGTTTTGAACTTGGATATTTTGACTTGTCCAGAAGCCATGTTTTCAATAGACACTATCGAAAACTCAACGTTGAGATTTAATATCCAATTACCTCAAAACATCCATATGATGATATTATACTCTCATTTAATAAATGGAGCCAAGATGTCCATATCTATAAATGAAGTCCTCTATCGATTAACAAATGAATATCACCAAACTATCGAGGATAGACTATGCGATATAATCGTACTCATTGATAACTCAAATGATATCACTTGCAACCATAAGTCTATCATTTATCTCAGGATTAAGATAGACTCTCCGATTGTCCTGATAATGAAATGACTTTTATCTACTGACGGTTATAGATAAAGTATTTCATTGTGATCCAGTTCAATGCACCCAGTGCACTAGATTCTTTTGCTTGAAGACACTCCGATGATTTTAGACTCATCATATCTCATTTGATCCCACTCAAATGCTAGCAAAAGAATTCTACAACTTTAACAAGATAAAGGTGCCCAACCTTTAACTTAAGTTGTGAACAATATTCAAGACTAACTAAAGAATTGTGTCTACCACATACATATCCAGATGTACGAACAATTCTTCTTTTCTCATAGTCTTTAGACCTTATGATTATTTACTTTGACAATTATAATATTAAACTATAAATGCTATAAGATTTGTTAAAACCAGAAATCACTTTATTACTATGAAAAAGATTGTTAATTACAATATTACACTCTTGCTATTGAGCATAATCCTAACAGGAGGTTGGATGTTGGAACGAAATCTATTCACTGCCTTCCATTCCCGTCATTTGTTCATCTTCGAAGAAGTCGTTCGCTATCTCCGGCTGAAGTTCTTGTTGTCTATATTTGGCCTTTGTCCAATCATCAACACATGACTGTATTTCAAGTGATTGCGGACACATAGATGATCGTCTTGGGTCCAAAATATTTCCACATGCACTAAATTCTTGTTCCACAGCAAGTGTAGAAATCGGCGTTCCAAGAATTTGTTTGGCAATAATTGCCAAAATTGGATAATCTTGTTGATGACTCTTCCACCAATCCTGGATACTAAATTCTTCATCTTTAAATTTATGACTGTCTTGTAAATACCGGTCAACCTCGGATTCCGTTGAGGATGAAGAAGATGTTCGTAATTTTTTGGTTCTTTCGGAAAACAGTCGATCCCCTAAACCCCTTAATGTAAATTTTTGAGAACTACTAGTACCACTAGATGTGGGTTGGGGTTGTGAAACCGGCACATTCAAAGACAGACCATATATTCTAAGATATTCATTGTATAATTCATAAAGAAATTCCTTAACGGAATCACAATACTGAAGAACATCAACTTCTAAATCTAAACATTTGTAATAACTAGCTAAATAAACCTGCAAATATTCAAATTTAAAGCGTGGATCTAAACACGATGCAAGCAAGTAAATATTTGGAATCTGCCCATAATACTGTAACCATTTTCTCCTCATGGCATCAACACATGGACTCAATTGAGGATCAACATCACAATCATTGAATGCACCAACAATATTAACACTTTGAATAAGAAATGAATGAGTAGTGGGATAGTAAACACCAGATAAAGCGACGGTAGCATCATTGAAAACACGTAACAATTCAAGAATTTTTATACATACATCCCAATGGTTCAATTGAAGAGAAATTGAAGAAACATTATAAGTAATAAAAGAAACTAATATTTCCTTATATTCAACACTTTCACAAAGCAACTTATAAGTTGAATTCCAACGAGTGCTAATATCTCGAGAAAATTTTTTGGGATGCATATTATTCGCAACGCAATATTTTAACCATTGTTTCTGGGTTTTGTTATGCCTCCAGATATAGTTAATACTATCTCTAATTGGTCTAATAAAACTAGAAAGCTCTGCTAATCCAGCTTGAACACACAAATTTAAAACATGACATGCACAACGTTGATGAAATAATTTACCCCCAAAATAGGGATTGCACAATTTTTGTAACATAGGAATAGATGCAGTATTGCTTGCAGCATTATCAAAGCCAATAGCAAAAATTTTGTTTAGGATATTATACTCTTGAAAAATGATTTTAAGGAGTTGAAAAATATTTTGAGCTGAATGCGAGTCATCAAAAACACGAAATGCAAGAATTCTTTTTTGCATGTCCCAGTTATTATCCATATAATGACATGTGACACCCAAATATGAATGACTACCAAAATTGTAGCTCCATATGTCGGCACATACGGAAACGCGACCTTGAAATTCAGAAAAATATGTTTTCAATTTGTTTTTTTCTCTTCTATAAATGGTATGTAGTGTTCGTGTGAGAGTGGATCTAGGAATTGTTAGGATTATGCTCAATAGCAAGAGTGTAATAATGTAATTAACAATCTTTTTCATATTAATAAAGTGATTTCTGTTTTAAACAAATCTTATAGCATTTATAGTTTAATAATTGTCAAAGTAAATAATCATAAGGTCTAAAGACTATGAGAAAAGAAGAATTGTTCATACATCTGGATATGTATGTGGTAGACACAATTCTTTAGTTAGTCTTGAATATTGTTCACAATTTAAGTTAAAGGTTGGGCACCTTTATCTTGTTAAAGTTGTAGAATTCTTTTGCTAGCATTTGAGTGGGATCAAATGAGATATGATGAGTCTAAAATCATCGGAGTGTCTTCGAGCAAAAGAATCTAGTGCACTGGGTGCATTTAACAGGATCAGAATGAAATACTTTATCTATAACCGTCAGTAGATAAAAGTAATTTCATTATCAGGACAATCGGAGAGTCTATCTTAATCCTGAGATAAATGATGGACTTATGGTTGCAGGTGATATCATTTGAGCTATCAATGAGTACGATTATATCGCATAGTCTATCCTCGATAGTTTGGTGATATTCATTTGTTAATTGATAGAGGACTTCATTTATAGATATGGACATCGTGGCTCCATTTATTAAATGAGAGTATAATATCATCATATGGATGTTTTGAGGTAATTGGATATTAAATCTCAACGTTGAGTTTTCAATAGTGTCTATTGAAAATATGGCTTCTGGACAAGTCAAAATATCCAAGTTCAAAACGTGATCATATGAGTAAATATGGTAACTTGGAGAGTTATAGGCGGTCTATGAACTCTTGGCGATTACTGATATTAATCACGAGGATACACTATCTCCAATGTGATTGTCTAGGGTATGAATGAGGAAACATCTTCCTTTTCTGTCTTTATTTAAGAGTTCAATTTTAGCTCTTTAGTGGAATGAGTTAAAATTAATGGATCGGACCTAAGTGAATCATTTGTTGATTGTGATTAGGTTATGTCTATTGAAGCTTAAATTTAGATAGCCCGCCAAGATCCCCAATCCACACGGACTTGCATGGATCACTTGATATATTCTACTGGACCGATTTAGGGTCCATCTAGAATTGCATTTAATATATTAAGAATATAATTTGCACATTATTTATGTAATGGGCTGCTAAATTATATTTATATATTAATGGATGACATGTGGGCTTGTTTCTTTTAGTAAGAATGGGTCTAGTTCACATGTGGGCTTTTTATTTAAAGTCCTATGGATTAAATGAAATAAGAAAAATAATATTTGGCCCAATATATTATATGGGGCGGCAAGGTGCTATAATAGCCTTAAATATTATTTTGTTTTCATTGTTTAATTAAATAAGAATTAATTAATTTATTAATTAATTGTTTAATTAAGAAACAAATCTTTTCTAAATAGGAAATATGATTCCTATTGGTATACTATTGGTAGTAGTGTACTTAAATTAAAAGACTTGTTTGACAAGGAAATAAATAATTAATTTTATTTATTTAATCAAATAAGAAGTCTTTTTAATTTAGTCAAATAAGGAATAAAAGATTATTGAGTTGGATTAGGGTTTGGAAATCTTAAACAAAATAGGAATTAGGGTGCAATTCAAACTCTTCTTTTTGTTTGATTTTTGCGGCAACCCTAATTGATTTTGGCTAAGGATTTCGGCCACCCTAAGTTAAAAAGAGAAAAGAAAATTTGCCATATATAAGGCCATTATTATTTTCGGCCAGACCTAAGGGTTTCATGTGCAGAATTTTTCTTCTTCTTCTTCTTCTCAACTCATAGTTAGAGATTTTTATTCTACTAAAAACAAAAGGAACATAGATTATTCTTTGATGGTATATTGTTTGCTTATTCATTAATAAGCTTGTATATACTACATCGATTAAGGTTCACGCGAGTTTCGATCATAAGATTGAGAACTCAAAAGTGACCGGAATAATCTTAGGTTCCTTTAGATTGTTTTTGGGACTAACGAATCAAGAAAAGTTTGTTATATCCGATCTCAGGTTTGCAATTCAAAGAAAGGGAGACCATGCTCCTAGGTGATCCACGTTCGTGCTAGGATTGAAGATCTTGCGGATTACCATCGACGCAAGTCAATCGGATCACGCGACAAGAGGTATTAATCTTTTGTTTATTTTTATATATCTTTAATTAATCAAAAGGGTTTAAGGTTCATAAAATTGGAAAAATTTTAAAAGCTACTCAAACTATTTTTTTAGTCTCGCTTCCGCTGCGTGTACTTTACGGTATTTTTCCCTACAGGAACACGTTGCATTTCAGGATTTAATGCATTTTGACAATAATTAATAAAACCTACTTTCTCACCAAAACCAAAAGGTAAGTGTTCAGTTGCAACCATTAATGCTAATTGTTCTCTATTGTTTTCAGTTGTGTAACGAAATAATTGATTAGAAGGGGTTGTGTACCTAGAGATTTGGGATTGGTTGCTCGCTGCCGTGAATTCAGATGGGTGAGTTTTTTTGATATGGGACCATAACGTGCCATATCCGAAGTTTTTTCCAACCTTATATTTTCTGCCGCAGTGATTGCACTGGATTTGGAAACCATTATCTACCTTGGTTTTCTTCATATGCACTTTGAAGAGTTCGGACTTCATTGGCTTTTCTTCTTCAGCTTCACCTGCAAAAAAAGCATCCGAAGAGGTTGTGGGGTTAGAATTAGATAGATTTTCAGGGGGGGTATTTTGAGCGGGGTCGAATTCGTTGAACTCGGGAATTGTTAGAGGAGGATTAGGAGCAGAAGGGGGATCGGATCCAAATCGATATTGAAGGAATTGGTGAAAATTCAAATCGTCGTAACTGACGGCTTGACCAATATCTTCCAACAAGTTTCCCATTGGAGCCTTTCCTTTGTCCTTATTTCTTGAACTATCTCCCCCACTTGCCATTGAAAAATATGAGTAAAAAATATAGATTAAGCAAGTAAAAAATATGTTTAAATATTTATTATAAAAAATAAATATAAATAATAAAATATAGAGTAAAAAAAAAAGATGATTGAAAAAATATATATTTTTGAATATATATATATATATATATATGAGAGAAAAAATTATATTGTTGGAAAAAAATATATATATATATATATATAAATGAGAGAAAAAATTATATTGTTGGAAAAATATATATATAGAAAAAATTATATTGTTGGAAAAATATATATATAGAAAAAATTATATTGTTGAAATAAATATTGTAAATCAATTTGATAATTGAAAAAATAGTAGATAGTAAAAAATATAAGAAATAATTTATATATGAATGAGAATTAAATAAAATTGTAGAGAGAATTGAGAATTTGAGAATTGAGATTGAGAGGAGTTGAGAGAAGTTGAGAGAATGAGAGTGGTGTGAAGAATAATGAAATATGGGGGGATATTTATAGTATAGTAGAGAGGGGTGAATATTGAAATAAAAGAAATAGAGGGGTGCAAAAAGAAAAAAAATTTGGCCGTTGCCCAGTCAGTCAGAAATTCAGAACGGGTAAATTTTTTTTACACGTTGCCACGTGGCAGCGTGTGATTGGTGGAATTTTTTTTTTTTTTTTTTTTTTATAACTGTCAGAACGGTCAAATTGTTTAAATCAGACGTTGTCATGTGGTTCTTTTTTTTTTATTTATTTAATATTTAACAAAGTTAACGGTAATTTTTTTTAAAAGACGCTGCCATGTGGCAGCTTCTGATTGGTTGTTTTTTTTTTTTTTAATATTTTAAAAAGTTAACGGTAATTTTTTTTAAAGACGCTGCCACGTGGCAACGTCTGATTGGTTGTTTTTTTTTTAATAAACCGGCGGTTAAAACCGCCGGTTTTGGGCGGTTAAAACCGCTGGTTTCGGACGGTTTGGAGGACTCCTAAACCGAAACCGGAACCGGAACCGGAACCACCAGTTTTTAACCGGTTTCCAAACCGGCGGTTTCAGTTCCGATTTTTTGTTCCGGTTTGGCCAATCCGGTTCCGGTTAAACCGCGGACAAAACCGACGGTTTAACCGAACCGTGGTCACCTCTAATCCTACCCCATATTTAATATATTTAAATATTTATAAATTATTACCAAGTTTGGTAACATTAAAACTCATTAATGTTTAAATATTTAATATTGATTTTGAAATAAGGAAATATCGTAAAATTTAAATTTCATGGATTAGAAAACAACAACATAGAGAAAAATGATATGCACAATTGAAAGCACAAACATAAACGTAAATCACAAATTAGTTTTGGTTTTTTCATTGATTATATTTATGTTTTTTTGGATAAAAAATATATTTATTTCAAATTTTAATATCTGTAAAATTGTAGACCGTCCGTCTTCAACGGTTAGCAAATCTGATCCGTTCATCTTCAACGGTCAACAAATTCAATAGGGTCTCACACATTCATCTCTTTATTTAGGCATGGATCCCACAAAAAACAAAAAATATCATCATTGAATTCATCCAACACATGGGTCCCACTATGTAACTCTCATTCTTACATTTACTATATATAACTTACTCAAATAACTCTCAATCTATTTTAACTCTCATTTTGAAGCACTTAAAAAAAAAAAAAAATGTGTTCTAGTAAGCGTTAGGTGCTAATCGGGTGGAGACCTAACGCCTAGTGCCTAAACCGATTAGTTGACGATTAATCGGCCGACGAATTTAGACATATATATATATATATATTTTTTCCTACAAAAAAATCCAATCACTTTTTTTAAATTTATTTTATTTTATTTCATTTTGTTCGATTAATCGGTGATTTGAACGATTAATCGGCTATTAATCACCAACTAATCAGCAATTTGGCCGATTAATCGATCACCGACTAATAAGGTCGATTTTGACCATTTCGTCTCAGTTTGCTACCGACTAGCTGTATTGAGCCGATTAATCGGCCTAGGCGGCCAATTTCTCGAACACTAATAAAAAGTAGGCATAATTAAATTGGTATAAAAATATCACTCTCAGATTTTACTTTCAGCTACACCCAAATAAAAGTATATATAAGTATAATTCCTAGTATTATTTGAGACCCAAATATAACAATAACTCTCTCACTCTCTCTCTTTATCCATTGGAGATAGCCTTAGGTCATCTCAATGAAGAGTTAAAAACTTATTTTAACTATGAAAAACATCTCCAATGTTCCAAAATGAGAGTTAAAATAAGTTGAGGGTTATTGTCCGTTTAGAAGAGCTTTTCAATTTTTTTTGGATTGTTTGGTTGCTACTCAGTAAAGCTTTTGGATGATTAAAAAAACATTTTTACATCTACCGGAATAAGCTCAAATTTTAAGCCTTTTCAAATAGATATTTTGGATTTTTTTTAATAACATTAAAATCTCCAATATAACCTTATAATTTAATATTTGGTTGAGTATTTTGGTAATCTTATTATTCAAAAGAGTTTTTTATTTTTTTTATTTTTTATTAATTGACAATCAAATGATCAACAACTTTCATTTAAAAGCTTTACTTATAGAAACTCTACTTCTAAAATAGCTACTACAAAAATATCTACTTGAAGAAGTTTTTCCAAATGGATCATTTGGGTTTTTTTTTTAAAATATAGTAAAGGTGTCAATATTACCACTCATAAATATGATAAGCATACTCATATTTTAATAAAAAAATTATTTACAAAAATATCCAAATATAAATTTACCAATATGAACAAATTAGTTTAATTAAAAATAAACAAAATACTATGTACACCCATTAATTACACATATATTTTAGGTTGAAATTGCCAAAAATGACCACATATATTATGGAAAATTTGTTTTTAACCACAAACGAAATTTTAATTGTTAATAACCATATTTTTGAGAAATTACTAGAAAGCCCTCATATAAAAACCATCCCCAAAACACACACTCTCTCTCTTTTCTCTCTTTTCTTTCTCTCTCATGTGCTCTCTCTCACCCGATCCTCTCTCTCTTTTCTCCTTTCCATCCCGCTGCCCATTGTCGGAGTTGGCGCCCATCGCTAGAGTCATCGCTGAACTGTCTGGGCTATGCCGGACGTCGTCGCGCGACCTTCACGAACCAACGGCACCATGGGTCGTCAAGCACAGCGTTGCTGGGCTGGTTCGTGCAACGACATGCGGTGGTTTTGTGCGCCGCCACTAGTTAGTGCGACGTTCGGAGGGTTCGTGCGACGTCCGACGGCTTTGTGTGACTACCACGACCGATGTCTGGCGATGTGGTATGCAATTGGTTCAATTGGTTCAAAAAACCATAATCCTAATTTCAATTGAGGAAGATGAAGAGGAAGAAGAAGAAGTGGAAAAAAAAAAAAAAAAAAAAAAAAAAACCTAATCCTAATTTCAAGTTAGTCCAAATTTCAAATTTGAATATTTCCATTTAGGCATGATTTCAAGTTTGGATATTTCAATTTAGTCATGATTTCAAATTCACTTTGAGGTTTAAAATGACACTAGTTTCAGGGGTACTTTGGTAATTTATGGATATATACTGAATTTTTTTTTTTTAAAAAAGTGGTTATTAACAATTAAAATTTCAAAAGTGGTTACTAACAAAAGTTTAATATTTCAAGTGGTTAATTTTGGTTTTCTCTCTATATTTTAGACTATATCTCTTTATTAAAAAAAAAAAAATTATAATCAACCCTAATTTTGATGATAAGCCCTAATTTAAAAATAATTAGCACTAGGTCATATCCTAAGCTTTTCTTGTTGAATAGTATAATACACAAGAGATGATCCAATATATGTATATGAATATCCATAGATTTTTGAAGGTGTTGCAGAAAAGTTTTTTTTGTTTGATTAAAATTGTTGTAAACTTTTTGATTTTATATTTTGTTTATCTAAAACTTAGAAGAAATCTTTTTTTTTTTTTTTTTGGTTGAAGAGAACTCTGTTTCTTCATTTCTATTTTTATTTTTGCTTATTGACTTCTTATGCATTTACAACATCAAGCCTTGCATTATATCAAAAAATTAATTTTGTTTTTATTTGTGTTTTCGAGTCTAGAGAACTTTAAAATTTATCATTTGTAAAATTTGGTGTGTTTATAACTTAAAAGGGTTTATAAATAAAATGTAATTAATACATTCATTTAAATAAGAGTATTATTAGCATTAAGATGAGTGTCTATAGTAATAATTTAATTTTAAATTTTAAACAAGGGTATACTTATAAATATAGGTGTACTTATCATGTTTATGGGTGTTAATATCTGTGCACATATAGTAAAGATGGGAGTGATACTTGAGACCTATATGGAAAGTGGTAGGTGGGAATCCTAGTACATGCATTTCTACAATGTATGACAATATGAGACCAATATATGAGCATACTAATAACATATGTGAATGTGTTATATTAATTTGGCGCCACGATACAAGGACACTTATGAATGAATTTTGTGTGTGTGTGCCTAAACCTTGTAAGGGGAAAGAGGTCTTATTACCTTTGTAGACAATAATGCTTTCCTCGCACGAAGGCATCACTTTGCTTGAACTATTGTCCATCTTCTTTTGAAGCTTGATTAACCACACAACTAGGACAACTAAACAATACAAAACAAATAACGTTTTGATATAGAATAATGCCAACTAGACTCAAAATCCTAACAATACGGGAACTATTTTTCTTTCTAAATCTTAATTCTTAATCTATTTCTGGATTCTAGAAATCTACACATTTCTTTAAAACATATATCATCTAGAAATCTATTTTCTAAATAAATGAATAAATCATTTATTTCTAATTATTCTCTAAATAATTAAAGCTAACATATAATTCTGAAACAATTAACTTAATTATAAATAAAAACTATTCACTCACAGAACTCATATGCTCAAATCTGGTCTGGAATTGGGTTCCATCTGGATTCATCTATTGGATCCACACTGAATTCTCAATACACTGCTATTAAAAATTTCTCATCTCTCTCTCTCTAAATCTCTCGAGTTCTATTTCTCTCCTTCGCCTGATCAACTTCTCCTATTTCTTTCTTTTCTTTCTCAACTCTCACCTCTTTGTTCTTTGTCTTGTTATTGGTCTTGGCCGAGTATCTCCCCTCTCTCCCACGTATCTTTTTTTTTATTCTATTTTTATTATTTTAATCTTATCCCACCTCTTGCTTTAGCCACCTAAACCCTCATCTTGCCACCATGCATACACTAGCCACCTCACCGCTTCACAAATGTTAACACCAATCGACATTTTTTTTTTTTTTTTTATAACTTAAATGCTAATTGTGGGTTGGTCCAACTTAGGTCTAGGCTTGGGCTTGATCAGTTTTTGGGTTCAAATTTTGTGCGCTTGGTGATCGAACCAAAATCGACATGTTTTTGGCCTCCAATTCCTACTCTTTTTGCTTGATTCTCTGACAATTTCTCGTGTTTTTACATTATGAATTAAATGTTTCAGGTATATTTGTGCCATAAGGGAATTTGTGAAGGTGGATGAGTATTTGGTGCAAAAAAAAGCAAAAAAAAAGAAGGTGAAAATAGAGCAATTGTTGCGATTATGTTGTGTGGAGGCAAACAGCAACTCAATACAGAGAAGTGTCGTTGTCTAAGTGTCACTACAAGGACACCGTGATAGAGAACTAGTTGCAGCAAAGACAATGGCCAAGGCATTGTCGCAGTTTAAAGTGTCACGTTTCAGGACATCGTGACAGAGAGGAATTAAATCGAAGAAGCAATCTAGTCTAATGTCGTGGCCTATTGTCGCTATCAGAGCAACTGCGACACTTAAGCAAGGAAGACAGCGAAGACCAAAAATTGTAGGAAGCTAGCGTAGGAATTCCTATGTAGGAAATTGTCACAGTTTATGTGTCGCTATCTCGACACCGCAACAAAGAGGAGAAAAACCAATAATACGATCAGGTGTGAGTGTCATTGTCTTAAGCGTCGCTATTTGCCAACTTCAACACTCATTATAGCGTAGGAATTCTTGCTCAGGAACCGTGACAGCTCAGCCAAGGGACAATTTTCAGCCTATTCAAGAGGGGTATTCTTGTCCTTTCATGCTCATTTCGTACCCTAGCTTTCACAACATATAAATACACCAACTTTTTACAGAGAATTGACAATTCCTTCTTCAACCATTCCTAATCTCTCCATTTTTCCTCTCCAATCTCATCAACACCAAACCTGGATTACTTTCACCCAATCATTCCTCTATTCCCATTCTCTACAATCCCTACCTTTGTCACTACCCATTAGACATACATCCATTTAGACATCTCCTTATCTACCACTCTTTGCACAAGGATCAACAAGTCAAGGAAGGATCAAGCAATAAAGAAGGAGGCCTAAGGGTGATTTCCTACTCTTTTACTTCTATTGCCTTAAATTGTAACTATGTGTAACTAAATCCCAATCCAGGGGATTGATGTGATAAACATTTGGATGTGGGTATTTGTTTAAGCTATATTATATTTGAATCTACTTTTATGTTCTATTCATTTGGTAATTAGATTCTATTCATTATATAATTGACATTGTATACCATTAGTTGATTATAATCTTGTTTAGGATAATTTGTGATACAATTGATCTTGGATTGACACACTTGATTAGTTAGGGCACATAGGTGAATAGGATAGATAGTTGGATGGTATATTAACCACAATTATCTAAGCCTTTGTTTGCCCTTAACTGATCCCACCTTTACACCCACTATTTAATCAGTTAGGCATATTGGTGGAAGTGTCTTGGATAGCCATTTCACACTTAGTAAACAGTTCATATTAGTAACATTGGTTCATTAAGGTAACTTGATAAGCATTGCCCAACATATATCCATTTGCAACTCCATCATTTCCTTAGCTTCCACTTAATTGATTAAAATCCATTCTCTTATCTAGATTGTTGGTATTGGATTCTTATCTTCATTCATTGTCTTTAATTTCTTGTCATTTACTTTTCTAGTTTATTAACTCAAAATCTATGAAACCCAAATATGGATTTATTTTCTTGCACATTAGTTAGACTAACTTATAGTAGAATCACAAATCAATTAATCTATCTTAATCCTTGTGGACGATACCCTAATATATTTTAAATTCGCGATTTCCTAACGACAAAAAAAAAAACGTGTTCAAACTTGGGACAATTTATGGAGCTGAACCTTACAGTCCCTCTCTCTCCACGTGATTTCCCTCCCATATATATATATATATATATTCAAATTTCGTGCATAATTTTCCTACAAACTTGTCACCTTTTGTTTTGTGATATCTCACTCATTTTTTATCCGATGTTGGTGATTCAAAAGCCAAAATTTTCATTTTTCAAAGGAGAACAAGTCCCAAGTTTTTAGAGAGCTAATTGGTGTCTAGATTTTGTGATTTGCTTGTGTTTTCTTGAAATGTTCATGAGTTTGTAAGCAAATCATCTTCTCTTCATCTTTTTGTGTGATTATTTCTTCTAATCACTTGGTTTGTTTTTGAAATATGATGAGAATTTTTTGGATCCTATTTTTGGACTTGTTTTAATTGATTTCAAAATTAGCTTGCTCTTTTAATTGAATATTCTTCATGCTAATTTTGAGAAACATGAACTAGAATCTAGAAAACTTGTGTTTATGCTTGATTGTTGATTTCTATGTTTTAATCACATGTTTAAGGACTAGAATACTTTGATTGTGATTTTGATTATATGAATCTATTTCTTCTATGAGTGTGGTTTTTGTGGAATTGAATTTTTAAATTTTTTCCACTTGATTTGAAGCTAGTGTTGTGCTTGATATTATAGATTTAATATCCTAGCTTTAATTGACTTGATTTTAGTTTTCTAGAAATATTTGTGTAAGGATTTAATTTCATATTTTAGATTTCTAATTGCATGTTATTAAGAGTTAGATATTTTTGATTGTGAGTTTGATTTGATTAGATCTAACTCTACATAGAGTGTACTTGATCTATATACTATATTTGCTCGTGTTTGCATCATTTTTGTATGTTTTCACTTCACTTAGATCTTTGCCTTGTGAAAGGTTGTAAAGGAATCTCAATTAGGATTTCAAGCTAAAATCTAGGAATTAAGTGTGCGAGCTTCCATTAATAAAAGATTTGTGGGATATTTAGGGACCTTCCAATAGAGTAGATCGTATGAGTTTTGTCACTTGAGGGTGTACTAATATCCATATTAATGAGAAGTGGTGTCGGAAGTATGGTTGTAGAGCAACCCGTGGATGTTTTCTCTTAGGAGGTTTACCAAGTTAAAAAAAAAATTTTTGTTGATTTTTCTTTATTGAATTCATTTACTTTACATTGCAGTAGTTACTCTTAATTGCCTTATTTATTATACTTGTTACTACTAACCAGCTTGTAAAGATTTTTTATGTTTGTTTTTAAAAGTGCTTTGATAGTTTGTTTGTGCAACAATCTACAATCGTAAAGAAACAAACGTAGTTCCCGATAATCTTGCTAAAAAAGGTTCAAATATGGAAGGAGACATACTCCACTGGTTTTTTTTTAAGTGACTTTAGTCAGTTTGCTGTGTTTAGATTGACTTGTCTTTGACCTTGTTTGTTGTTGTTTTTGGTCGTATATCTTCTCCTTGTGTGGCTTGGTTTGTTCCCAAGTTTTTTTTTCTGGGCCACCTTTGTTTTTTGAGGTCTTTTGGCTCTTGTTTTTTCCCCTATTACTGTGGCTATTTTTTCTATCTGTTTTGTATTTCTCAGCTGGCTTGTTTTGCTAGTGCTCCTGGCTATTTGGTTTCTCTTGCTTGCTATCAATAAATTACAGTTAAAAAAAAAAAAAACAATCAAAGTCCGAAAAAATTGTTGAAATGAGATCCTACCTATTCATACCCCACCTCTAGGTTGCTAGATATCCGTCTTAGGAAGTTTCAATTAGTATCAAAACGGTTCACTTAAGGAACTTAGTGTGATCTTGAGGTTCTAAGATCGGATTTTTGAGCTATGGGTGATTTGATTCTGAAAGGTGCTTCTAGTGCTAGGCCTCCATTCTTGAAGAGTGGTAACTAGCCCTTTTGGAAAAATAGGATGAAAGCCTACATTAGATCTATCAATGATAAATCATGGATAAGTGTGAATGATGTAGAAGAGGAAGAGGAGTCCTCAAATGATCAAGAATATACTAGCAATTACATTGCTCACCCGGTTATATATAAAGGAAAATGTGAGGATAATAGTGAAGATTCTTTAAGTAATGAGGAAAGCAAATACTCTTCAAGTAGTGAAGATAACGAAGTCTCCTCCAATCATGAAGAGATCAAAGCTTCTTCAAATCATGATGAAACAAGCTTCAATGACAAGATCCTTTAACTAATTAGTGAAAATGTCAAGAAGAATTATAAGAATAACAAGTTGAAGTTGATCAATTCCAATTGAGTGGTTATAATCAAAGCTCTCGACAATGAAAAGAAGAAGTCTTTGAAGAAGATAAGCAAGCAAAGTGAAGTCATCAAGAAGCATGAAAAGACCATTGAAGAGTATTCTTCAAAGATGGAGGAAAGTGCTCAAGAGCTAGATGATTTAAAAGAAGACTTTACTATGAAGATGTTTGCCATGGAGGGAGAGATTAAGTAAAAAGAGAACACTTTGACTATCTTGAAGACAAAGGAGTGTGAGCTTAAAGCGCTCAAAGGTCTATTAATGGCATGAAAATTAGGAACTTGATGAAGTAGTAAAAATTGGAAAGCATAATGGAGATATGAGTGGCTTGGGTTTTGTAGAAGAAGTAAAGAAGACTCTTACAATTAAGAACAAGTCAAAAAAGTCCAAGAAGAAGAAAGACTCAACTACTATTCCTTCCAAAATCGAAGACAAAGTCAAGAAGAGCTATGGAACTTCTCAACCGACTTTTCAACCAAAGCATGCACACTCAAAAGGTAACTTTCCTCAATTTATTCTAGTTTGTCATTATTGTAATGTAGTTGGTCACATTAGGCCTAATTGTTACGAATATATTAGGCAATGCAAACTAGAAAATGTGAAGCATGATAATAATGTAAAAATGTTACCTAATCATTCTCCTAATTCATGTGTTTAAGTCTAAAGCTAAACATAACATCTCTAAATTTGTCCTGGTTTGTCATTTTTGTAATGTTGTAGGACATATTAGGCGTAAATGCTACAAGTATATTAGACAAACCAAAGTAGAGAATGAGATGCATGCTGGTGAGATGAAAAGACTTCCTTTGGCTATTTCTAAACATGTTAAGTCATTAGAGACTATGCATGATTTACATGTTAATAAAAAGGAATCAACAAAGAAAGTTTGGGTTAAGAAGAATAATAGGCATACTTGTGAGGCGAATAAGGTCTCTTTGGAAGGTTTTAAACATGATAATAGCTTTGATGCTTTGAGAAATGTGCATATTGATCATGTTCATATGAAGAAACCTACTAAGAAGATTTGGGTTGAAAAGAATGATGTGCATGTTAATAATAATCATGTCAACAAAAATGTTGAGAAGAGGTTGGTAAAGAATGGTGTTAACCATGATCATTTAAAGAGTCTTGATGAAATATTTATGCATGACAATAATGATGAGTTTAATATAAGTGATTTTTTAATGAAGAAGATAGCTGATGATTTATCTTCTAGATTTCATATTGCCATACGTAATATTATGATCATGATGTTGTTTGTGTTAGGTCACCTAAGACCAATATGGTCAAAAGTGAGTTCTCTCATACTTGATTGAGTAGAACATATGAGAATATTTTTGTTCTTATTTGATAAGAGTTCTAAATTGATGTTTGACTAAGCTATTTTGTGATATTCTAGGTCTAGTATTCAAGCATGGTGTCTCTAGTCAATACATGAACTTAATATTCTCATACTTTCACTGCGTGTAGAATATTTGTTGATTAGCTTTAGAAAAGCTATTTTTGCAAGGAAATCTATATTTTATTCTATGTTGGGACTTTTGTAGAAAGTCATTTTTAATTCATGTATTTCATGTTCATGAGTTATTGCTTTGATATAAAATGTGGACATTGTCTATAACTTCTAGAGGAAGTTGTTTTTATTGATATCTTGAGTTAAAAGATATAGTTCTCATTCTCTCGAAAAGACACACTCATAACTTGTTGTCATAAGGCTTTGACAAACAAGCCAAAAGAGCTCATAAAAAGACCAAAGACTTTACTATGATGAATGCTTTGTTAGGTACTCCTCTTACCTTAAGCTTGATTTGTATATATTATGCATCAATTGTTCATCTTGTAACTCTATACGAACATATATTCATGAGGCATGTTTTTAAATAAATAAAAAACTAGTTGGGAAAATTAATGTTTCTCTTTATATATGTCTACTAAAGATCAATTACTGAAATTGATTCACAAAGGTCTTTAACATGATGAATGAATTTGCTTCTTGTATTTATGTGATTGTGAGTGACATATGATTTTTGAAAATATGAGCTTCATATTCTTTGAAAGCCACTTACTTGTGGAATAGTAAGAGTACTAAGGTACTTACGATTTACTCGTAATTATAGGTTGCATTATACCCGATATCCTACTATTCTAGAAGGATACAGTGATGCAAACTAGATATCTGACATGAAAGATTCAAAGTCTACAAGTGGATATGTGTTCACACTAGGAGGTGCAACTGTATCCTGGAAATCCTCTAAACAGACATATATATATATATATATCCAAATCCACAATGGAATCCAAGTTCATTGCTCTAGATAAGTGTGGTGAGGAGGCTGAATGACCACGCCAATTCTTAGAGGATATTCCAAGGTGGCCAAAGCCTATGCTAGAAATTTGCATCCACTGTGATAGTTAATCTGCAATTAAAAGGGCACAGAGCAACATGTATAATGGTAAGTCTAGACATATTCGTCGAAGACATAATACCATTATACAACTACTCTCAATTGGGGTTATCACTGTTGACTATGTAAAGTCAAAGGATAACATTTTGGATCCGCTAACCAAAGGGTTAAATAGAGAGTTTGTTGATAAATCATCAAGGGGAATAGAGTAAAGCCCATAAAAGAGTAAGTCAATACAATTGAAACCCAACCTAATTGACTAGAGATCCTAAGATCTAGGATCAAACTAACAACCAAATTGTAAGAATTAGTTGGATCACTATGGGGGTTACCCTTATGTCCATTCCTATGATATTAGTCATATTCCCAAGGTTTTCCCATTACAAAGGTTGACAACTCCCGGAGCATTCGATTCAATCTAAAGTGGAAGCATTAATTCCATAATCTAATCGAAAGCCTTTCAAAGATAGAATTCATATCTGTAACCTCAACCAAAACAACTCTCCTCAAAACCAAAGCAGCCGAGTCTACAATCTCACCCCTGTCATCTCTAAACACCACCCCCCATACCATACTTATCCATACTAACTATGACCGCATCATTAACGTTAAGCTTGAAGAAAACAGCTAGAGGAGGATTCCAACTACAACTCTTAACAACATTACCATTTCTAGGAGTTGAGTCACCAATAGCATAAATAGGGGCAAGGTTTTTAACATAATCCATTGCTCTGTCCCACAT